>JABUIW010000011.1:9816130-9936289 GCA_013363375.1 Menidia beryllina | reverse complement strand
GAGAGAGAGAGAGAGAGAGAGAGAGAGAGAGAGAGAGAGAGAGAGAGCTGTACCAAGGCAAACCTGAATTCATGACAGGAAGTGCACACATTAACTGTAGTTAACTCTATCATTCTTTTGTTTTAGTAAATAGATTCAGCTACATTTTCACTGAAGCAGGGAAAAACATTCTCTGGTGTCAGGCTTCGTGTTAATTTAACCAGTTAGCAGTTGTCTCCTTAATTTTACATATGGACTTTGGTTTTCTTAGTCTAACCAGAACAAATTGGATTCTCCCTTAAAATTTGAACATCTTAAAAATAAGAAGGTTATATAAAACACTCCAAATTATTTGAGCAACATTATTGTTTTAATCTAACTGTTTGGGTTTTCTGGGATTTTTTTTTTTACATACTGTAAACTATGTTAGGATTTGGTTATAAATACTCACTTTAGCATAGTATGCTATCACATGATCTATGTAGATTACTGATGGTTTTATTTCTTTTATAACTATATGAAGTCTCTGGCTGTAACCACAGATTCTCTTTGCTCTCTCTTTTCTTTCTCTCTTTTCTTTCTCTGTTGCATTAGATCCACGTCTTTCAGTCAACACATACACACACCATTTGGTACCACATTCCAATGTCATCAACATGAATTGCGATCCGGCTTGTTAGTCTTACAGATAACTAACCAATAGGACTTGGTTGTGTCCAGTCCTCCTTTTGAGGGGTGTGCCTAGCCAAGGAGACAAAGACCCATCACACCCAGATCTCAGAGCTCTTTGCCGACTGAGACCCTGAGAGAGAGGTTTCCTCTGTGAAGAGCCCAGCGCTGAAATACTTTACCTGTGACCCAATAAATGTCAAATTTTTACTCTTGATCGACTCTGGTTTATTCTCAGGTTTCCAACTAAAGAATCGGGCTAACAACTACATACTGTCTATTTCCTGTTTAAACAAAGACAGTGAGCATACGATCTAGCATTACATGGCAGCCCATCAGTATCGGTCTTGCCTCCTCTTGCATTACAGAGAAATGATACATTATCATGCATATGGTATACTGGCACCAGAGGGAGTGTTTGCTGAGCTCCACTCTTGTCGCACCTGTGATTGTGCAGAGAAGAGATGGAAGGAAGCAGCAACAGAGAGACAGAGGGGTTATGCCAAACAGAGGGGAAGGGGTGGAAGAAGGGGAGGAGAAATAGATGCAGATGAAAGAAAAGGCAGTGACAGATTCAGACGAAAGAAGGAGAGGGGGGGAGGTGGAGAGATTGAAGTTAGGAGAAGCAGAGGCAGGGAACCCAGCAGGTGTTCCCAGCATGTCTTCCTCCTTTACTGCAGGATCTCATCCTCAGCCAGGGTAATGATGACACAGCTACTGCTATGCAACCAACTACCAATGTATTACTTCAGGGCAGGACAAGAATAAGCTGCATCTAACTTTGCCTATTTCTGTAAAATGTATATAATTAATGACAGAGAGCTGCAAAATGTCCACAGAAAAACTCACGCAAACAATATCAGTCACAACACACTTCATGCCTAATCAGTTCAGACCAGAGGTTTAGAAAATTATTGAATAGAAAAATAAGCCATTTTTGGTGAGCAAAATGTATTTAATTTGATGGAAGTATATTCCAGGTTATCTAGGTTATGGCAGTCATGTCAGCTGTTCTCCTCGGTAAACCTAAACCTGTTTCTGTGTCAGTTTGTGTGTTTTTATTGTGTCTGACACCAGGTGGATTATGTCAGTTAATTCACAATGAATCAAACAAAAGCTAATACTAATCCAGCGTGAGGCTTCAGTGTGATGTCTGATGCATGGGATTAATTCGCAACATTCCCCAACCAACCTAATCCTCAACGAACCAGGCAGGATGGTAGCCTAACTGACAGTTTTTGCCTCGTTACTGTAGGGTGATATGCTTCACCTAGCTCTTCCCTCAGAAAATCCATTCTGATGAGTGAGACAAAAGGAAGTTATTACAGAAAGAATAAACTGGGTAAAAACTTTTCCAGGCAGCTTTTCTTTGGCAGTCATTAAGCCCATCTTGAAGCCTTTTGGAGTGAGTTCTGCTTCTCCTAAGGTTTGGCTTTTGACATTTTGAAATCAATAAGAGGCAGGGAAATATTTTCTTTTTATGTAGTTTTATGAAGACAGGGTGAGAACACTTCAATCAGGCCTGCAGGGGACTTGACACAGGAGACAGGGGATCGATCCATAATGAGTGGAGCCCTACCTTGGTTCCGACTCTCGGTAAGTCTCCACTCAGCAATCACAAATTTTGTAAACCTTTAAATCCACAATATTCCTCATCCTCCATTCCAACTGATAAGAATACCTTGTCAAAGTTAGATTTAAAAGAAGAAATAAAGAAATCATAAGAACATTGGACAAAATCCAATGTGCAAAATTAGGTTGACTTTATATCCACTGTCTATAGATTCAAGATTCAAGTGTCAATATACCGCTTATTCCCAACAAGGTCACAGGGGATCTGAAGTCCATCCTAGCTAACAACGGTCGAGAGGTGGGGTTCACCCTGGACAGGTCACCAGTCCATTGCTGTAAGTTGATTTTGTCCCAGTTAAAATAAACACAGAATTATTGTAAAAGACTGATCTGTGTATGACAAATCACAAATAATTTATTGTCAGACAGAGGAATCACATGTGTAAGGGCAATCATTAGTAGCATGGGCATAAATGAAAACACTACCAGCATGATTAAGCGATGGAATAAGAACCTTGGGCTTAAATACAATGAACTAACTTTTTCCTAACAGAGTGCTTATCCTCAATGCCAAATTATACATTTTCAGACTTTTTTCAACAGCTTGTTTGCTTGTCCACATGATCTTTGGCAAAATGCAGACAGGCAGAAATGTCCTTTTATGAGAGCAGTGGCTTTCTCGTTGCATCCCTGCTGTTTGCGCCATTGTTACTCAGTGCTCTAGTGAGTGTGAGAAAATAGCATTTGCCAATTTCCGAGAGGTTTGTGGTTGATCTTACTCTGTTAATTCTGTTACTTTGCCATGCCTGGAAAAACTAACAATGCTCATACATTTTCTTACCATTTGTGCACAGTCTGTAACTGAAAATAGATAGAATAAAAACTCTTTTTCATCTTAGCATGAATCAGCTGATCTTATGAGGAATTGTGTTGCAAATATTTGTTGTATTTATTGTATTTGTTGAGAGGCTCAGACTTTGATAGATCACTGTTATTTATCTAAAATTTGCCACCCACTTGTTTATGGTTCCATGAATACAAAACGTTTGAATTTATTCATTCATTCAATCATTGTCCATACTGTTTATTCCTAGTAAGGTCACAGGGGAACTGGAGCCTTTCCCAGCTGACATTGAGCTGGAGGCGTGGTACACCCTGGTCACCCTGGTCAATATTCAAATTCCACTTTCAAATTTCTAGAATATTACAGAGGTTCACATATTTGAACAGATAATAATATTGGAAACTTTGCTTCAACAAAGAATATTCTATTCCTATTTATTCTGTCTGGTTCTTTTATTTATTTTTACATTAATTTGATGCTGTTTAGTGATCTTTAAGCAAATTGGTTCAGCATCGTAATGCATTTTTTTCTTTATAAAACTTATAACCACACTGTTCTCCAGTTCATATTACTTTGGTTTATGTCTTTCCAACCATAACAATTACAAACATAACAAAAATTTGTCTTTTTATACTATATGAATGCTAGCTATCTGACCCATTATCTTTATCCTATTTCCTCCCTTGTCACCACTGCAGCCCCAGCCACAGCCCCAGAAATGTATTGGCGATTTCAAAAGATGCTGGTGTGTCATCAAGCCAGCATAGTTAATTAGCCATCCAGTCAGCCTTCTTCTCTTGAATGCACGGTCTCTGTGGGCCCCACAGTTGCTCCTGTTATGGATGTTAAGTGCTGAAACATGTTCCCCCTCTACGTGAAGTACACCATCAATAGATTTGTAGTTTCCTTTCAGCAGACTGCTGGGTAGTTTGCTATGGGGCAATGGAAAAGGAAACTAATAGAGGCTATGATTTGATAATATTTAGTGTCAGATATTTTCTTTTTGTTTCAAGCTGAAAAACAAAGGTTGCCCTGAGGATTGTAAAATCTATTAATGTAGGTTTAACATATGTTGAAGTATTTTTGGTGGGGCTAATGTCTACTTCAAACAGCTAAACTTGATAGAAGTCTGTTCACCTCAAAATCTTTCTGTCTCCAGGAAATTCAGTGATGTCATCCAAACCAAATGACTCACTCTTCCCCAAAAATGAGTTATCCAGTCAGGTCTCAGCACACTTTGCATAGCTTAGATTCAGTCACATAAAAGTTCTCAGCACTAAAAGTCCTCAAGATAGTATACAATTTTAGATATTACAACACCAGCTTCCAAAACCAGGATGAAAACTTGCATGATTATTTTTTTGTGCCTCAAATCTGGAAAAGATGTCAAACCATTCAAGGATGAGACTTTAAAAGTCTATGTAGCATTTTAGCACATAGTAAATCTGCACTGTTATATAGTGATATGAGGTTTCCCTTTTTAACTGTGTCACTGTGTGGCTGCATGTGTTAGTCTCAGCTCCGCAGTGGATTTGTTATATGGCAAGTCAGTAAAACGGTCCAATGTGAAAACCATCTTCCCAAAGTCAGAGAAATGTGATGTGGATTGACGCTGATAATAAATAGCAGCGATAACAGGGGGAGGAACCCATCATCCGGCGGTGAGATGGGTCTCCACGAGGACGAAGCAGCCATAAAAGCCTGGATGAAGAGATGTAAAACAATAAGGCCGGAGAAGATGGGTGGAAGGGAGGGTGATGGGGAAAGGGTAGGGTTGGGTGACGACCCTTTCAAGCAGACAGAAGATAGGTACAGCGACATAGACGAAGAGAAACAGATTGAGAGAAGAGTTGGAGGCGGAGGAAAGAGAGAGCTTGAGTCAGCCATGTCTGCACTCTATCAAAAACTGTGTCAGTCACTCACTACCACCAACCAGCCCCACCCCACCTACCCTATGCCCCCTGCTCCACTCTCTTCAACTCTCACATTAATTCCACTTCTTTTAACCGCCAGCCAGGGGTGTCCTCGACTGAATGTCAATCCTCTGTTCAGGGTGACAGGAGAATGAACAAGGGAGAAGGAAGCGAGGCATGGATGGAGGAGGGGTGAAACCGCTTGGCTTGCTCAGAGGCCTTCTTTATCTGGAGGTCTTACCCAACATGACCCCACTCCTTTCCATTTTAATTGCACTCTTTTTAATATCCCTCCCGTCTGTCCGACTGGCATTTAAGAGACATTTGATAAGATTCTATGCTGTATCACAGTGTTTCACAGACACAGAGACATCTGAGGCTCACACATCCTCTCATGACAGACAGACAGAGAGGATGACAAGTGCACTGACACACCGGCAGTGTCACCACAGAGACAGGGGCTGGATCAGCCGAAAGAGAGGGGAGATGAACAAATTGAAACACAGTAAACTAACTTCCGATAGGAGCTGGAAATCCCACTTATTTATTTCACTTATCATTCCCAGTCTTACTTACACCCAAATCAGATGTGAACAGATGTATTGAAATATTTTTGGCAGACTTTCCCTGAGGGCAATCACTTTCGTTATCTATCCACACCAATCCAAAGGAATCAGGTCGCAGTTGATATATGTAAGCACAGTAAGGACGTGAGCGTCCGAGCACATACTGCCCCCATCCCACACAGGAGGCCTGATAGATAGAACACAAGCGGTGTATATCTGGCCAACATGGCATGCGTGAAAAATAATTACACTTAGGCTGACATCCAAGGTCGACGGGCTTCAACAGCTGCCCAGTCATTGCTGGCTATTTTTCCTTCTCCTGTCTGGACTTGGCTGGGTGTAAAAAACACATCGTACCAAGTGTTTTTCATGCTGTCATATGATAGCACATGAAGGCCTCATTCAGTATCATGACTTAACTCTAGGGCATGCTCCTTGGAGAGTGAGGGTCGTATTCATTGTTAGGGGAAAGATTGGGGGAAACCGAAGGGAGAGAACATATGCTAGGCTGATGAGAACGCATTTTAAACATTGATACTCTCTGTACCCCCCCACTGTTAAGTTTATGTAATCATCACATTTGGGGTTAAAATACAGAAATCATTTTATAAATTCAAATGCTTAATTTATATTAAAGATACGTGAAAATATGGTTGAAAGTGACACTTAATTGGCCTAAAATGTTATGATTTTTTTCAGCCATATTCATCTGATATTGAAATGGAGATTACAGTTGTTCTTATCTGGTAATATATGTAAGAACAACAGTATGTACTCACAATGAAATTCTGTCATTCTGCACAGTTTTAATCTGGATAATTATGCTTTCCTTGGTTGTGGGTATGGTTCTTGTTATAGAAAGACTTCTCGGTGGATAGTATCTCTATCAATGGGAATACAGTCCCTTTGGGAATTAGGTTTCACAATAATAGGCCTTGTTGATGCCAAAAAAACACAAAAACAAACCTAGTTACATCAGCTAGTCTACAGCTGCAGAACAGTTGTACTCCAATCTTGAAAGATGACGACAAAGTCAGTAAATCCTGCATAGGGGTGCTCTCAAACATAAATGTCTTCTTATGCACACAGCCCTTCATACACCACGTATCATCTGTGAATAGTGCCCTTGTCTTTTTGGTTTATAACAACCCAATAACATTTCCAGTCACCCACGATACACTTTTTCCCAAGAGTGAGAAATGAGCATGTCGAATATGCAGAGTCAGTTGGTGAAACTGAAGGCCTGAGCACTACTGTCTCTCAAACTCCTCCAACTCCTCCACAGCCACAACAAATTACGTCCCTATTGGATGTAATCACACCCAAACAGGAGTGAGTTTTGGCAACATTATAAACCTGTGAGTGAGTGTGAGTATTAGCTTATCTGTGTGTTTGTATTGGGAATAATGTGACTAGTGTGTTGGATGCCTATGAATACGGGTATGTGTGTATGAGATTATCTATAAAATGAAGTAAGAATTACACTCAGGCCAACATACTCCCTCATATGAGTTATTAGCAGATTTTTCTCTTTTATTAGTAACCCCCTTTTTTCATTAACTGAAAAAGGTTATTGGTGCATGTGAAAGTCCCTATCATGAATCTTCTGTATCCTGAATGTCCATGGCTGAGGTAAGGCCTCGACCCCTCTAACGAACACCTAGTGGTTATTCACAGAAATCCTCTTTAGTCTCCTTCAACAAAAGGACATTTCAGTGGCAGTGTCATCCTCTTTGCCTTCTAAACACAGGTAGGGAAATATCACCCAGGGAATAAATAACGTGTTCAGGTTAATTATTCGGCAGACACATTCGTAGATTAATAACAGAATAAAAATGCAGCTGTGAATGGCAGAGATCTGAAAGGTGTGGGGGGGAGGAATGATGGGCAATTGAGTGGAGTTATTGGAGACCAACGGTGCATGTGCTGGCTTAAGATAGATGTAAGAGCAGGTCTAGCCCCAAGGCTGTGAATATGCTGTCTGGGAGGAGAGAGATTAACTAAAGCAGCTCGGTGACATCATGCCTGCAAAGACGATTATGAGGAGTATCCATCACAGCCATAGCCTGTGAGAAGGAAGAGGAAAAAAAAGAATTATGTAGCTAAATGAATTTTCTTTTAAAAATGCCCCATGATACCATTTGGGTTATAGACATGAATTCATATCAATATCATCATCTATTTCTTGTCTATCAGAATTCCATGAGAAATTAATCCTGAGGCCTGCTGAAGTGAATGTGTGATTGTGATGTTTTTTATGGCATAACTCAATTCCAATTATTAATGTTTTTTATGTATAAACTGAAAAAAGTACATATATGGGTGTTGATCAGTTCAGGGAAATAAAGACCCTCCTCATGTAGAATTATTATCATCACAAATGCACAAACAACCTAAATACCCTTAATCTAGTCAAGAGGTAAAGCCCGTATTGACCTAGTGATGTTTGTGTGCATGTGGGTGTCTCAGTTTCTGACCTAGTCTGCTCATTACTGTGACAGAATCCCTTAGCCCTATCCACCTGAGGAGGGCAGACTGGGGTAATATTCCTGTCTTTGAAGAAAAAGAAGACGCATCGGGGAGGGGGTGGTTGACTTCCTGAGGATCTCTTCTTTTTTTTGTTTTTTAACTCTGGGAAAATCTCAATTTATATTACAATGCATGTGTTTGAGTGACTGGTTCAATCTGTTTAGATTTCCTACGTAGATATTACACTGAAATATAGTTTGTCCTGTAATTCTCTAACACAATTAACCTGAAACACAACAAAGAGAATCTGAAACCATAAAAACTGTTTTTTGCATTTGATTTTAGATTATAAATCCCGGGTCTGCCAAACAAGGAAAGCTCATCATTTAACTGATCTCATTGCTCTGTTTCAACCATTATTGATTAGATTCCCAATATCAGCTCATGCTGTAAGCCAGACTCGTTTTTCCGAGGGGCAGAGAGATGGAGGCAGAAGAAAATGAGAAAAAAGACAGATTGAGAGAGAACAGGAAGAGAAATTATAGACTCCACAGAGGCCACATACCCTGGTCATTTTCATGCACCAGGCCCCCTTGCCTTTCCCTTCCCCCATCCATCCATCTATCTCCCCTCCACCCACCCATCTCCCCTCTCGCCCCTCTCACCCTGCAGGGCAGGCCCTACCTTCCATCTGTTGTCTGTCCCAGCTAGGAGCAGCCCCATTCCCCCTCCACTTCCATTTACAATTCAATTAAAAGCAACAAGCCCAGTCTTCCTCCTCCTCCCAATCTTCCTCCTCCTCCTCATCTCTTTTTTTAGTTGTGCCTGGATGAGCACAGCAGAAAGGCCTACACCCCATGCAGCGATGCAGTCATGACACACACTTACTGACACTGCTAAGCAATACCAATTTCATAGATGACGCAAACACACAATGACACATAAATACACAGAGTGTGTGCAAAAGAGTAAGAAAGATGAACACACTCACACAAACAATGATTTTTCTTTTTATACTCATTTTGAATGGAAACAGAATAGAAAACGGGGTTGGTGGGACTAAGCCCAGGAACAAAACAAGTGAAGAAAGTGGGTCAGACTTTGCATTAGAATAAACCGTTTGTGGCAATGATGTAAGGTTCTAACAACAACTGAAAAAAAAGTGTACATGATAAATTGGTCATACTGTAAGACTAATAATATATAGCTAAAAAATGGCTTGAGACTGAAAACATAGTTACTGCTCACGTGCTCACCTACTGTGTTTTTAAGAATATTTCTATTTATTTATTTCCTTTATCACTGTCACTGCTCCAGCTTGCTTCTGGAAGAAGAATGATGGTACACAGTTTATCAAGTCTTAACAATTAACACAGTTTTCCTGAAAGCAACTTTTTTCGGTCCTTCCTTCTGATAAAATATGTTTGTAACAACACACTTTGAAAGCTTGGAAGCCTAGATCAAATCTCCGATAAACTCTACTCCATCTTCCATTTGTAATGTGAAAGCAATATCCACAGGCATGAGACAAAAAAAAGGAAAAAATTGCCTTTAATATTTAATTATGGTGGTGCCAACATGCAACTTTTATCACTTTCTTGTGTCATTTGCATCTCTGGGAAGCCCAGAAGATATACACAAAGAGATTGTGAGTGAGAAAGCAAGAAAAGGGGGGGAAAGAAAAAAAAAAGGCTACAGCTTGATGTAGACAGAGAAAGAGATAGGAGAGGCTGAAGGGAACATGCTGTCATGGGGGAATCCATATGACAGACAGAATGAGCTTGACTGTGATAAAGGTGGGGGATATGCAAGGAAAAACATAATGGGAAGAGCAGAATGAAGATGTAAAACTGGAAAACTGTGAATGTGTAGTGTTTTTATAGTGGTGCTTTAAAATTTGCTAACCCTTCAGAATTTAAGTCCAAAACATCAACATTATCACACAAGGCCATACAGTTTCAACATTGAAGGGTGAAGATCAAGAAAAACGAAATGCCTTCCTATTCATTTCACACAGCCAGGAGTTAAAAGAGAGACTCAGAACTAAAATCCATCTCTGCTAACGCGTTACACAAAAATCACATGGACAAACATAAAACCTGAAAAACATTTGAGATGAGACAAACATATAACTCTTACTTTAACCCTTGTGCCCTATTTGGAGACTGAAGACGTTCTTCATCCAAGCATGATAAATATACCCCAACGATGAAACACAGTTGTGGTAGTCTCATGGTTTGGGCTTGTTTTGTTGGATCTGGCCGTGGCAGGCATGTCATCACTGATGGAACAATGTCTTCCTAACTATACCGTTAAATTCCAAAATAAATGTCAGGAGATTTGTTTATGAAGTGAGTTTGTAGAAACTGAGTCATGTTTTGGAATGAACAAATCAAAGCTGTGACCTTAATCCAATAAAAAATGTTTTCAAGGAAGTGAAGCGAGCTGTGCGTGCGAAGCAACCCACCCTCATCCAAGCGTTGTCCAGTATAAAAACAGTGACTAAAACTTCTCAAAACTGAAGAGTAAAACCATTAAACACTAAGGGGGACTGCACAGGGTGGTCACATAGATGCTGAAATCAAAGGTTTACATACATCTACATCATTCTGGATCATGTACTGTATGTCAAAAATATCTCTTTATGTGACGTTCAGGAAAAAGTAATTATTCATATGAGACACAGACATTTTAATGATATAAATATTATGTATTTTATTCAAATGCCATTATGTATTTGCCCAAGAGTCTCAAACCCTATATCCCCATGGCCAAACCACCTCCCCCACTTTAGCAACAAGTCCTGACGTTCTGCCTGTCTGAAAAAACTGTGACAGTGTGTTAATGACTGATAATGTGTATAATTACCAGCCCCAAAGCTATATGGAGCTGATGAGGAAAAGTAAAGAGCATTTCTTTACTTTCCATCAAGCGCTCCTTGTTCCACCTTGTTCAATCTGAACAGTGCAGTCAACAAAACTTTATTGGGTGTTGCTGCAATTACCAGGCTTTGGCATTACAACCAGGAAACCTTTAATAATCATAAAGATAGATGTCACAGCAATTTCAACGAAGCTCTCATTTTGACCTAGAGTCCTATTTTAAGAATTCTGTTCAGATCACAGTATATGTTGATGGGCTGGATTTTACTCTAATTTACCAAATTGTTTTTATGGAAAATAGGGTTTTAGTTCTCACATACTTGAAACTGGGTCCAAACAGAGAAAACAATGTACTTACTTTTCATCCGAAAATGTATTTCTCAGCTGTATTTTCAAAGGGCAGGATGTCTAAACAGTTTAAATATTCAATACCCAGTGCAGAAAAGCTGGACTGAAGTCCAAGACCTCCACCTGTGTAAACTCATAAAGCTCATGTTAAAACCTTCAGGCTGTGGAATGGTGTTGCTGCTCTTTCCTGTTGCTGGAAGTCAACAGAGTCTCAGGGCATGTGGGGACATCGCCTAACAACCAAGCGTCTAAACTGGGGTAAAGAGCAGAGATTTATACTGTACTGAACGATCATATTTTCCTGTCATCCCACAGCGTGGTTTGCCTGAGGCCCATCGGTTTGAGCTGATATATATACGTCCAGCCTGGGATGAGGGGGCAAAAGGGGTAACAGACAAGGCAAGCAATAAAAGAAAAGAACGTGTCTCCAAATGCTTTAAACTGGTCTACAAAGTGCACACAAACTGAGATCCATTACTCAGTGGTCCACACACCCATCCCCACACTTCTCACTGACTTTAAGGAATGAATCATTTGCTCTGTTTCCTGTCTTTTCTTCAGCTGATTTGCAGCAGCTGGTCTGTCAGTCTGCAGCGGTTAAAATCTTCAGATCTCCTCCCAGAGAGGATCTATAGATTTTTTTATTTTAGACAATACAGCTGTTTTCACACATGTTTTTGGACAATGTCGAAGATTTTCTTTATACTTGAAGCACATAGCGGGAGAGAGTTCAAATGAGATTTGAACTATTACTCAAGCTTAGCAAAGGGGTGGTGACTATTTATAGAATACAGCGGGCAGAACATGTGGAAAAAAATTGAGTTCTAATCATATCACTAAATAGGATAAAGGACTAAAATGCTACATCTATGCTAATTTTGTCTGGTGTGTGCCTTGCATCTGCATTTATCAACTTTTGGCAGCTGATGCTTTAGAAAATCTGCCGTTTTGAATTTTCTTTAAATAATCGGGGGGTAAATATCAAAATGAATACCTGACCTGATGTATAATCACACCAGTCATGTGACTTTGTTAACAGCAAAGAGGGTTTGAGTGTCCATCACTTCATTAAACCATCAGGTCTCTAAAACATCTGACAGCAAAGAAAACATCCTTGCAATGAATATCCCACCTGTGCTAATAGCCTAAATTTCAAACAGTTTTACATAGTTACTAAACAACTTATACATTATGCCTTCCAGAAACATCCCCTGGGATTATGCATAGATTTAAAATGTGCAAGCACATTTATTGGACTTAAGATTCAGGACACCGCCTATACACCTCTGGGAGGGAAGTGTATTTTCCTCCATCCAGCATGTCAGTGGTGGTTTAGAGAAAGTAAACAGGCATAGCTGGCAAATCCAAAGCTCAAGGCAGTGTCTGAATCTGTGTCTGTTTTCTACTCTTGCTCTTTTCAGCTTTAATACATTTGGCACTCTGGCCAGGATGTTGCTGCAGCTTCAGCATGACAAATGGCAGCTTTCTACCAAGGAACGGACACAAGGAGTTATGCATTGAGGAAGATAGAAAGAGTGTGCAATCATTCAAACTGTGGGGCATAATACTTTACTTTAACACAGTTTGAGTAAATACACACCATTGTTTGGGAAAATCCAAAGCGTGTAGGTTTTTTTCCCCCCAAATCTCACCAAATGCTTTGATTTCCTGCTCTGCCCAGGTTACGGTGCTGTGAAGTATATCTTTAAAGTGAGGAAAAGTCAAACCTCATTAATTCCCACAGTTGTCCTTGACTTTCATTCTGTGCTTTTCAATGTGTTTGTTATCGTTTGTATAGCATCCGATCGATTGGTCAATGGATCAATACATAACAAATGACACCGTGGGTGTTAATGACAACCTGGGATTAGGACGGATAATGCTGCCTCAAAGATTGATCGATTAGCGGCAGTCTCCATTGCAATACATTGCAGAGGTACACACATTCAACCAGAGCAAGCCAGAGACAGGTGGAGAGAACACCCCCAGTGGGTAGTGAACCACCTAAATCTCCACACCTAGCCTACACCTCCTAACAACTGCACCTTAACACCCTTTCATCGCACACAATCTCTTTAGCAGCCTGGAAAAGATTTGCCGGAGTGCCAAGATGAGAGACCGGGCTAATGCTGAAATGTCAAAGCATGTTAATTAACACAGGGGGCTATAACTGTGATCAAGGCTCCCTTGAGAAACAAGAGTGGTGTACAACCCAATCTCTCAGCCTCAGCCCTGCTTCCTTGGATCGATTGGAATGGATTTTCTGCTTTTGCACACACCTGAATGCTGTCAACGGTGGGTGTAAATTTGGGTTGTCCCTCTTCTCTTTTATTCCCCCACTTCCAGACCAACTGTGTTCCTCCATATTTCCCACTCGCAGCACACGGAAACCTCAAAGCTGCTTTTGGCAGAGGTGCTTGTTATAAAACAGCCTCGTGCCTGTTTATGGTGGTCTTGGTTGAAGTCTGCTCTTCCTGCCCTCAGATTGAAAGACCCCTTTGAAAAAGGGGCCTCAGACTGCCTTGTTGAGACTCCGTCCTGCAAATGCTCTGTGTGCTCTCAAACACATGCCTTGCACAGTCCTGAGTTCAAACATGCACATATGCGCAAACACGGAAGCACCAACATGGGTCTCTCCGTCTCATTACTCAGCATAAGGCTGTCACGCTTGACCTGCTTTTTAACTCTCTGATCTGGATTAGCAAATAATTCAGAGGGGAGAGGAGCAGGGAATGCACGTCGGCTCGAGCTGAGGAGTTTTCAGGTAGTGAAGTGTTACCATTCACAGACCAGCTGAAGGAAAGTCTGCACAGCTGCCTGTGAGCATTATCACCACTGTTTTCTGGAGTCAAGAGGCGGAGAGCACAGATAATTGTGAGCTGACTTGGGTGAATGGAAAATGAAAAAAAAAAAGGTCTTGGAAATAGGTCTCATCTTTGCTGATTCAAACCTCTCCAAACACCTGAGTTCAAGAGAGACTGCCAAGATGGGAGTGCCACCTCACCCAAGAGAGAGGTGGGAGGGTTGAGGACATGAGGAGGTGGTGGCATTGCAGGCAGGTGAGGAGGCTCAATGATAAATCCATTTACATCCCCCCCTGTTTTATTTGCTCCCATGGACTCTGCTTGCGTCTCCCTATTCAGCCTTGTTTACCTGGCAAGCCGAGTGTGACTAAAGAAAATTCCCACAGCCTGAGGTGGGATTGGAACTGAAGTGGTGGGGGGGGTTAAGGTAGGACGTGTGGAGACAGAGAAAGGGGTGGGGGGAAGGCAGTGGTGTCGGGGGAAGGCACAGAATTACTCAAAGCTGTAACCCACCAACCCTCTCCCAGCCCCCCATGGCTTAATTATCATGTGCAGCCTAGTGGAGATGAAATAACGGAGACTCTCACACGAACACCCACAAAAGGGAGGCTTGGAGGACTCCTTACGCATACACACACACACACACACACACACACACACACACAAGAAGACACACAAACGTACAAATAGGAGGAGAGAGACAACATGGTCTGCTTTTAATCGAAGCTAATCGGCTAGGAAAATAAACATGCTGGCATGGCAGACATCTATCTTTGGCTGTGGCTGAAGCTGCTAGATAAGGAGAAACAGGCCTCACAGACATGTGTTTTTCTCTTTAAAACACCGCCTGCTTCTCGTTGGCAGAATTAAGCTTTAATATGGCTTTTAGACCGAAGCATCTCCAAGGTGAAAAGGTGAAATTATGGGATGGATTTCCTTGAGACGCATCAATCATCTTTAACTCAGTTGATTCCTTTTTTTATGGGGTCGGAGTTGCCCTTTTTTTGAAGCCTTCCTTTAAAAGCCACAGAAGCAGGGAATCTGAAAGGCATTAGATTATTTCTCAGATGGTGTGCAACTGATCTGTCCAAGTTGCCACACTATTTGCATCAATCTTTAATTACACTGGAAAAACTTTGAGATGTCTCAACATCCTCTCTGCACAGTCACTGATCAACAAAAGCTAAATAAACCAGTTCCCTCTCACTTAAAAGAGCAAGTCTGTGAAGAGGAAAAATGTAAAGGGAAAAAGGAAAAATGCAATTAAACAAAGGATTCAGGAACCAGACTTCCTCTTAAAATGTAAATGTTTTCCTCACTCATGAACTTCACAAAATGCCTAAAAAAATCTGGTTTGGATAGCCTCCAAAATTGCAAAATTTAAAACAAGAGAGACTGTTCTTGTCAGACCCAGCCTCACAACTGGAAATATTGGTTCTGGAGAGGGCAGTTCCTTGGAAAAGTGTGCATTCTACGCTCAATCTGCCATGTTCACACGTGAACTCAGTTGGACATGACACCCACTGATGAAAAGATTAAGTGAAGCGAGAAGACCGCAAGAACATAGATACTTTTTTTTGCTGAAAAATGACAGTCCGAATGTGAACCCTCAACCTCTCACAAATTTGGAACCCAGTTTTTTGTGTTCTTCTCACCCAAAAAAATATATCATCATTATTGAAACAATAGGAAGTATTATTTTTGCAATCAGAAAAAAAGTAGATAAATCTCTTTTGATTGACTTGTATAAATACAGGCCTGATCGTTTTGTCAAATTTTAGATGTTGAGAAGTCGACTAGAGGCAGGAACACATACCCCCACTCAGTCGGGTCCGGGGCTAATTTGCAGGGATCACTGCACTGACCCTGACCAGATAAGGTGCCAGTCGACAAAACTTCCTTCATTTCCTCCTGTTGTTGTAGTATGGGAGAAGAGGCGGCCGCAAACCAGCTTAAAGACAGAGGGGCTAAAAGGTGAAAGCCATGCTTGGCTGAATTTCAGCCCCTGATCAAAAGGAATGCAACATAGGTTTGAGGAAGCAGCAGAGCTTATCAGACCCGTAGTAAGGCTTTGCAGGAGAAGATCCCAAGAACCTGAAAGCTTCAGGTAAAATAAGGGTCCCGTTGGAGAGAAGTCCAGCTGTTTTTTTTTCTCTGTCACTGTCTCTTAACCTCAGTTGAAGCAGTTCATGCCGAAAGTGATGTAAATCAAATTATCCAACTGGCTGTGGCAGTTTGCACAGTTTAGCGTTGCAATGTCAGGGACTTAAAATTTAATTATGTCTGCATGTGTGAGTGTGTTTTTAATGAGTTGTGTAGTGCAGGTCTTCTTGGAACGCATTGGCGGTTACATGTGTGCGTGCATGTCCAACCGCAATGTGTATTGCATCCGCGCTAATGCATCATTCATGATTTTAATTGCTAGTAATTAACTTGGACCCAATTAGAAAGAGAGATAATCAATAATTGTTGATCAACACACAGGTGCAGCATCTTTGGTGTGAGGGGAAGTACATTTGTAGACTTAGCTAAAGCTGAAAACCTGTTTACTGCAAACTTAGACACAAGTTAATGTAATCAATTTTACTTGGCTATATAGGATGCTTCCCTTGTAGCCGATTATGTATTGAACCCTTCTCTTTTTTCACTTCTCTAACCCATGTTTATTCCTCATTACTGTGCAATTATCTGCTGACTAAAGACTGCTGGGAGACCAGGCTGACAAAATGGGGCAAGTTCACACCTACACTGAACCATCTCAGGCAATAAATATAGCAAGACTATTGCACAATAAGGCAGGAGGGAAGTAAATGGAGGGAAATGAATAGATGTGAAGGCAATGTATGTACAGCTGGGGAAGAGCTGAATTTTGCTGAGTTTGGGCTTTTTTCTGGGATGCAACATGGAACAGATGAGGGATGAGGGAAGTTGAAATAAAAGAAAATCATTGGATGTCTCCCACTACTCTAGGTCCAGTAACCACATCGTACTCCAGTGCTTTGCTTAGCTCTCATCAATATTGATGTTGTCATTAAGCAGCTCTCTGGTAATGAGGGTGGGGAAGGTTGTCCTAGGAGAGACATTAGACTGGTGAGACATAGGTCTTCCATGCATCTTCAGCCCACTAAGCATCAACAATAAAAGTGACGGTGTCCTTGTTTGGCACTTTTTTTTAGCCTTATCAATTACAATTAACTCACGGCTTAGACTCATTGTTTCTATTCGATCAATTAATCTACTGATGCTTTCCATATTGTTTTTTGTTATTTTGCAGCAATGCAGCTGTATGTAGAAATGAGAAGAAGTCAATAATGATGTTTTTTTTGTTTTTTTTTGGAGCAATACAAACCTAAACCGTCTATAGTGTGTATGTGGGAAAGAGAGAGAATACTTGACTGTGTCGGGGTCAGGAGAGAGTGCAACTCGTCCCTCAGTGAGCCTCACTAATAGCCATGCAAACACACATTTAGCAGTGACAAAAATCCAGGAGCATGAAACCGTTCATCACTGCATCTTAGAGAAAAAGCTTCAAGCCATGCACACAAGCCGCAGAGAGGCAACACTGAAAAGACACAAAAAGACAGACACAATGAAAGAAGTGAAGCAAAGGTTGACAAATGTATTTGAAGCTGGTGCAACAGATAAATTGGGCGTGCATCACAGAATGGGATAATGCTCAAACTGAAGCAGCGGTTACGGGGCTGTGTGTGTTTCGCGAAGGCCCGCCCGCGCCTTGGTAAACACTGCCGTTCGCTCGGCTCAAGCAGCAGCAGCTGTGGCAGCCCATGGCCGCCACCGAAGGCTAAGTTTACTGTGATACGTGACGGGTTGTTGACAGGCCGCCAGAGCACACCGACAAGCTCAGGGACTTTACAACTGTGCAACTGGAAGAATAAATTGCATAAAGATTACTGTGTAAGTCTCAGAATGCTTGGCTGTGACTGGAAAGAATACTTTCTTTATTATTGCCAATATTCCGTGTAATTTAAAATAGCCGGGTGGAAAGTGAAAACTTTGCAAGCAAGCAAGCCCAGTGAGAGTTCATAAACAATAGGTCTTTAATTCTCAGCTTTATAAATAGTTAGGGCAGACAACCAACTGCAGCCAATGCTTAAGTTGTGATATATCTTTATAGAATTGTATTTTAATGAAATGTTGGTGAACACTCTCAATCGTCTAGATCATGATAGTCCTTTAGCTTGAGTAAAAGTAACTGGACTTAATGGATCTCTTCCAAGTCCTAGAACTGAGAAAGCCTTTAGGATAAGAGGTCAAACATCTTCAAGATCCAAGAGCTTTTCCAGTTGCTTTTGATTCAAGCTTTGCAACAAGATTGTAACATAATGTTCTGATTTCAATCCTTGATTAAAAGTATTTACATGGATGTTTCTATACACTTAAACTAGCCATCTTTCACTCTGGTAGCCTCCCCTGATGATGGGCGTTTGCTCTAACTTCCCACACCAGAAAAGCTGTTAAGAACATAGATTCCACACTTCCAAGAATCAACAAACACAACTGCTGTGTCCCCACATCAAAATGCCACTTGCAAATGAATCAGTAGTCTGGTGGATTTAATGTGGCGGCTAATCAGTGTATAACTTAGTTGTTAAAATACCTGTTCCAATAATACAACTATTTGTCCCAGAAAGTAAACTTTTTTGTTCTTTTAACTATTACTTTATCAATAGATGTCTTAAAAATGCAGGATTTAGGCACACTTGTACAAGCGATGGTAGTGGGAAGAAAGTGACTGATTTTATAACGCGACATCCACACAAGTCTCAGGGATCAAATGCTCAGTTTACTGCTTGCCTGTGCTGCCTCTGGGTGTGAATAAAAACAACTCCATTCTTATTAACACAGCCCACTTGGTAGTGTGTCTCTCTACTAGACAGTTGGCTCAGCCAGTTCTGACACTTCCTTGAATTTAATGTTTTTTTAGGGTAGAGGACATGGTCAGTATTTCAAGTACGCAGCATATGGCATATTAGACGTAGAAGTATTCTTTAGATTGTTCTCCCTGCTCAGTGCGAATTGTTGCCCGTAGATTACAAGCAAGCAAGAGTGACAGCAGCTGAATTTCATATAAATGCTGTGAATACATAATGCACAGCATTGTCTGCATGAACCCTTTCAGATGCTAATACCAACCTTTCTGCAGATGTCTCAGAGGTATATGCCAGTGAGTGTAGAGTGGCAAAGGAAATGGTAAAAATAAAAATGGAAGGAATAAAGAGTGAAATGTTCTGAAAACTTAGTATATTACATCATTTAAGCAAAAAAAAAAACATGTTAAAAATATCTTACCCTTGTGTTTTGATGAGGAAAGAGGAGACAGACCTTCTTAGTGGTTCCAATTGTGCACCATAAGTCAAACGCAGACAGCTACAAGATAGTAAGATAGCAGGAACTTTCCAGAAAATCACTAGTATTTTAGAGGTTATTTCTGGCCTTGCAGAGCAATATGCAGGCAGAAGTACTTTAAGAAATGTATGGCAAAGTCATTAGGATCTGTGATTAACATGTCTGAAAGTATAATCACTGCTAAAGGAAGTGCTCTAGCCAGCATTCAAGCCAAGCACTAAATCCTGAGGCAGTTAATTGTATGGTGGTATGGTAACAGCCTACAGGCACTGAACGCCGTTGTGAGATGAATGAAATGTTCATTCCCACACATAATTATGCCTAACTTTTTTCTATATCCAAAGCACTGTTGGTCAATGGGTTTAGACGCTAAGACTGGATACAGTAAGAAGCACTTATAAACAGCATATCTAAGGAACCATTGGTTAAGATTCCCAAATGCAGGTTTCATCACATTTCACATGCCAGAACGCTTAAATATGTGAATGCATTCTTAAGTCCTCCAATGAAAACAACCCAATTGCTTTTCTGTTCAAACCTTTAAACCTAACTCTAAACATTTACCCCTACAAGCAAAACCACTCAGTTGTGAATAAAAACCAATGTAGTTTGGTTTAAAATGCATTATTTGTATTATATCACTTAGTGAACGTTACATTTTTAGTGGACATGAGAGCAATTAGCTAAGATTTATAAAGGCCAAAATAATGACTGCATTCAAACTTTGAACTATTTACAGAATATCTCTTCAGTTGTGTTTTTTCTTCCCTTTCTTTGTGACTCACACAAAGCTTGAGGTAAAGTTTGTTGCAACTGCTGAAAGAGCAGTTCTGACCTTCCTCCTGGCAAGTGCTAGTAACACTGACCAGTCCACCATGGTCTGGGTCTGTGTTTACCATGTCTTTCAGTCTGCAGTTGTGTGTCTGAGATCAGCAATCAATTCCAATTCTGTGCAGTTAAACTCCCCATGCAGTTACAGAAAAAACAGATTTCTTGCTAGAAAATGCGTCTCTAATATATTTGACACCACTCTCAGCCTCTGTTCTCGGGTTTCTCTGGTGCTGGTGTGCATTTGTTGCCCCTCTAACTGTTGACTTTCCAGCCTGCTGCTATGTCTAAATAAACAGTGGCTAAGGTTAGGTTAGCTCTCCTATCTATCCTGCCACTGATCCTCAACCTTATCTGATGCAAGCAACAAAGACTGGACTACATGGCAAATCCACTCCCTATAGATACACAAATAAATTCTCTGTACTTAACATCAAAGTTCGAAATGTATGTTTGCTACGGTTACACTGGCAAATTCATGAAATATCTTGTAAAATAAAAATTCACCATAAAAAATTATTGTGGTTTATTATTCATGATGAATCGCAAAAAAAAAAAACCCTTAACTGTTCAGAAACATGCCGTTAAAGTTACTAAGGACAAACATTTTTCACTCTTAATTTTATAATTGTGGGGGTCAGCCCCAACAAATCATTTACTTTTGGAACTTAATTGAAAGAGACATAAGAGAGGTAGAGGCAACAACATTATGTGGCCAGAGGTAAGGCAGATATGGTGAAATATCTAATCTCAAGGGAATTCTCCCTTGGCTCCAAGTAGAGGTTTGTTTTAACACACATTTTAGCGACCTATTAAGAGCATTATGGGCCCCTCATCCACATCGGGCCTCAGCTCTGGTAATCTGGCCTATCCTCTTAAAAGTGGAATTGATTGAAAGAATTGATCCTCTCTGGGACAGCAGACATAGCCTCAATAATTACCTCACGTAAATCTCTGCAATAACACATGAAATATCAGGATCTTCTGCCTCGCTCAGCTGCTCCTCTTCAGCGGCTTTGGGGCCCCAACAACACTTGTATTTAGGATAATAAGAAAGTGACATAACATATACACTCAAGACCCATTATGGCCTCTATACATGTGCTTTGATTCAAAATTTTTTATACAAATGTGATATTTTAAGACTAAGTGGGGAAAAATGGAGGTAAATACATGATGTATCAACCTATAGGGGACAAAGTCACCGCAAACAGTTTACATCTAGTAGACATGACAGAAACAAGCCTTTAGAATTTTAGTCGGATATGAAATAATTTAGAATGTAATCCTGCCTAGGAGTATTACCAAATAAATCTCCATACATACTTTTAAATACATTACTTTTTTTTCAGGTCAGGATGTTTGCAATGCCAGGCTTAGGCTTACAGACACATGCTGTAAACCACAAGCTAACAAGCTGACCAGCCATCTCTGATTGAATGTTACTCATAAGGCCTCTCTCTCTGCTTCATAGACAGTGAACATGGACAGGCAACCACAGAGCCCTAAAAAGCAGCTGCGAGTGGGAGGGTGCGGGATTACAGCCTGAGCCTTACTCAGATGGGGCATTTCCATGACAGTGAGCTGCACCGCGGCTTAACAGCCCGCCCCTGTTTATGCTTTTTGGAGGAGAAGCCGGATTCCCTCCCGTCACAGATGGCCTTTCAGCCACAAAGTGCAGTGTTTAGACTTAGCTTGCTCTTGGGCAAAACTGCAAAGCTCCGATGACACAGCATTCAGCAAATAACTCCCAGCTGCAGAGGTGGTGGCCGCGGAGAACTGGATGACCCACCAAGCAAGTAACCAAATAACCATAGAAGCTGTTCAACTTCAGCTAAATCTGCCAATGGGGGGGGAGCAAAACAAGGGACACCAGAGATAATGATAGGGCTTAGAATCCAAAGAAGTCGTTTGCCTGAAGATACATGACACAAATCTATTTAGATTCAACAGAGTCCAGTCTTGAGGTTTTGCTGCAGACCAAATGCCCCTAAACTGAATCAATACCCCCCTCGAAATAAGAAAGAATTGGTTCAGCGTTTAATTAAGAGGATTGTTAAATTTGGTCAGCTGAAGTGTTAAGAGATTTCTTTATCGGCAGCCAGGGCAAGGCAGCAGATTTTGCATTAGAGGGTAAACAGTGAGTGAAAAGGACCAGCTGCTGGAGAGAATTAGCCCAGTCTCATCTGATGCAACACAAACCTAGTGCTGCTTACTCTTAGGGAAAAAAAATCTGGCCTGACCCACTCTGACCCTTCGTACAAAGCCAGAGAGGCCCTGAAGGCAGTGAATTAATTGCAGACCACTAAGCCTAATACACCATATCTTAAGTAGGACTGAGTTCCAGGCTCATAAGTGATGTAAACTAGACAAGGAAAAAAATGGAATGTTATTTAAATTATTCACAGCAAACAAAAACAAATACCTTTTCTAAAGAACAGAGCTTACAGAAAGGATTGATTGAGTTAAACATCTGCACTTTGACACTCACTACAGGTGGAAGTGCATGGATAACTGAATGGCTTACGTAAAACAACATAAGCTCCAAGCAATAGAAGAAAACTTCCTCAAGTTCCTCTCTCCTCTATATCAGTCTGCGAAAATAGCTGATGAAAAACACCATCCTCGCACATCTTCTTGTGCTGAAATTCATTTAGAGAGGAGGCGTTATTCACTATGTTTACCCAGGCTCCTCGCTTTTCAAGCCCACACTGTTGGAGCAACTTAAATTGGCCTCTCGCACCATATAGATTTCCCATCACGGGGCAGCATCTAAAGAAGACACAGAGAGGAGTGGAAGGGAAGAGGTGAAGCAGAACATTCACCAGTCTGATCACTCACCCCATTGTCCTCCTCAAATAAAATACATACTTAGATTAATAGGCCCAATAACACAGAGAGATGGCTCATTGCTGTGGGGAAAGGGTGCCTCATCACTCCACTCACTAACCTGACTCCTCTTGTTTTCTGCAATGGTGAATAGACAGAGTAGAATGAAACACAAGCACGGAACACGAGTGGGCACCAGTCTTAATAGAAGTCATAACCAAAACTAGTAAGCTTATTATGTTTATTATGGAGTATTTAGGTATGTTCTACAGAATCAGGCTGGAGGTCTACCTTCAAATGGATTATACAGACGTAGTCATCTAATGGGCTCAGGAACACGGGAACAAGAAATGTCATGTGTTGGGGCTTCTGACGTCAGTGGATCAATAGCCCCTGACAAGGAATTTTAAAAGATACTATCTGTCTGACTGCTGGTGGCAATAAACTGAAGATTAACCTTTACGTCCCTCCCAGTCCTGAGAAGTACCCTGAAGGGCATGCTCCACTGTTTACTAATCAAAAAAAGTTGCTTTTTCAATACTGCAAGACCAGGGAATAGCTTAGTGGCTCGGCACAAAGGACCTGAAAGTTATTGACTTCTTCCCCTACCGATATGAGCATCATAAATGTGAAAGATGAACACTCTACACCCAAATATTATATATCACTAGCATAGCTCCAGATATGCGTACGGACACAGCTGGTTTATTAAAAATAAACACCATATTTTATCTCTATGCTGCTGCACAAATGTAATAATTCCTGTTGCTGTGCATAGAAAAACAGAAAATGTAATCAGTTGACAAGAGAGCGACTGGGGTGTTGTTTAGGAGAGCCCGCTCAACCGGCTGCATATCTGTGTCCTTTGTGAGCCACGGAGACACAAGAGCTCCTTTTTTTTCCTCCAGAAGCATGATCCTCATTCACCCCATACCTTTGAGCCTGGAGCCAAGGTTTTGAATGGCTGTGACCCTTGTGGCCTCTGCCGGCCCCCAATGGCCTTCAACCTTCCAGCTGTTCATCCTTCCAGTGAAGCGCATTGTCCAGTACCTCTGGCTCGGAGAGGCAAGAAGACCAGCACCCCTCGGAGCCTAAGAATTGACCTCCCCAGGCCAAAGGTACAGCACTACAGGCATAATACTGGAGTTCTCACATGAGCATTGGAGCATGAGAAGAAGAGTGAAAGAGAGAGAGAGAGAAAAAAAAAAGTCAGGCAAAATTAACTGGGGTATGTGTGGGTGAGGTTTTCAGGAGCGGAAGGAAAAAAATAAATAGATGAAGAAGTGCGGGGGGAGATGAATGTTTTTCACATAGGATATAGGATAGAGAGAAAAAAGAGAACCAATACATGAGGATTAAATGAAAAAAAGGAAAGTAAAAAAAATAGAGAACTGGGACTTGAGGGGAAGCGTGGTCATAGGAAGTAAGCAGCTACAAGGCAATAAGATGGTAATGCACAGACACAGACAGACGCCAAGGTGCAATAGAAGAGCTTGCTTCCCCTTCTGCATGGCTGGCTCCGATGACAAGACAGTATTCCCTCAGCACCAGCCGCTAACTGGATGATAGCACCAATCTCTCTCTTCTCGCTACCCCTCTCGCTTACTGTCTGCGTCCGTCTCACTGTCATTAATTTTCTCTCTCTTTCTTTCTCTTTGTGGTTTATTTTCTTGGTGCTTTCATTCCTTCTCTTTCCCCCCAGTTGCAGTCATAAGCAACCAGGCCCCAAATACTGACAGTATTGCACCCATCTAAAGCAAACATTAGTCTATATGGCTTTGTTTGTTTACCTGTGATAAATCATCGCCCCGGGCCTATCTCTCATTAGAGTAGCCAAACAAAGACAACGGCAACTTGAGAATGCTTTAAAAATGCCTATAATTTGATAATGGGAGGTGTGTGTGTGTGTGTGTGGGAGTGGTGGTGGGGGCATTTTATGTAGGGAGGGCAAATGGAAATCGCCTCTGTATGGGATGAAAACCTCTGAGGACGATCCATTGACTATGAAATGCAATGATCCCACTACACCCTCAGACACTGAGAGAGTTGAGCCAAACATTGCCATGGGCACAAAACCTTGGAGCCTGCGTGTGAAAAGACTTCTGAGTGTGTGCTCATAATAAGACATGTTGCTTACTCTTTTTTTGTAATATAAAACACTTGCTTCAGTCTTCATTTTTGAAAACTGTACACTGAATATTTCTTGATTAGAGCAGTCTGTGTCACTCCATGAGGGCATAGATGACTCATGAAAGTTGTGAGCATGTATTCCAATACATTAAACTGATTCTCATAAGAGAATGATTCCCCAGGTTTCTCAATGAACAGGAGTGTGTCTGAATAGGAATGTTTGTGAGTGTTTGAATTTGTGTTGTGTGGCTGTGCAGATAGTTGGTAGACATACAAGGAGTGTTTGTGCACACTTGTGTGTGTTTGGGAGCATCAGGACACAAGCGCCTGGTTGGTTGGTGGGTTGTTGGCAAGGTTGTGGTACCCTGCTGGGACCAACCCTACCCAAGCAGCCTGGTGGAAGGGACAAGCTGTGGCATGTATACACACACCACTCTGCACATACACAGGCGCACATATAGAGCAGCTGCTCCTTCTGCAGCTGCTGCTGTCGCCCAACCCAGGACTCCCTGTTCTAAAGGAGGGAGAAGAGGGGGGGTGGTGGAAGCAAAAAGAAAGGAGGTGGCGGGGAGGGAGTGGGAACAGTAGAAGCAATGGGGAAAGGAAGAGAGCTGACAAAATAAATTGGAAAGATATGAGAAAGAGGACGGTAATGGAAGTGAGAAGGGAGGAAAGGAGGAGAAAGAACAGGTTAAAGAGAGAAGAGCTGTCTGAAACACACTAAAAGAGATTACACACTCAAATACACACCATCCATTAAAAGGTGAAAAATATCCACAATGATCTCCATTGTATGTCCACAGAAGCCCACTTATACTTTAAGTTTTTCCAGAAGAAACATCTAATTTAACAATGAAAATAAGCGAAATCATCTAGTAAACAATATATCCAAATGTATACAATTCCAATCATAAAGTGCACTTAGGATGAGTCCCAACTACAGCGCATGCTGATCTTGCAGTTTCTGCAGATTTAGCATAAAGTCGAGGTCTATTTTTCCTCTGAGGAAAAGCCCACACCGAAGATTCCACATTACTCTTGAGATAAGTTAATCTGTTTCTGGGAAGTCAAACAGTCCTTAGGTACAGTGTTGGCTAACTATACAATCCTCATTTCAAACAAATGTTTCTTTTGATTCATGTTTAGTTTAAACCTCTTACAGCCATTTTTGAAAGTTTGAATGCACTTAACCAGTTGATTACTTTTGATTGATTTTCCAGATTTAGAATAAAGTACAATGAATTTAATGTGGATTTGGTTAACACATGACTGCATGGAAATAAAGAAGCTTTTGTGGGACAAACTTCCATTTTTATTGCATTGGTCAAGAGAGAAGCTTGCAATCTTCATGTGTCACAGGCCTCAGAAAAGATAGACTGAAGAGGTGACTGGTTCTGGGGGAGGGGCCCACGAGAAACTGTCCAATTACTAAAGTAATTAGTTAATTAACATAGAGGGCCCTGAGGGCCTTCCTCAGTAGTCTCATATAAACCCTCTCCAAATGAAGGAGACCTTGAAGGCTTAACTAAGCAGAGCAATACGGATATACCAGCTAACCAGCCGACATCATCATCCGTCTCTCAGAAAACAACCAGTCGATATCAATGACACATTCTGTATTCACACATAAGCATGAAATTTGTACATTCAGTCTGAATGCGACATGTGCTGTCAGGTTTTTGCTCGCTCTAGACCATCTCTAAGGCTTTAAATTATAATCACACATGGCTACAAGCTGGTTGGACCGTCTTCCTGTGACACATCTTTTATCCCACGTTCTATGACATCGAAGTGATTATGCGCATTTCAGTACATCAAACAGGGTACATGCACCCTTTAGTGAGCAACGCTTTATGGATGTGTCTGCTTTTACAATGACAACACCTGAGATAGCTTTTATATCTCATATCCTCATAAAGTTTAAAGCACTCAGTGTTTTCAGCAAGAAGAAGTACAGGAAGTAGAGAGAGAGTTAAAAGAGCGTCTGCCTCGCATCACTTCATAGCCACAGGCAGTTGCACAGCACAGGAGAAATGTGCTTACATCATCACATGCAGTCCAGGCATCCTGCAGAGGGCACTGCTAATAGATGAAACATAGAGAAGAGGAGGGAAGCAACCAACCCAGGAGGAACTCAGCAAGGCACTCCCACGCAACTAGGATATCTGACATTCTTGGCAGACTTTCAGAGAGGTCAGTGGTAGAATATTCGAACAGAACTAACCTTCAAAAAATACCATGTTCTAGCAAGTTGAGACCAGAGGCTTAATTCATCACTAATTAAAGTATGCATGGGGTACAAGGAAGTGTCTTTCTCAGCGATTCTCTAACCCCAATATCCAAAGCCATAGTCCTTGATTTGGATAAGATGATTTGCCCTTGTAGGCACTCATAAAGGCAAATGGAGTTCTTTGTTGAACCCTTAGCCCCTCGAAGAGAAACAGACGGAGAGGAATAGCTATTCCGGACTAGTCCTTTCACTGTGACCCAGACATGTAAAGAAGAGATGAAAAATGTCATAATGATTAAATCCAAGCTTTCACACACAAAAGTGACATTATTAAACCGAACAGTTATTTTAGAATCCTTGGAATCCTCTTACATAATCTATATCTCAACTAAGAATGGTGTTTTTTGTGGGGAAAAAGGTTGTCTTGCATTGATTTACATTAAAACAACTTGTGGATGTGTTGATATAATTATTATCATGAAATCATCAAAAGACTGAGGGAATCTGTAGAAATATCTGTAAGCATACAGGAGGGCATCATCCTTTATAAGCATAACTTTGAGATAGCACTTCAGTTAATCTTATATTTCCTCACCTAAAGGCATGGCTTCAGTGTCATACAGCTGCCTTGTTCAACATATTAGACACGACTCACCCAGTAACATTTTTCTGGATATATTAACATTAAGATCACATTGCAAATGCCTGGGCAAAAGAAGAACATTGTGAACACACTTGGGCAGCATTCTTCTCATGATTCCTATTAACCACACTTGCAACTGAATCTTTGTCTTTAAGCCAGTATGTGTGTGAGTGCATGTCTTTGTAGAATCCAGAGGCGTGGGTAGCCAGCTGCAGCGTTGTTCTGGATGCTGATTGGAAGTGAGTGTTGAGCGCTCAGGACAATTATGAAATCATTACTGCCGCCATGCCGCAGGCAAAATATGAACACCGTGCCATTTGTCAAGCCACCACAGCTTTCTAATCAAGCTCACATGTGTTTGCATGTTAGTTTTAGTGTTTCTTTGTGTCTATGTGTGTGTGCCTGTGCATAAACATGCACATGTGCCTGGGTCTAAGAGCACTGGCATGCTTGCAGAAGAAATGGAATGTCCCTCTGTATTTGTGAGCACATGTTTGTGAGGGGTAACAGATTAGTCAAGAACCCTGCCGAATATAATGTCTGTTTATTTGTTTTCATCTGTGATGGTATCCAAATGAAGTTTAGCGATATATGCATTTGTATGTTATGTGTGTGTGTGTGCGTGCATTTGTAGAGGGTTAGGAATGCCATGCCCATATTCAACTGTCTAAACATGTCGCTGTCAGCTGTGTCTCTGCTCCCATCATAGAGAAATAACTTGGCCTGAGTTATTTGTTATCTTCACCTCACCCAACACTGTCATCTCACTTGGGCTGCTGAGGAGTCATACACGCAAATGTCCCTCTGTGACTTCTAGAAAACCTGAGACATGCACAAACAAACTGGTGAGGGAGTTTCCAAGAGCTGAATAGGAAAGACAGGAAGAAGATTCAAGAACTGGGAGAAAACCCTTCCAATTCTAACAGGTTTTAGTTTAAGAGACACATGTAATCCGCCTCCACAGTCTGGGATCAGAGTGATTATAAGTAGCGTAAATGTTTAATAAATTGATTCGATGACCTATAGTGGCTGGGAATATTTGTCACGGATGCATTTCATGGCTTGGACAAGAAAGAGCTAAAAAATGTGTGTCCAACATGATCATTTAAAATAGTTCTAAAAATATTGTACCCGGGGGGTGCTGCAGAGTTTGGGGGTGTGTAGTGTTTTTGGGGGCAGCAGGTAAGTGTTGAGATAGGAGGTAAGGGATTAACATCTCAAACATTGATCACTTGTAAACCACAAAAAAGTGGCCATGCATCTTGTCACTGTCTCTGTGCTCTTCCTCTCAGCACTCATAAAACTCTTTCTGTATGTAAAACAATACAAAAAGAAGACAGACTGCAGGCACTGATGAAATCCTGTTTGACATTGCTAACCAAGATCCTCACAGACAAAAACAAGCCATTACTATATGTCAAAAGAGATCAAAGACAATTCTCAGATGTACAGCTGGGATTGCCGTGTCTGACAGCCATCTGTACTAGTGTGATGGTAACAAGCATTAAGCTTTCATAGGAAAAAAGAAAAAAAAATACTTTCTTCTTACCGTCAGTTCTTATACATTTCTACAAGCTCTACTTTTGGAGAGCTTAAAGCCTAAAAGGCAAGAAAGAGGGAAGGAAAAAATGAAAGTATACAGAGACAGTGAGAGATGATGGGAGCAGTAGAGGATAGACCAAAAGGGAAAAACTGAATGTCCCTTAGTGAGACAAATTGGCAAGAAGTTCACAGTGGGTAAACATCTTCATTGCAGAGCCTGTGGTGCAATTGATGCCCTGGACAAATCAACACGTCTCAGAGTCTGCCTACATAAAACGCAAATACCAGCAGCTTCAAAAAGTCTGATCTTCCCTGGAGCATATGAGCAGGGGTTTGCTCCTCTGAGTTTACTGGATAGGTCTGTGAATCGATCACAAAAACAGCATTTCAAAGGGTTTGAAAAAGTATGAGGTCTTTTTCTCTTTAAGACTTTAAGAAAACAGACTCGAACATAGACAGAGCCCTGCAGACACTTGTGGCTGTGAGGTCCCAAAAAGGCTTAAAGATGTCTCTAGTCTTTTCAGCACCACTCATAAGAACTTGTTGGAAACAAAGAAAAAAACATGCAGAATTTGAAAAAAGAGGAAAACTAACTTCAGAGCACATTATAAAATAAACAAAAAGTGAAAAATAGTCATTTTGCACTCCAGCCCAAATCACCACACCAAGACGTCTAAATGATGCAAAGGAAGGGTTAACATATTTTCACTGGTCACCTAGACCAATTCCAGTGTTGATGGGACATGTGTTTTGGCTATCAGCAGTTAAAATCCCATCACACAGAGCACCATAATAAGTCTTTCAGGGACTAAGTATAAAGATTCACAATGTTTGACATTTAATCTTTGTGCAACAATCCATCACTATATATATATATATGTATAAAACATGTAACAGAACATTAAAGAAGAAAAGCAGACTGTTTCACTATAGGAAAATGCGTTTTTTTTCTGAACTGCTAAAGCCGTGTAATAAAAAGAAACAGAGGTCATTAGTTGCTTGTTTTTCATGTAAATTGTTCTTGTCAGTTGTTCGGTCATTACAAATAGTGTAACATTCTTTACAGTGAAGACTAATGGTGCCCTGACCTACAGCCGAGGAATGCCAACTCTCACCACAGCTGCAAACTAAGCCCAAGAACCAGAGCTGACTCTGGGGTCAAAGGTCACCCACGATGTGACTTGATCCCCACACAGTCAATGGACACAGGGTCTTGGCCTTTGGCAAGAATGCTCTTAAAGGAGCACTGCATCTGGACAAATGGAAGAAAGAGGCGACAGAAGACACAAAACAAAATAAAAAGCCAAATATCCTTTTTGAGAACAAGGTTGTATAACACAACTTCAGAAATCCATCCATCTATTTTCTGAAGCGTTTATTCCCTATGGGATCACGGAACTTCAGAGATATACCATCTAAAACGGAGTTAAAATCAAAACAATCAAATTGATAAAAATGATTCATTTGATTTTTTTACAGCCCTCATACCCTTAAAATGGGCAATGACGCTACATAATTTTTATTTATCGAGCGAGTGGGGATTGATGATTAAGTCCTTGATCCTATCTTCGCACGTTCAGCATATCACTTTCAAAACATGATTGATATACCTTGCCTTCACATCAGTCTCTTGGGTAATAGTTACAAAGATGGAATGAGGAAACTTAACTAATCTGCTGTGAATGTTGAATTTACAAGGGATCTACTCACACTGGCATTACAAAAACAGGGCTGAAAGCAACAAAACAAACTTCAGGTGACTCTGTGATACTGGTTTGCTGAGTGTAGGCACACATTGATGTGGCCCCAACTCCATTTGAAATTACCAAGGGTGAATAGCAGTGGCTAAAGAAAATGGACTCTTGTGTGTGGGTAAAGTGCAATAACTGTGCAAGTGGCTACTGCCTGTCCAGTTAACTTTTCTGAGTATATACTGCAGTGGCCTCTTATTGCTGAAGCCCAGCCACAGATTTAAGCAACTGACTTAAATTTCAATTTGTGGAAAACATGGCAGTTAGGCTTGCCAGCTGTTACCCCAACAGTTACCCTGTAGCCTTATGGCTACGTGCTTCTGACTTAAAGTGGTATGCATTAACTAATACCCACCTTATCAATTAGATGGACGGGCTCCTCAAGTGTTCAGTCTGAACTTGCCCCTCTAAGGCTGCAAAAGGTGTTTTACCAATTCAAAGCAGAATTTTACTTAGATAAATGGTCCGATTTTGCTCATGATGTTCCTTGTAAAAAGTTTTATGACTCATTAAGACAGTTAAAAATGTTTGATCTGTGATTTAATTGGTTTCCATCACATAAATAGAGTGTAAATATATCAATTTATCAGACTGAACCAATACTGAGGAATATATACTCTTAAAGATATGAGTGCCAGTCAACAAATGAAATTACGTTACAAGACTGTTCATATTTTGGATTTGTAAATTGCAATAAATGGGAGTCACTTCCACAGTGTGCAAGAGTCTTGGAAGCACATAGAAAGTCTTTGCATTGGTCCATTTCACACTTCATGAATCACCAAAATATTAATTTCATGTATTCTTACTTGTGCATCCAATTAACCCTTAGGTAATAGCCATACAAGCTAGTATAATTAATTAGCTCTGTCATTTTTGTCTCTTTAGAGCTTAGATTTTTGAAAGCAACAATTTGTAGAAAAACCTTTACGTTTCTCCTCACAGCAGGGATGAACTGGGGATAACAATATTTGTTTTGAAAAAAAATATATTCATGTAGCCCTAGCAAAAGGCTGTAAAATGTCCTGTGAAAAAGGAGGACAAATATTCCACCTCTGGGGCAATTAACAAGAAATGGTTAATCATCCATAGTAAAACATGTATATTTTAATTTCAAATTAGTCAAAATCAATTTAAGATATAGACATTCAAACTTGATCAAAAAAGATAATTGGCTCTTTTGAGAAACATGCAGAGTCGAGGTCAAAAGGTTAAGCTTCAGGTAAGCGTGTGGCACTTGGTCTACACAACTCTGCTTCTTATTCCTGTCTGCTTTAATAGAATCCATAGGGGGCCTGTGGTAAACACAGCAGGGATTTGAACCTTCGGGAGTTGGAGAATGAGTGGCTGGTGTTCTACTTTAGGCTTCATATAATGACCAACAAACCCCCCTTCTTCTTCATTCCCCACATGCCACCTCCCACTCCTCCATTACCTCTCAAACTCTGTAGGTTTGACCACTAAGACCCTCATTCAACCTGCGTATACGAGAAACCTTTTCTTTTCCCTCAACTCTTTCTCTTCTCCAGTTCACCGCTCGCTCACTCCAGTTAGAGGCAGGTCCTTTTCAGATGGCTGGCCAAGCTCCCGCTGTTTTATGGGAAGTATTGTGATCCTTCTAGCTCTCTCAGGGGGATCAGCACTTACGAGGGCTGATGGAGCTGCTGATTTGATCTTCTCTTCTTTCACAGCCTTTCTCGAGTTTTCATCAAAACTTCTTGGCCCACTCTCCTTGGGAAGCCTTGGCATAAATGTGATTCAGTGTCCGTGAAACAGACATCATATGTGACACTGATGAGGACAGAGATAGTGGAAAGATAGACAGAAATTCAGATCAAGCTCACCACATAAAAGCACTGCAACTGTAAATATGTCACAACCCTCGTCTCAAAGTTAGTTTAACAACGAAAGCCATTCCTACTGAATAGACAAAATAAGCTATTCAAGAGAGCAGAATTAATTATAACAGTGCACTAGCATGTATTCACTCAATTCAAAGGTGGATTGAATAATCTATTACTTTATCGAATCTTATTTGGCATGCAAGGATCTACAGAATATTGTTTATAGTGGTTTTGTAGTTTCACAAATACTCAGAATAAAGTTCAACTTCCCTAAAGTAAAACTTTCTCCAGTATGCTTAGTAACTATTGCTTTAGCAGAGTCAGGTTATAACATATTAATGTAGAATGTCAAACACTATTTATAGACCTAAATATGCATTGCATTGCTCGTAAGTTTCATATTTTTTTGTTAGTTTTATAGACTTTTGTAAAGGAATTATGGCTCTTTTGATGAAATTTTGCACTCTTCAGGAGAGCTGTTGTTTGGATTTAAAAGGTTATATTTATGCTTGCAGCAGCAATATTGTTTGTGGAATATATCAAGTCTGAGTACCTGAATGGATGTGTTAATTCCCATCTATTTTTCTTCATTAGCAGTGTGTAACATTTTGCTATAATCCCCTACCCAGCCAAAATCTTTGAGCCACTGACCAATGAAGTATTGACTGAATCTCATTATTTGTTGATTACTGCTGAATTTTTAATGGGAATGTTTTACTTTTAAAAGCTTTACTACTTTATCAGATTTGTTATGGCAAACAAATCCTCGTTTCCCAGTGAAGAGTCCCTAATTAGATATTTTATCCTCTAGCATATGCATTTGACTGGCCTAAGGGAGTATGTGGGTACCAATTACTACTAACTAGATGGTACTTCAATACTAGCCACCTGAGTCACAGTAGATATCCTTCTGTTAACCCCACAGCCAGTCAGTCAGCATGTAGCATGGAAAAAATGTTAAAATGAGTTATTTCTCCTGAAAGAAAACTTCTGACAATGTGTCATTGTACCTGGCTGCCGGAACAGTAAGTGAAGCTTCAATTTGAAGAGTCAGGTGAGAATTTTTTTACACCAGCCCTCAAATCTAAGATAGCTTCTTAAAAGTAATCTACTGTTTACTGAAACCGCTGTGTATTTCTGTTTAAGTATATCAATGGCACATATGCCACAGCATTTGTTTGTCCAAAATGAGCAAGACCCCCTGTAACTTGTAAAGCTGGTGCGTATGTGTCACTGCTGCCTCAAATGACACAGGATACAATGACGTTGAGGGGGCTTTCTTTAAGAGATTATTACAGGAAGTCTGAAAGCCTAAGAGTTTGATAGCTGAGTGACAAAAAAAAAAAACAGGAACTCATCAACGTACCTTACTTTAAGACAGTCTCCATACTTTATTGGGACTAAAGCTTGACATTGTCACAAAGTGAAGAAACACAGACTTGTCGTATTGTCTTTTGACATCCTTGCTGGATAAGTTATTGTAAACTGATAGTCAGGGCTTATGCGGGGAAATCCCATCGGAACGGACAGCATTTACGGGTATACCAAAACACAAAGCCAATAATCTCAGTGTCATTAAGAGTCATTTTCCTCCACTCAAACTAATGTGATGACATAGATAAAACCATGTTATTCTAACTGTACATGGGAGAATGAGAGGAACTATTAGCCAGACTAATGGTGACAGCACTATCTGCCTGAAAAAAGGCATGTTCACAGGTCGGAACTGTTTGATGTAGCATCCTTGCGTCATGGATGCTACGCTAATATGAATTGCATGGTTGAAAAAAATCTTAGTTTAAGTTTACTGAGATTTCTTATTTAAAACACTTTCATTAAGTAGAATTTTTAACAGCAAAGAGCTAAATCAAGGAATAAAGAACTCTTGACAAAATACCAAGGTTTTGCCCTTTGAATAATTTATTTTCACTCAAATTTTATAGGGTCATCCAAATCATCATGCAAATCCATAACAAGGTTTTTCAAAGCACCTACAACCAGAGAAAAAGAGCTCTTAGCCAGTACTTTTCATAAAGATAGCCTTTAATACAGCAATCAGTGGCTTGCAACATGGAGGGATGCAGTACAGGTCATGCATTCATTTTAGAAACAAGCGGAAAGTTGGCACATGCACCAGAGAGAAAAGCCCTTGTGTAATTACCACAATGGCAGATAACCCCTACAATCTCTGCAGGTACTGAGACTTCCGCTGCACCTCACACAAGCTTCCACGACTGCTCATGTCCTTTGAGTGTTCTTGTTAAACATGTTTGTTTAGGTTTTGACAGGTTTCTGTCAAAAACAGACACAGCCAGGGAACTCCAAAGGCTGACCATCCTCCCCGTCGTTCCATGCTTTGTCTTGTTCATCACTTTGTTTCATGGGTTTATTAGCCTCCTCTACTTTCCACAGCCTACTTTTGAAGCTCGGAGCTAATGTGTCAGTACAAACATGAGTCTTAGGATATCACATGTCTATGACTGGGAAAAAAAACATGATTTTCCTCCTCTGCCAGGGTGTCTGTGTTGAACTGTATGTCAGTGTGTAGCTTAATAAGACTGGAATGAGCCACTGCTACCCCATGGAGCAACACTCGCTTAATGTTTCATAAACGTCATTTGGAAGTAATTCAGTAAGCACCCTCATGAAAAAGAGATGAAATACAGATTGCCACTGGGTATATTAACACCTGTCACATCAGACCAATATCATATTGCATTGTTGTAGTTATGTGACTTTCTATTATTTTCTCCACTGCCAAAACATCACCTTGCCCCCTCAATCTATAATTACCTCTTTAAATCAACTTGGGGGGGAAAAGCCCCTAAAATAGGATTTGTGGAAGCGAGGAGAGCAAAACAAAATAAAAAAAAAAGAAACATATCATCACACCCAACATATGTGAGATGTGTGACGTTTAGAAGTCAGGGGAGCAAAGCCTTTAGGGCATACAATCAATATTACATTTTCCATTGCCACCTTCATAGCTATTGTAAATGGCTTGTGTCAAAAATAATAACAGGTTGTATCAGGAACCTTGGGTTTGCAATTTCGCTCCTTGTGCTTGGAGGCCCCGTCTGCTCTCCCTCCCTTACCAAGGCACCACTGGGTGTTAATGACGCCATGGTGGCAGACATTTCTAACACCATAGCTGACTTTCTTTCCCCCCATACACCTCATTCTTTATCTCTTTACTCCCGACAGCTCCGAGAACTGTGTGCAAAAGTGTACAGTATGTGTAAGAAAAACGCTTACCACTAAAGATGATTAGGCCTTTGTGCCAAATTCAGATCAGCCAGTTCCACAGTATTATTAGCAGGGCTGGAGAGATTAAATGTAGTCTCACTTCTATTGTCATAGCACTCTAGGCAACAATAAGCAAGATGAGATGCAATAATATGCACACTAGAGGGACAGACTCCTCTCCATTGGAATCAGAGCTACTTTAAGTTCTACTCAGAGAGGAGTACTTAACTGAATCCTTTTTTTTTTCAAGAGGAGTTGATTACTTTATCTTATCCAGCCATTATCGCTTGTGTGGATGGCTTGGTTCTCAATGCACATTGACACACACACAGAAAATCTGCTGAAGTGGCAAGAACACTGAACAGGGAGAACTTAAGACAGATGTAGCCCTTAACCCTCGTTTGAAAGCCATCATTATTTAGAATGTTTCACCGACTGTATCTAGCAGATGCAGTCATAAAGCAGTCCCAAACTGATAATTTTCTGAGAAACGCTCATATCTTAAGTGAGAGAACTTTTTTCAGAATAGGCAAATGTTAGAACATTCAAAGTGATACGGGCACCCAGTGAGTTTCAGTGGATTGTATTAATGCAATACCCTCCATCATTGATCATTACTGTTGCAGAGACTCTTATAAGCCCTTCCAGCTTCTTTCTAAAACGGAAGGATGTCACACTTTGAACGATGTCCCCTGTGATATAATGGTGTCCATCCCCTGCTATGTGATAAATGAGTTTCAGGAAAGAGTGCTATGTAGGTGTGCAAAAACCAAAAGTAATATAGTATGACAGGATGATGCTGTGTCCAATCATCACCTCAGCTGACAAGCCTGGTGGATTTTACTTTTTTTTTCCTTAACCATAAAGAAAGCCTCTTTTATACTCCTGTCTCTGACTGTGCAATGCTTTTAAATTGTTCACCCTTATCTGAAGAGGAATCTGCAGGAAGTCACTGAATCCCAGCTTATCTCAGTTAATTGTGCTTGTGTGTGCGCGTGTGTGTCTGTGTGTGTGTGTGTTGCACAGGAGGAGGCGACTTGAGAGGTTGCCAGATGCCGCAGGACGCAGCAGAGCACGTCAGGACATGAGAGGCAGAGACACCAGCAAGACTGACAGACACAACACTAACATCTCATAGAAACAAACAACATTTGTGCTTACACTGTAATGTCCATAAATAAACCAATTGAAAAATAGGGCATAGGTGACATTTAATCTCTATCCTATGTGAGCCAAGAGACATTTGTCAAGGGTGTTCAGACCTTGAGTGTGTGGTGCTGGTTGGTGTAAAATCAAGGTTGAGAAAGATGACAACATTTCACAGCAGTTACAAGAAACTAACCTAACTTTTGTCATGCAGCGGTTTCTCAAAAGGTGAGGATCATATTTCTCCGCTAATTTGTTTCCGGCAGCAACATATCCCAACAGACATTCACTTAAAACATTTGCACAGTCTAGTTCAGCAATATGAGATACTGTATGGCTCTAAAGGGTGTCTTAAGAAGGTGATAAAAAGGTCTGTGACCTTCCTAAAATGAAAGCTCCCCCCTGATTTGTGAGCCACAGCTAAAGGGAGTGTTGTTTGAGGAAGAGAGAGTGGGTGGTCTGTCGCTCGGTTTATGCACCTCTCTCCCAACAAACAATCTAAATTTACATCCTTTTAATGGCTGCTGTGTCCACTGGCTGTTGTAAATATAAAGAGGAGTTTTAAACTCGAGGACTCAGCAGGGGTTAGTGCTGAGGGCAGCGGCTACTGCTGTTTTGGCCTCTAAAAACGAAAAACAAATGGACGCTCTCAAAAGCTGTTCACATTCATGAACAGTTTTTGAGTTGGCATTAATATATAGCGTTTTGATGAAAAAAGTTAAATGGAAAGGATGTAAACAAAATAACTATGTACACAAACAGAACATGTCACTCCATAAAAATTTAATAAAATGTATACTTTGCTTGTGTAAAATCTATGTATATTTTAATACTAATTGGAATTTACTGATATAAATCAATGATGAGATTGGTTAATAGTATCCAGGGAACAACTGGCACCCTGTTCTCTACCAACTGGTCTTTCTTTCTACCATTATAAAGGCCAGTGATACACAATGAGATCTCTCAGGCACAAACAAGCAATCAGTGTAAGAGCAAAATACCTCGTAAAACTAGGTGTATTTCTAAAAGGCCAATGGCGTATCAGGAGAATTGTCTACTCGTAATTGAGATCCTTGCAGATTATTCTCACTTGATTGTCTAATGGGTGTCTGAATGGGATCTTTACCCAAATAAGAGTCCTATTTGACTCATCCGCCTGCAGGTGTTCAAGTGTCTGTACACATAATTTCCACCTTTTTTTCTGAATTTTTAATGGAAACTTAGGGGGGCAGACGCCTTATTACATTTCAAACTATAGGACTGCAGTATAACAAGATTAAAAGTAAATAAATTTGATGAAAATATATAGTTGTCTTTAAGCTGTAAAATGAAGAAAATATTGATTAATTTGAATTCTCCATGTGGCAATTTTTGACCTGTCAAACTATAATCCCCATTCGTCATTGCTTCATCAATGTTGATGGAGCTATTTCCGAACTCATTCCCAGAGAGGAAGAAACATGGGCTTGACCTTATACAACAGCATAAAACATTGCTTTTCCCACTTCCATGATTCTCCATCTACATGGAGTGGACCTCAAATGAGATTATCGATTATGCTCTTGCAAATATGGTGAGGTAAGGGGATGACACTCCACTTAGAAACCATTGCACAAATGTGCCCTAAATCACAAAAATGGAGAATGGGTAGTTACTGGCATGAACGTTGGTCTTTGCTAGGGTGAGTACTTGTGCATTCACTCAGTGTTTAATCAATGAATAAAACTGTCTATCCATTCAAGTATTGATGTTCCCTATGACAACTGCTTATCCACGTAAAGCAGGGAGACACCAGTGGCCTTTCAATCATTTGCAAGCTGAGGGGAGCACAAGGGAGAGGAGGTGGGGTGAAGCACATGAATCTCTTATACTGGAATTTACGCTGCATGCTCAATTATTTCACTGCTACATTGCAAGTTAAAGCAGGGGAGGAGTCAATCATTGTGTACACAACACAGGTTCTGCCACTGTGTGAGAGCCCGCCTGGTCATTCGCTTACGATGGCAGTTAATCGATGTGGGTCCACTCCTTTTGATCTGCTGCCTCTGACCAACAACAATCACTAACAACAGTATAATTGCAATGACCATAATGGTGCCCATTCTTATCGCCTCACACCAGAGAGAGAGGAAGGGGGAGGATGAGAGATACCATTCAGGTGATCTCTATCACTCTTTGCAAATGTGCACATAGAGGTACAGTAAACACATTCTTCTGCATCTTTATCCTCTGTGGTATTGTGGTACAGACAGACAGTCCAGTCACCTTATTAACGTCATGTTTGGACACATATTGACCGGACTGCGGTGCTGATCAATCTGTGGTAGGGAAAGACAATAATGCAGATTTCATTTCAACATTGTCTAATGTCTCTAAGGTACACTTGTGTAGTACTTTAGAAAAAAATAATCATTTTCAACTACTAGAATTGAATTTACTTCTAACTGACGATCACTACTTTGGAAACTTGGCCCATGTCACTACATAATAATAATAAAACACATTTTAAAATGAATTCATTGAGTGCTAGGATGAGTTTTCTGTGATGATGACAGCCTGAGCCTCTCTTAATAGAACTAAGATCACAGAATGTTTCGTGAGTAATATGGCTTCTTAATCTCTCTGACGCTGTGAACATATGACAGATCTATGGGATGATGGAATAGACTGGTAACATAATAAAGACGCCCTTCTTCTCACTCAGCATCTCTGATATTAACATTTTCATCCTGTAATAACTAAAAGCCATTTCATTACTCATTAATCAGTATCTGAAGCCACTGCGTTTCGGTGCACACAGAAATATGATCCTCCGATTTCAAGAGAAATGTCTAAAGTGTGTGCAGCTGGCAGGGTAATAAAATACAGTACACACACTGTCTGTCAAAAAACCTCACCTAGGCATACCAAAGCAACAGTCAAGCTGAAGGGATCTAAAGGCCTAATTCCAAATAGAAAGATACAGACATTGCTCTGTTGTTGTGAGTCTTTCAACTCAGCATTAAAATCAATACTTAAAACAACAGAATGAAAATAAGTGGAATCAGCACATATCTAGCAAAATAGTGACACAATTGGTTTATAGAAGGTTGATTAAAAAAAGTTACAGCTGTCTAACAGTGCCAATCAAGTCACTCCTTAAATCTATATCAACATGTGGTGTAGTGAGTTCTGGTGTTTACTTAAGGGTGTGACGAGCAAACATGTCAGGTCAGCATAAAATGAGCATCCTGAAAATGTAAAGACATTGAGTCTGATTTATGCTTATGGTCATCAGTGTGAGAAGTTGTGTGTGTTGGTGTATGTATGTTTGCATTTTTCTTTGTGTGTTTAAATCAATGGTCATCCCCCTGATACAAGATGGCCTCATAAATCATTGTTTGTTGATCACTTGTCAGGAGGCAGGAGCCTTATGGCGTTCCCCTAATTATTCCAGCTCACAGCCCCAGTGGATGAATACGGACAGGAATGCCAAAGAAAATCAGGGCAATGGACTTTACAGAAATATGGCCATAGAGGTGGTTTACTTTGGATATGGGGGGTTGAGGATGGAAGTTTCAGGAAACAGAAGGACGAATGGGGGGCAGGGTGAGTCTATGCGCAGTGTGGTGAGTGTAGGGTTGGGCAAGTTGGAGTGCTCTGAAGCGAGAAATCCAGTGTATGAGATATCAGTCACGCAATTCGAATGTGCTAGAGTACCCTGTCATGACAGCAACAAACTGGCTTCCTGACTGGCATTTGGCAAAAAAACCCACAAAATCTGACCAATCTGACGCCTTAGATCTCCTTTTAAATCGACTCTGAGCACTTCTTCTTCGCCTTTTGTTGTCAGGTTTTCAGTGGAATTGACATTTACACCAAGTCTCTGTAATCCACATTGAGGACTTAGAGTGTAAAATCCCTTATTATGGAGTCTGACATAAATGACTGATTTGTTCTGTTTTTTTCCCCCGCTCTTTTTGTTGTTTCAACTGGTTTAAACGCAAACATGTAAAATCCATCAGTTTTTGAGCAAGGAAGTGTGTAATGACAAATTCTGTCAAACAGTAGGGCTAAGTGGTCAGTGTGTGGTATTGGCTTTCAGTGTCATTAACTTTTCAGCAGTAAGCAAGTTTCGGTCACCACTGACCAAATTGCCTTAAATGCACAGCAATTACACGGTTGAGGCTGGAGCTTAAAAGATGAGTAGAGTATTTCTTTAGCAAGGCTTAATAGGATTATTAGTGAGTTGTTATGTGTGAGGAACTTGCAGCTCACGGTAATACTTGCCGTGGAATTATATTGCATGTTATAGTGATATACTGTACCAGCCAAGTGGTCCTTGGGTTAATTACAGGATTACCCTTTATAATTAAGAAATCTGTAACAGGGAGCTAAATAATTCACTGAATAACTCTATTCCATTTTTCTACTGCTTTCTCTGTTTCCACTTCATATTCTTTTTAAGTTTTTCTTCAGTTTCACTCTTATTTTACATTTTGCCCCAGTGACTCCCATATGCAAGCCTGAAAGCAGCTACACCTTGTTATTCAGGGTTAAAATGTGTTAGCTTGAGGCTTAAACATGGACTTAGTATGTTTAAATCATGCTGAGCATATCACACAGGCCATGCAGGGTTTTCCCTTTGATATATATTTGCAGCATAATGTGTGGTTTTGAAAATCAATGAGCTGGGTTCTTTTGATCACAGTTGTGTCCCTCATCATGCCACTCCATGACAAACAAGAGAATTACTATGCTGCCACAAAGGTGACCCTCATACCGACACAGCATGTACAGAAGTTGAGTTGCAGGCCTGATTCTGGTGTGAACACGAAAACATCATATATTGACCCAAGAGCTGGAATATATTATGAAAAGGAGGCTGGCTGTTTTCAACATTTGTATGGACAGAAAATCAGTTACATAAATAAAACAGCAGAATTCTGCAGTGCGCAGTCAGTTTAGCTTAGTGGTAAATCATGACAAAATAGACATAAATTGTTATTTTTATGGGCACCGTGATCTGGTACATATTTTTCAGTCTTAATTTCCAATGAGAAATGAGACACAGACATTACAGAAAATGACAATGATCACCACTTACAAGTAAGTTCTGCCTCAAGATGGTTAAACACAAGCCACCCACAGTGTTCAGGATGTTATTGTTAGATGAAATATTACTCCAACAAAACAAAATGTCCCGTTTCAAACATATGGCAAATACTGTCTGTGCACCAGAACTTTCCAGGTCACTGTAAAAGGTATTTCTAAAATAAATCACTAAACCAAGTCTCTTTCAGAATGAATGAATATCTGCTATAGGTGGTGAAGACATCATTCTAATATATTTATAGTGTAAAAAGTACGATTTTATCCAGAAAAAGACAGTCAAAAAGTCCATACGTAGACAGCAAATCAAACACCACAGACAATTGCAAAATCCCAATATATTGGGTACATGCTTTTTCATGTTCACACACACACACACACACAAGAAATCAAAGGTTTGCTAATAGAAACAACTTGCTGTTACTGTGTTGGCAAAAAGGACTGTGCTAAGATTCTGTAAAGGCTGTGTGTTTTCAACATGTAATGTCTCACTAAGCAAAAAACGTACTTTCTTATGTTACTTAGGATACAACATGAAATATCTGGTGGGAAAGAAATATAGGTCATCCAGACGACCGTGAAACAGCAGCACTCAAGAGCAGCGTGTAGCCCCTATGTCTCCCTCCTGTATCTGTGAGGACATTTGTTAACCGCTTGTGGGTATTTGTAATGACCCAGTGACAGAATTTATCTGCTGTTGGCTGACTGTACTCAGTAAACGAGTAATTACAAACAGTAAGATGTGTGTTTCTGTTTATTGGTGGTTCGGTATTGGAGTCTACATGTGACTCTCCAAGGGCTACGAAATTTTAGACAATTTTAGACTTAAGCATTTCAGAATGTTCTAAAAACACACACAGTGCTGGATTTGTGTGGGTAAACCATAGAATGTGCTTCCATACGGCCTTTGCTTGTTGTCTTGACCAGCCCACATGTTTATTCGGTATGAGCCAAAAAGTGTGATATCCATGGGAGTGCAACAGAGCTAATAAAATCATACTATGAATATTTTTGGGAGGAAAACAGCCAATTGTGTCTTTAACCTCCAGAAACACACATTTCTCAGCTTGTTCCTCAAGTCTTCCGTGTGTTGCTTCTCGTATACTGTATCTTTTATGACTATAGCCATTTCTCCATGATGGATATAGATTCAGCACATGAATTGTTCATAAACATGCATCTGAATTATTCAAAAACTTGATTTGTTTTGCCCTTTTTGGGGTTCAACACATTCTCCGAAGGGCATTGCGGGGGGGGGGAAGTTTTCAAATCCCACTTGTTTCCTGGCAAATTGTCAATCCCTGAATCTCTTACAATAACATCTGAAGTTGTATCTGCATCTATACTCAGAAAGGGCTTTTAAAATCTACATGCAGTTAATGGACTTTTTGGCAGGAGTTGTAATTTCATAGCATTAATCCAAAGAGGACATTACAGTGTCTGAGTGACTCTTTTGGTAATCACTGAGGTTAAGTATCTATCTGACAATTATATGCATTACTTTACTAGAAAGAGTGAATCATTCAAAATAGTGAAGGTAACATTCAGACATGGATAAATGTTTTATGAAACTACCATCATACAAAACGGAGAACACAATGATGTGCCATTGTTTGTTTTTTTCCAACCAATAAAAGCTTAAAAAAACTTTAAATATGAATTGAGTTGAGCTTCAACCAATTCCAAATTCCATTTCGAATTGGTTCTCAAAAAGTATCTGTTATTGTCCTTGCTTTACTGCACAGGTTTTTTAAAAAAAAGGGAGCGTGCTATCAAAAACTTTGCATGATAGCAATCATTTGAACCTTAGCCCTCCTGGCAAGAAAGCCATGCTTCCTGTATAGGTCTCAGGAGAATTCAGTGTGCTAATTATTTACTGAAGCAGCACAGACTATCAAATGAGACCCTGCGTTGAGAGGGGGCACCCTGACTGTGTAACCTGGGTAACATGCAAATAGAGGATGGGAGGGGGAGGAGGGGAAAAGATTAACATGGAAGAAACTTGAGGTATATAATGGTCAGAGAGAGGTGGAGGAGTTGAGGTTCAGTGGTGAGTCAGGAAAGGTGGGGCCGCTGGGGGGCACAGCAGCAGAGTATTAGATTTCAGATGCATATGAATGACCAACTGCTGGCTTTTCTCTAGCTTAAGGAGGGAAATTGCATGGGCTATCCCTCAGCTGCAGTTTAGAATGTGGACAACAGCCGAACTTAATCCTGGGGTGGGGAGGCAGGGGGTCATGAATGCCTGTTATATGTATCATTAAAGTAAAAGAGTTCCAGAAGACTATAGAACCTTTTCTTTTGCAAGTTTCTCTTTAAACTGGAGCACCATGTGCCAAAACCTAATACTTGAGAAAATTATTTAATATCTGTCAGTGGGTGGAATCATTCATCCTCAGTACAAGCTAATTCTTCATAATATGCTTGTATCACAGGCCCAGGATCAACCTAAAAATCTATACACTGCAAGTTTACAGAAAAGCAGCCTGACACACAAAATCCTGGTTTCAAGAAAGGGGGGAGGGTCAAAGCTGTGATCTTAAATCCAAGTGTTTGGGCAGAAAGCCAGGCTGACTTTACTAAGCAGGCACATAGAAAAGCAATAAAGGGCTGCAGAACTTTGATAATACCACAATATTCACGTTTTTTGATTGAACAGCAACAATTCTGTCAGTTCAACAACTTGCAGTTCACAAATATCGACCAAAAGGAATAAAAAGCATTGAAAAGTGCTTCAAATGTATTTAAGTTAATAAAAAATAAACCAATGTGGATTACCACGTGATTTCAAACATTGATTATGTTATGTAACGACTGGGCACATTTGGCCTATTTCTTTGAAAAAAGTTAGGCTGCAAGGGGCTGCTGCAGCTGCTGTAAAGCTCTGAAGTTAAATATTCAGCAATTGATTCACAGCAAGGTAATGTAAATCCTTAACCGACTGCAATCAGGAAAACCAGCTTGTGCGATTGCTCTCTAAACAGAACTAGATGTCCTGACAAGTTGGTTTCAATTACACTGAGTCCAATGACGTGGCGTTTTCGAAAGGGAAAAGGCCTGTCTGTTGCCAACAGAATGTTCACCGAGCGCGCTATGAAGCCCCGGTCTGCAAAGCATCACCTACTAAACTCAATTCATGTGAAGTAATACATCGAATTGGCTCTGAAAAGAGAGGCAGGTGTGCAGCTGAGTTCCTGCCCTCTCGCCAGATAATGTGCATGAGTGATGTGCGACCTCCAGCAGCTTCCAACAAAAAAGTGACCTTCTCCTGAAGAGATCCGACTACATGTCAGAACAGATTCTGTGAGGAGTGATTGAACTGTTTGTTTTTGTGTCGTCGAGACAATGGCACTGGCAGCTTAAACTGCTCACGACAACCTGCTGGGCCTCCTTTCAGTGCAGCAGTTCCCCTAAACTCTTTTCAGCATCTCATTGCCTTTGCTAAATAATGGAAACCTGCAACGAAACTGTGAATGGACAACTAGGCTGCAGCATGCCACATGGATTACTTTTCTCCACACCTCATCCATTACCAAGCTACACCAGGTTAAATCTAAGTTTGACTTTGCTTTTTATGGAGCACCATTTGTTTGTGTTATTCATTTGTCTTTTATCTTTCTTGCTCTCATTCACTCTGTCTCATTAAGCATGTGTGTATCTGCAAGAATGCTAAAACACAGAGAGGGAATTGGGACTTTTGCCACCCCTACTTCTCACAAATGTGAAGGGATAGTAAATATCAGCGCAGCAGATGGGGCTGATGCTCCCTCTCTGCCTCTCTCCCGTACACAGAGAGGGCAGAGCAAATGGATAGCCATCAACAGCAGCAGGAGTCGCCCCAGGCCAAGACTGGAGCAGAGGACATGGGGACCGGACTGTTGCTCAGGCAGGCAATTTTACAGACAAATTCTCCCTATCAGCAAGGGAACTGCACACCATTAGGACTGAATGCTTATAAGGTCATTGCATCTAAGATTTCATGGTACACAAGCATGCTGGTGATAAACATGTGGTTTTCTCATCCACATTCATAAGGCAATAAATTATATTTATAGTCCAAGTAGCTTTCTTTTACCTGTTTGGATCATGTTACAGGTCTGTTACACAAGGGAACAACTGCCGGTGTGTCATTTCAATATCTGTCAGACACCTTGCAGGATCTGTAAAGCACTGGCAGTGTGTAACAGCATGACACGCTTGTATAACAGGGAAGGGCAAAGGCTTGTTTGGCCAATACCAGTGTGGGCGCCGGCCCCGATCACCCTGATCTGGACAAAGTTGCGTAAACCTTAGCTACTTTTCATTTAATAAGCAGGTTTAAATTCAGAAAAAGCATTGTTATTGTTGTTGTGAAAGCGCCAACGAGGAGAGCATATATACAAGTATTCCCACAGCAATATTAGACAGCCTCCCACTGGGAGGGGAGGAAAACGTGTGGATCAACGATGACACAACATGGAATCTTACTGCGCAGCGGCACAAGCTAAGCGGTGATGTAATGCATTTGAGCTCACTGGGAGAGGGAAAAAAAAAAAAGATGTGAAGAAATCATAACAGGGCTTATTATTTCTGGATTTAACATCAATGGACTGAGATAGCAAAGAGTCACAGAGGGGTTATGCAGCATGGGTCTCTATATAGGTGTCACAAACAGTATTTGAGTGTAACATTCCAGCTCATATGAATAATTTATTGTTCAAAAGAATGTAAATTACTTTTTGTCACTGCGATCCTCCACATCTGCCAAAGCTGAAATTCTTGAAAGATATTATCTCACTCGGAGTCTTCTAAGCGCGGAACATTTCCATTTATTTATTTCAGGCGGAAATAGAAGTAAATTTTAACGGGTCACTAATTTCATTTCAACGTGTACCAGTGGTATTAGTCCTGAGCCAATATTTCAGAGGAGCACAAAATCAATGTTGAAATTCTACTGGGAATAGTCCTGGAACCCATTAGCAACTTTGACCAATAGGTCAGGTAAAGTAATAGCTAGATAAATGTTTCATTACAGATTTGCAAACTGACTTAATAGGGGGGTACTATCTGGGCAGCCAGGCATGGCAAAAATTCATCACCAGATTCTATTGTTGTTGAATTGAGCACAAATATCTCAGTGGCGAGAAAAAGGTGGGTCTATACAACCCCAGAGGACGACTGAGCTTGCATCTGTTGTCCTCCTGAGGCACACAGACACACAACACTGGGAAGATGTAATCACTGTCAATTGTGCAGCCGTTTTCAAGAACCATTCTCATTCTGATTTTAACTTTTTATTCTATTCACTCACATGCATGTACAGATTTAAGAGGTTTTTTAGTCCTTGTCACAGTGAAATCTTGTTAATATTTTTTTTCAGCTGAAATTCTAGGGGGACAGACTTTATGTGGTAAGCGAAAAGTCCTGTCCACAAAATATCAAACTTGGATACATTTTAAGCTATATTTATAGTTTTCATTTATCTAGAGCTTGTGTGCCTGATGTACACAAAAAGGCAGTTCAGATCCATCTAAATGGAGGTAAACAAGAATTTTGCATCAAATAAAAATGACAAGAATTTAATTTAATTTTCATAACTTTCATGTGAATGATCTTTCAATATTTTTGGGATTAATTTAAATCCTATATGCTTATGACAGCGGCATGGTTTTTTTCCTGTATCGCAAAGATCACATTTAGCTATTTTTTTCCCCCACTGTCTTCAAGCTGTTCTGAGCTGAGCAGTGTGCTACTTTTCTGAATGAAAGCCAGACAGTCAGAGCTCCCACACCCTGAGAGAAGCAGCTCTTGTTTCCAGCTCCGTTTCCAAGGGGACCACCAAGCCCACCAATCACAGCGCTGAGCGCCAGCAAGCGGGCAATTCAATTTCTTAAAGAAGCAGTGTCCATTTCAGAGGAAGTGCTGTGAAAGCAAGCTCAACATATGGGAAAGAACATAGAGATTTTCAATAGAGAACAGTAAAGCACCTCGACACTGCAGATCAAAAGTGTTTTCCTTTTTTTTTCCTTTTTATTAAATGTGAATTCACATGGTAGTTTGAGCCCATCCATTAAGAGTATCCGCCTACATACAAAATAGGCATCATTCCGTCATCACATCCTTTTCAAACGCAGGAAATAACACATTTGTTTACATATATTCACAAACTGAAAGGACAGTCGATGGTGATAGGTACTTATTTATTAAAAGATGAGTCAAAGACAGATTCACAATTGGAATGTGAAGTAACTACTGCCTAGAACTTCCAACAAAATGCCTTGGCATATAATTAAGTCATATTCCAAAACCTTTTATCAAACAGACTTCATATGTAAGACCCACATAAAAATAAACAATATCTGCTTTTTTAAGTGCAAGAAATAAAAAATACAGGTTTGTGGTTAATGTCTTAAAAAAAGAAGGCATTCTTCAGTTTTAAAATAAAGTTTCATTTCATGAAACAGGACTATGGAATGTACTTTTTTGCTTGCTTGGTTAAACTAATGCCAGACCACCACTGAATCAGACTATGTCTTGCCTAATTTGCAGTTGAGTTGGAGATTTTTGATATCAGAAATGCCCATTGTCCAATCCTGTGTGTCGAATAACATTCAAATTATGATATTGATCTGTTTTAATATAGTATGCATCACACCATGAGGCCACATTAAATTGTTTTGTATCAGTTCCAGCTGATTTGTTTATTTTCCTGCCAGGACAGGCTTGAGCATCACAACAGAAATGATGTCAACAGTGCACGAGTCTGTTTTCCCATCACTTGCTACAATTGTTGATGGTCTGTATTTAAAGAGTATATATTGCACAAAAAATGAGATGGGGGGAAAAAAACAGTATGTGCCATAAAAAATACCAAAATCCAGTTTCACACCTGCGATTGGGACCCATCCACATATCACGAGTATGATATACATAAACTCCTAACTTTACTATATTACAGTACATATACAATCTTGAAACTAGTTCCAGCTCTGAGGTATGTGTTCCCCATGATGCCATTGTATTGTCTACAAATACTCAACAAATCTGCTCTACAACTGTACAAAACCTAGTTTAAAATCACAAGGCATTTTTGATGCAAGTTTTAATTTAACTTAATCCTTAAAACCAGGACTCCCTTGCATGCTAAAAAGAAATGATAAAGGGAAGAAGTGCCTGAAACTCACTGAAAGCACAGTAAGAACATTCCCTTTTAACTGTACAAAAATATGCCTGAAAATATCTTACTTTTCTTTTAAAAAGATGAGGTCTGTTATGTATCAAAATGTTACCTCCGCACTTGTACTCTGCAGAGGTTTAGGCTGCTTAATTTTCCAAACCAGGAGGTAAACAGAATCAGTTACAAAAGAAACAAACAAACATTTTGCGGCATTTAAAAATTACATAAACCGTTGTAAAGTAGCATCCTGAACAAATGTCAGTTCACAGATTTGCTTTGAGACAGTCCACAGTTCGTGTTCAGCTCCCTGCAGTTAATCGTATTTGTTTATTTATTTTTCGTTGTTGTTTTTAAGAGGAAAGATGCATAGAAGTTCGCGTAATTTTCCCTTTGTGGTCCGTTTAAGCTGAACAGTAAATGCAGACCTACGGGGGAAAAATCCATAAAACCCTGTCATGCTGCCAGATAAAAAAAACGAAGTCTGCAGACTTTGCCTTTTTTTCCTCTTTTTTTCTGCTACCAGCTTCTTAAGCATCTCATTCCTCAAACCTCACCTCGGCTCATGGTCCTCCGCCTCCCTCTTCGGGACCCTACAGAAAACCCACAGGAGGCAGGGCTGGGGACAATTTGACCAGAACACATATAATTTCATATCTCCCTTCTCTGTTATTACTAGAAGAACTGTTGTTGTTTTTTTCTCTCTCAGTATGTGAAGACCAGGTCGGAAAAGTTCGCCTCCAGCCAGTCCCCGGCAATCATCTCGCTGAGTTCTGGCGTGCAGTAGTCTGGGAATTCAAAGTGAGAGCCCAGGCTGCCCTCACTGAAAGAGTCCAAGTCCTTATCCACAAGAGACAGGGAGAGGTTTCCTGAATTGGGGTTGCCCAGCTCCGAGCCCGGGGCGTTTGGAGCGAAATTTAAACTAAAGTCAAACAGCAAATCGTCCGCGTCCTCGCCGGAGGAGGAGCTGCTGCTGCTGCTGCTGGACGAAGAGGAAGAGGAGGAGGATGTGGAGACCGACCTGGAGGATGCTGGTGAGACGGAAGCAGTGTGCAATGTGCTCTGCTTGGAAATGTTTTTGATATTGTAAAAGAGTCTGTTGTTGCTCCGCACTTCTTCGTACATGCTCGTCCCCTCGGACTCCGCCGAGGAGCTCAAAGTTGGGCTTGCGGGAACTTTGGCGACATTGTACGGCCTCAGGCGCTCCTCCTCCCCCGCTTTAATTCCCATCCGGTAGTCGTCTTCGTAGTCGTCGTCGTCGTCCTCGTCGGTGAGCTCGATTTTCACAGTCTTTGTAACTTTTAAGCTGGGGAACACGCAGTCGTCCCCGTAGCCGTGAGAGGACTTGGAGCCGCTCTTTGTCTTGATCTTGGAGCACTTCTTGCTGGACGTCTTTCCCATCTTGCCGCACTTCTCCGGAGACGGTGCTGATGATTTGGAACTGTCGAGCTTTGGTTTTTTCTTGGGTCTGTACTTGTAGTCGGGGTAGTCGGCCATGTGCTTTAGCCGCAGCCTCTCGGCTTCTCGGATAAACGGGATCTTTTCGCTGTCCTTGAGCATCTTCCACCTCTTCCCCAGGCGCTTGGAGATCTCCGCGTTGTGCATGTCCGGCGACTGCTCCATGATCTTTCTCCTCTCGATCTTGGACCAGACCATAAACGCGTTCATGGGTCTCTTGATGTGGCCGGTGGCCGTCTTGCACCAGTCCGGGTTTATCGCCACGGGGCTGCACGCCATAAATTCACTCTCCTCCGAGTCCGTAGCCTCCCTGGACATGCTCCCGTCCGTCTCGCTGTTGTCCGTGTGCTGCACCATTGTCCTTCAGTTTCAAGTTACTTTTCTGTCCGGGCGCCGTAATGTGGAACAGCTCCTCACCGCCAAGACGGCTCAGCTCTCTGTTTGTGCGCCGGTTCGTCCACGTCCTTTCGCTTAATATGTCTCAAGCTCTACACTCTTTTTCCAGAGTTACAAACTGCCTTCTTAACTAGTTATCAGCTTTTTCATGTCCCCTGCGTCACAGACACTCATCCAATCACGTCCCTTCCACTCCGCCCAGCAGACTCCATCCAAGACTCCCCTTAACCCCTTTATTCCTCCCTCCCCAGCTCTCATTGGAGTGGAGGTGGGGATTTGTGCTACACAGTGTCTGGGGCAACACGCCGGGCGAGACAAGCATATTAAACACACAGTTAGCGCTGCGCGCTCCTCAGAGAAACATCACGCACCAAAAACGCCCATAAACCAAAAGTCTTATCTCTTAGTTTTTTTTTTTTTTTACCTCAAGAAAATATGCGAGGTTTTTTCTTCAGATGCTTGGCAAATGTATCAGGAGGAAAACAAATGATCTTGGCTGTGTGGCAGCTTTTTATTCCCTCCCTCAGGCTGAGTACTGAAGGTGGCGCTTGGACACTGTTGCAGGCGCCTGGATGCGTCGGTGCGTCTGCATGTCTGATACTCAGGGACGTGTTATTACAGCTGCCTACAGATTTAGACTGTGATATTTAATATAACATCACATATGAAACGCGTATCTTCGCCTGGTCAATAGCTGTCTCGCCTTTTTTTTCCTTTTTTTTTCTGGTCTTGGGTCGTGATCTTGTCTGCGTTTCAGTGAAAGAAATAGGTCAGTAGCACATTCGCCTTCATATTATGTTTATACTCTGTAAACACCCTGCAGTAAATGCCAACAAAAAAGAATGACAAAGCTGGAAAAATAGGTGATTTGTATGTGCTGTAGAACCACAAGTATCCCCCCCCCCCATCGAAATGATTTCTTATATAGAACATATATAACACTGATTCAGATGGTAGCATTCGCCTGTGCAGTCACTCTGTGAGCCCATACTGACTGGGATAGATGGAAAGCACCCTGCTGAGTCTGCTGTGTCAAGAGGGAGTGTAGCATCTAGCTGGCGTCTCTTGTACCCCTTCCACTCCTCCCCCATGGCTCTGGGTGGTAGCCAGCAGTGCTATTGGAGGCTGGGGTGATAAGGCGTCCTGCTTTTTCCTCTCTGCTTCATCCCCTAGAGGGCAATCACTTACCCTTTTGAAACCCTCCCCCCACCAAGCCACCGTGTTTTCCCCTGCTGGGGCTTAAGAAGTGTCTCAACTGATACGGGGAGAGGCGGCTAGAAAGCACAGACAGGATAGCAGCGAGAAAGAAAGAGAAAAAAGAGGCACACAAGGGAAGGGAGACAAGGCTAAGGAGAGTGAATCAGTCTGAGGAAGAGAAATGCTTAAATAGATAGAGGGGCTGTTGCCTTCCCATCCTTGGGACAGAGAGGCAACCTTCTGTCTGTCCCAGACTGAGATAGAGCTGAAATGCTTTATCATGACCAGCCTGTGCTGATTAAACCTTATCAGATATGTGTCAGAACCAGAGTTTCAGGAGGTTGCCACATGCAAATGCATGTTTTTTTGTAAGATGTTTCTTCCCTGATGGATTCGTCTGAAAGGCTCATGGATCTATTTTGACTTAACTAGCAGTATATGATGTCACCTAATTTAAATCCCCCCAAAAATCTTTAAAAATCTACTTTAAATTCAAATGGGGAAAATCAATGAGCCAAAAATAAAATGGCATATTGTTAAAAACTGCGTCAATGGGGAGATACGCTCCCGCCATCCTTCCTCATGTCTATGTGACGGTTGCAAGCCGGACATGAATCACGAGACTGTGTAATGATGAGCATCGGGGTGGCTGTCCTGCTCATTAGCATGGCTCATTATTGGCTGTGAATGAGGTGGTGGTGTCACCCATACAGCCTATGAGTCATCTTAGGGAGGGTCTCATCGCCATGGCGGCCTTGCACCAGTGATATAACCACCCCCAACACGTATTCTCCCTTCTCACTCCAACTGCCTGGTGCACTCACTGGAGTGAGGGGGGGATATGTGAATTACTGGACTGTTTTCATGATATTTTCTTTAACTGATTAGATGTGATTAAACAGTGAAAATCCACAGATCTCCATATCACTGTGTAATTTCCAACGCTTTCTCCAATACCCCAAAGGCGGATTTTTTTAATGCTTATTTGCTGATTTTAATGTCAAGGGAAAAGACATTTTATTCCAGAGCGATGGAGTGTTGAATTAAGTGATGGTTTTCATGTTAAAACACTGAAAGAGGGTTTCAGGAGAAACAATTCCCTTTGCATTGCTTATCTAAAAGCCCCCCAAAGCAGCTGCTACTCTCACAAAGGGCCAGTGAAGCGTTAGATCAATACTAACCCTTGCTAGAGGCTATCTGATGCTCAAAATGCATGCATCCATCTCCTCTGCATAGCCCTGAGACAGGTGTGGACTTCTGGAAGCTGCTATCTGATGGCTTCACAATGGGAGAAGAAGAGGTAGGGGGCCAAAGCGGGCAGTGAGGAAACGGGGGTTGTTTTGGTAGCACATGAAAACGCAAATGAACTTTTCACTTGACAGACATCCTTAAGTATCCTGTATGGTCAGGTTACAATGTGTATTGCCATTCTGTAAATTGGAATTCTCCAGCTCACTTAATGGTAATCTGGGGCTAGTTTAGGATTTATGTAACAAGTTACACTGATGAATCCCCACACCTTTATCTATATAAACCTGAAGTCATCTCTGTTAGATCTTTGGACGGAGTGGAAATGTGATTATATATTAGCTTACATGTCCAGAGATTTATAGTTTGTTCTCTTATACCAGTCACAACGGCCCATTTTGTTATCTTAGCTTGTGAGATTTGACCAAAACGAGCTCTTTCAGCTGGCTCAACATTCGTCTCACAGGCTGCTGGCCGCTATGGTCTCATTCCTCAAAGATCACACTGTCCTCCCCACTCCCTCACAAGATAAGAAAAACTTTGACAATGAGGAAGATTTCACAGCAGTTTGGAGGCTGTTGGTTCACCACTTAGGTGTTTAGTGCCTCCAGGGCAGTTTTATGCCCTTTTGTTGCTTTTCATTTTCAACTCAATGCAAATGTATCTCCAGGGTGTCAGGTTCTTTGTTGACCTCCTTGATGTGGCCTCTGTCTCTCAAGGTATGATGCTTAGCGGATACTTGACACTGAAGTATCTTGTTGTGAATGTAAACAGCTGACGTTTAAGCACTTTGCTGGAAATGTTTGTCTCAGGGAGCAACACAAATGCAACCAGAGAACCAAGAATCCTTAACTCATTTCAGGGAAGCATGTGTTAGTTTAAAAATTCATAAGAGATACAGAAACCTGGTACATTGAATAGTGTAAAAATGAGAGACTATCAGAATTTATTTCTAAAGAAGGCGGTGAAAAGGATGTTTCTGATAAAGTGTTTGTAGTAAAGAACAGAGGGGTGGTACGTGCTATTTTCTGTTTGTGCCCATACGTAATATATCAAAGAGAAATATATTCAACATAAAATATCTCAAAATCAATACTTGTGTATTTATAATCCAGAAAATCATGATAATAATACAACAGTAATTATTTGGATGGCAATTATACATCTTTGAACCAATTCAAGTTGGTAAGTAAAAAAATCTGCTTTCTCCAACATATATGTTTGAACCAAATTCAACAACTTAATAATCAGAATGTATTAAACTCACAAAAAGACTATGAACTTGTGATTTATCCAAGGAGGGAGTCTCTGTGGGTGTAGGGCAAAGAGATTAATTTGCAACTGAATGTGGCCACAAGTCTGTTTGTGCCCTTGAGGACGATTAATATGTGGATTACATGTATACTACAGCCACGTATTTACCACATTTATATTAAATCTATGGGAAGCTACATATAAACAACTACTTACAAAGTTGACTTGCCTTCCTGTTCCTCTCTGTGAAGTTTAGCAACGTGGATCCACAACAACCTGAATGAGATGACCTCATCCGAGAGCAACTCTGGCTCACACAGCACAGTATGTTCCACAATAATCATATTGCCATGTCATTCCCAATAAGCTCTGGCCATTTAAATCCTTTAATTATATACCAGCAGAATTGAAGTTGTGTTTACTGTAAGAGTCCGGTGGAGCTAGTTTTGTGCTGTAAATTGTGTCTCGTGTTAATAAACTTGTGCAGAAGAAGAGCCCTCCGGGTGCTTACAGCCACTGTAATGAGAGTGTGTTTAGTCTGGGGACCGTAGGACTAATGCTGATGGATTGTATGGCTGCAGGTCAGGTCTTGCTCTCTCACACACTGGTGGAGACAACAGAAGGAGAGAGGGAAAATTGTCCACTTGTGAAACATAATGCATGACACGCCAAGATAAAATTATTATTACCTTGTTAAAACAAGCAAGATGAAAACCACACAACATTACCATAGAAATAACAAATGGGGCCTTTGTTTACTGTTGCTGTCCGTTTGGTGCTGGAAGGCAAGAATAATTAATCAATTTAGTCCCTATGACTAAACAAGTAGCTTCAGAGAAACAGATCTGTTGATTAAGTCTCACTAGAGGAGTTGATTTCTAAGAAGTGCAGGACTTTTCAAAGTGAAGCCACGTAGCTTTTCTTTCTCACCAACCAGCCTCAACTTGCCCCTTCACGAGATAAGATAGTGTTGACTACAGGCCAGTGTATGCCGAGTCTTATGTGGGGCCTCTGCTGTGCTTAGTCACACTCATTCGCATCCTGTGCTCTGAAGTTTTACTGGTTTATGATCTTTGCACTGGCAGTTGAATAGTGACAGTTCAAAGCAGCATGACAAATTGAGAATCCAAGCCCTGTGGACAAAACTTAAGTAGGATCTTTTTTCAGGCCTTAATCAATGAGCAGTCAAAGTCTCCGACTATTAGTTGTTGTTTTAGTTTTCTCTTGATGTCTTCCCTCCATCTAATTTTGTTGTTAACCCCCATTTTAAAGAAGAGCTTTGGACACTGAGGAAGGAAACTCCCCGGACATAGATCAATTTTTTTCCTGAAATACAAACTTTTAGAATTATCTTTTTTGTCTTTTTTTGTTTTCTTTACTGACATTTGGAAAAATTAGCCTTGCCTCTGAAAAGGGAAATGAAAATGACACCACTGAAAATGTATACCCTCAATATGGATATGTTGTATTCATGTGGAAGTTTATCTGAACATCTCAGATTTCCCAAAATATAAAAAGGGACCATATGAAGTATTTGCTGACATAAACAAGAAAAAAACAACAACTTTGTGATAGTTGTGTTCTGGCTTAATGCTGCGTCTCTGTTTGATACAGCTGAAAAGAAGTCTAAACAACATCCTGTTGACCAGGTCACAGCTAGTTTTTAAATAAAAAAACTGTGAGAAAAGGCTCTCAGACTGTGAAAACACGAGGCAATGGTATCACCTTCTATCTTGTCGGTTATTTAGCATATACACAACTTTCTGAGACGGTAAGGCTAGTTCTGTGCTACAAAGCCCACAACACATCACCCTCAGTGTGTTGTGTTTCTGTCCTTTAAGGCTCAAGGCCACCCCGACCAGCACGAAGAGAAATGTTGTTTACTTGCTCTGATCTTTGCAATAGAAATATGCCTGGCAAGGTTTCAAAATTTGCTTCAAAGAGGCCCAATGAATTAAATCAAACTGACAAAGAGCACATTTCTTTTGGGAACTACTAATTCAGGTTCAAACCAAAATATTCTTGATAAAAAATTAAATCACAAATGAACTGGCTCTGTGTTGATTGACAATAATCAACCATTGAGGTATGTTCATGATCTGATTTTTAGGTATAAAAACCTCAATGTTTAAAGATTCTGTCAAAACACAGAACTGATTTTAATACCTATATCAGAATAGTGACTGTTTCTTGCCAGACGTGCATACTTCATACTTTATACTAAATAGATGGATTTAATCTTAGGCAACAAAATGGCTTGAATTAAAACAGCCAAGAAAAAAAAAAATTAAGAATCAGCCACATCAATCAAGCTTTAACCTTGAAAACAAAAACAAAAAGAAAAGAACCCATGGAGGGCCAAACACCTGAAGCAAATCTGAGCATTCACTCTTGTTTGAACAGTGACCAGATAAGATTGCTCAAAGTTATCAGCACAAGATGAATTCCCTGAGCGTCCCCCAGGAGGGGTTTCATCAATGTAGTGGGAGGGAGAAAATCAATCCTTCAAACCACATATGGTGACATATAACCACCTAAAACTGAAGTGAAATTAGTTGTACCCCCAACTGCTTCACTCTGCCAGGAACCAGGAAGTTTGACAGAATCAAAGGCTTGTCCTTGCTGAATGATAATGAAATATCCAAAGTAAACAATGTGTGTTTGTGATCATAACCATGTTCATTTGGGCCAAAATGAAAACTTACTTTTTTCTGCTTATTTTGTTCACAAACAAACACAATATCTCCAAGCTTTTTTCCATTCTCATCTAATAGAATGACATATTGATTCCAGCACGGAAAATGAAATATATAATGTGTGTATGTGTGTATAATGTGTATTGTTTTTCATGCAGATCTGAACTGCTTTAGTGCCAACTAAATTCCGCTGAGGTCATTTCAATATCAACTTTTATAAGTGCACTGAATCAGGAGTTAAGGTTTCTTCAGAAATATTTATACTTTGAGTGTATGTCTGAAGGGACCAATTGTGCCACAGAAAAAGATTTCAGTAGAGTTCCTTTTTACTTTGCATTATGTATGCACATATAGACTGGTATTTTCCCTTGCATCCCATCCATATCAGAGTCTCAATATGTCCTCTCTATATACTGACTCACTGCCCTTTCCTTCATGTCTCTTAAGGATTTCTGAGACAGGCTTCAGGAAAGATTTTCATAAATGTCCTCTTTTGCAAATCCTCCGCATACTTCTATGTGCACTGAGAGCCTTCTTTATCTTACCGGTAAAGGTCACTGGAGGAGACTTAAGGATATGAAAAGGCTAAGCTAAGTGCATGGAAGCATAGCTCTCTCGAATATATTTATCTATCTATCAAGAAACCAATGACGAAAGGTCTGATAATCAGTGTGTCAAATTACAGTTCAATACCTACTCAGGTGTGGCAAAGCTGGATTTTTTCATCACATTTTGGCCTCTTTGTACTTTTATGTGGTGGGAAAGTCAATGACCACAATTGTAGTCGACAACATTAGATGGAATGTTAGGTACTTAAGTAATGTTAGGCAGTCCCAAGCTCTCTTCCAACAGCACAATGATTATACACTCCATAAGTTGATATTCGAGTATGATTTTCTTTCATGATTATGTTAATCTGTGGAAGATGCAGGCTTCATCCTTGTGTGTGAAATAATAATCAAAACCCGATATCACCTACAAAAGTGTTGTTATTATTTAATTCTCGTGTCTCCTAAAACTGTATTCCACAGTCAGAAGAAGAGCTCAGGATTACAAGATGAGAGCTGTAAAACAATTCACATAATGAGCAGGAAGGCAAAGTTACGAGAAACCAGGGAGAGAAGAAATTTACTCATAAAAGTGTGAGCGGATTAGTCCTTCTCTTATTTCCAACATTTCCTCTTTGATACGTTTCTACACTAATCTCATTATAAGCGTCTGTCAAGCATACATGACAATTCATTTTAACAAGGTAGAATTTCCCGCTCTCCTTAAGTTCATGAGCTTCTTCACAAATGAAAACACATGAGAGGTTCCTTCAGAACAGGCGTTGCTTAACATGGTTAGCGGAATGAGCTTCAGCACTTTTGATCATCTCAAGCTTAGGCAAGCAGAAATCGTTTAAATGGGAACTTGTTTCCCTGGAAATGAAGTCACTGTGACCATAGCAGTGGTTAACAGTATAATGACCAAAGGGGCTAAATATTTTCAGTGGGCAAAGTGGAAATGAAGATTGACAGATCTACTTTCCACGCTTCACTCTGTGACTCTTTACAGTGAATAATAGCTGCACAATATGGCTGATGACTTTCAGACAGAAACGTGATTGACATTTTTCCCTTCAGGAGTTTTTAATCCACTTTATTATCAGCGTGACGTCTGTTATAGAATTGTAATACTTATTTTATGTCAGGACTGAATGATATTGCAGTTTTAACATGGGAATCGCGTTAGAATAAACTTCACAAACACTGGGCTGTGGATGAGTCTGTAGAGGAAATAAAACAATTATTGTCTCATTAATTTCATAGTAGCATTAAATTGTAGTAATTGTGATTCTTGACTAAACTGTTCAGCAACAGAACTTAATGATTTACATGATGTAATTGAGTTTTACACTAGAACAGATTCTCCTTTCTTTACTTAAAAAAAACTTCCTAAAAATTACATTAGCTTACTGTCTTCATCTTCTAGAACTTAAATCACACTTGGGGTTTGATGTAACATGTGAGAAGAGCTGTAATTGGTCGAAAACTAACTGACTGGATATATCACGACCCCTGCGATCTCTATCTGTCCATCACTGGGGTAATCTGACCATTCTGGATAAATACTGTGAGAGGTCCTCAAACACGAGGAAGAGCAGTACCTTAATCATGGCTAATCCCTGGTAGCTAGACATGTCTTAGGGGGACAAAGGACTGGACACATAACCCCAATTAGCAGTAGCTATAGCTTTAAAAACCTATCATTAGGAGCACATAACCTTCCTGTCACTCAACCAGGCTCTGTTTAATACACTGTTAGAATCTGTCATGTGGATTTGAGCACACAAGCTCACTTGCGCCCATAAGTCAGAGACATGCCTGGATATGTTGAAATGCATGTGTACCACAAAAGTTTAAAAAATGCAGAAAGTCAATGTAAATATAGTGTTTTTTTGCATTGTAAATTGGACATATACGCCATGTTGCTTGAGGGTACATAAACATAACAAGGTGATTTATGTATGATATTCCTCCTAGCATTAGTAAGAATACACGGAGAGAGTTCAAGCCACAGAGAGCTTTGCCATTCTGAGAATGTTGTTCGACTGACATATGAGAAACATGCATTTCGTACAGTTTTCTTTTGGTTAATGAATGGTGGAGCAACATACACATCCATTCTGAATGTCCATATAAATATCAGCTCAGTATGCAGATAGGGTCCCTGGTGTTTTATTGGGAGACAGTCTTTGCAGGCCTTCGCTGCAAGACAGTGGAGAATTAACTGTTATCGCAGCAAAAGCAGTGCCATTAAGCTTCCAACAATAAGACGAGGGTCAAGGATGAAGTTGAATGACAGCTCAGGATGAATAGAATTTCCAAAAGAAGCGATAAAGAGGGTTCTTGTACTCCCTATAAAAATCTGAATTATATACTTTTTTTTCCACCAGGTTGTCTGCTCCTACATATTTTCATTCTTTTCTCCATTTTCAAGTGAAGAGGTCAGACATAAAGGAGGACAATGACCAAGCGAGTGAGATTGATGCTGAGGATGAACAGGCCAAACTAAATCAAAGCCATTCACCGTTAATGAAAATAAGAGAGAGACCGTACTGTAAATCATCTTATGGGCTAACGTATTAGTGATAATGAATTCACGCTGCCACGTTTAACCTTAGTTTTGCAATTCATTATATTTGAGATTAACAAGGGAGGGAACTTAAGTGAACTGTCTGCGGGGAATTACAGCTGGGGCCTCATTGTCAATCAAGGATTGTGTTTCGATGTCTTTCATTAGGGCTGGAGGAATTAAATAAGACTTTCCTTTAATGGCGAATGGCTCTCCCATTTAACGCTCCTCTTGCTTTCCCAAGATGGTTAACTCTTCATTACCCAAATTAAAGGCATCCATCTCTGTTGGCTCCTGCCACATTGCCATGACCTCTACCTGTCAAAACTTTCATGTAAGCTCTTGAGTGATGGATGATACCCCCGAACCCCATTGTCAAAATTATCCAGTGACTGTCCAACCCTCTCTGATCCATTCAATCCATCTCCCCAGGCTACGTGCCACCAGCCATGATTTAACAATGAAACTGAGGTGCTAATTTACTTCTCATAGAAATTAGACGCTACCTTTTAATTATATGCCTGGGAGTGTTGTAAAAGTTCACAAGGATCACCTCAAAAGCTTTTAACTCCACTTTGTGGGGGCTGATCATTGATAGTCTTCTAACGTATTATTTCAGGGGTCTTTCAACATACCTAGGACCAGTGGGAATTTGACAAACCACGAGCAGTAGCGAAGGGGAGAGTTGAAATCAATGCTCACATTTGAAGGTCAACTTTGTTGTTCAATGAGGTGACAAGTTTGGAAAAATGCTTAAATGAGCAATTACAACAACATGTTGCATTATCTTGTCGGTCTAAAAAAGAAGTAATTTTTGGGACACAATTAATGACTAAACGGGGACCTCATCACTGATTTTCAAAATGTTAATGTAAGCAGCTTTGGTTCCGATCAATAGATTAAAAAGCTGTTGGTGTTACGGGTTCAACTCTGGAATTGCATCATGCTCAGCTGTTTACAGAGCCTCTTTGTTGACAAAGGGAGCATAGTTCTCGGAACATTCCCTCTTTTTCCTCTTTATTTGCATCACCTTCAGACACATGTAAATATTCAAACACATGCCACATGTCATACATAAAACATGGTATAAGTGGTGCCATTCTTGTCTGACCTCTTGTCCTCCTGCTTCTCACCCAGACAGATGTAGATAACGCTCCAGACACACCTCACTTCCTGAGAGGAGAGTTATGGCTTCCTGGGAGAGGCACCGTCGTCCCCTGGAGCCCTGAAAAGTTGGACAGCTACCTATGGAGAGGGCACATCTCTGACTTGTAGACCTGCTCTGAGGCTTCTCCTCTCTCTTTGAGATCCTCCATGTACCTGTCAAAGGGTCAAAAGGGTACGCTCACGGCAGACAACCGAACTGTGTTTGTGTTTCTGAGCATCTTTGTGTGGCCGCGTGCGCACGTGTGTATGCGTGACCCCCTCCTGCTGTGACAGATGCCAGGCTATTTCTTTGTGAGGTGTGGAAGGGCTGTGTGGGCAGGTGGGTAGGCAAGCGCATGCTTGAGGGTGTGTGTGTGTGTGTGTGTGTGTGTGTGTGTGTGTGTGTGTGTGTGTAGGTGTGTGTGTGCGTGAAGGGAAGTGTGTAAGCAGCCGTACGATATGAGAAACTGCACTCGTCAATATATGCAGACATGCCTGTGAATGCATTTGCATACTCTGGCATATGTGCATGTGTTTGTACATGTACGTGCTCAATCTAACTGCACCGGGAGTCAGACGAGAGCCTACTTTCTGGGCTTTATAAACAACAAACCCTAAAACTGTTGTGCCATAACCAGAGCCTAACAGATGGAAACTGGGCTGCTGTTAGTGCAGGCGAACAAATGATGAGCTAATCGCAGAGAAGGAGGTGACCATAGCTGGTTACAGCTAATTCAGGATTATGACTCAATCATGGGGGCTTATGGCACTTGGGTAATTATTTAATCAAAGGGTGGACGTGCCAATAGAAGTCGACAAGTGATTAATTCTAAGTCAGGGATGGCTTCAACTGGTTGTTTTCACTAGCCTTCAGTCATGACAGTGGCAGAAGGAAGAGTTGATGGGATCATTGTGAGGTTGAGTGACAGCTCTCTAAGAGCAGCAATAATCACACTGGTAAACTTAACATTAACCGCCTCTTAGCGCAGTCCGGGATCAATACAGGGCTGTCTTTGATTAGAATGCTTAAATGCTTAATTAGTTTTATTAAAGAGTGATACATAGCCACGGAAAAGAGAGCTGGCACACATTCGCTAGTGGAGGAATTTTAAGATCAGTTTGTCACGTCTGTTAGTGTGTGTCCTTATCAATGGCAAAACAAATAAGTATTCACACAGACCTGCACAAACATGTGAAGCAAGCACATGTGTGTGTGTGTGTGGTAAGCCCTTTGGAAGAGCAGAAGGAGAGGAAACAGGCCGGGAGAAGGTGTATGAGTCACTAGGCCTATCTTTAGTGACCTGCCATTATTTATAGCAGCCTGTAGGAGGATAAAAGGCACTGGAGAATTTTCTCTTTGTGATCTGCCAACAGCTTTCTACTAATAACTGTCATTTCTAAATGTATAGAGGCTTTCATGTTGGAGGGAGTGAACTGATGTAAAGTATCCCCACATCTTAGAGATCGGACTGATGATAATGAGATAGGTAGTTTCTTACTTACTGCTTTTCTTTATACGCAGTGCTTAAAGTGAACTTGTGTTTTTTTTCAACCTTTTCTTAATGTCTCTTTTGGACTTCATAAAATTCACTGACAGGTCAAAAAATCTTTGTATCTATTTAAAGGATGTTGCAAAAAGGAAAAATCTGAAAAGTAATGACATGTAACAAAGTTAAAGGCTTATGTAGTTGTGTAGCTGTGGTAACATTATGGAAAAAGTGCCTACAACATCCTTGCACATGACCTGTGTCTGCTTCTGCTGTTTTTTTTTACCTCTTGGTAGTTTTTTTCAGGTCCCACGGTGCCAAAACTAATTCATCCCTTTAACATGAATCATTTGAATGAATGTGTGCAGTTGTTGAAATCAGGAAAAGTGAAAATATGACTTTTCTTTTATACAATGTAATCGCCAAATTGCAACACAGTAATGAAAGGTTCAAGAAAAAAAAACTTTCCTTCAAGGAGACTTCAACCGATGTTTTCTTTTTTTTCCCATAATCTTGTCAGGCAGTAATAATAGCAAGCAGAACTTTTCTGTTGCAAATAAAACCACTTTTACATTTCCATAATTATTGCCTAGCAGTTGCCTTTCCTGATGTTGTCATTCATTATAGCTCATTCTGCTAAAGCTCCAACAGTCATTTGAATAAAAATAAGAAAATAAGTTGAACAGAGAAACTAAACATTTACTATTTTAATTCAAGGACATGTAAACCTCTGGGTGTTGCACAACAGGATACGAATCTCAGTTAAGAATAAACAGCGCGAAATCCAAAGTAAAAACTTCAGAGACCTTCGAAAAGATTGTATAGCTCTACAAAGGGGGGAAAGATTTTTTGTTGACTCTCTTTGGAAGGACTTTTAGCCAAAAATATGGTTTACATAAGTGAAGAAATCCTTGAACTCTGCCAACTTTGTACTGAATTAGAGGGACAAATGCACTCACACACATCTGTTTGAGTGCAGGAGCACAGAACATGCTGCCCAATTTTAAGGAATAAATAGATGAATATTCACCAATTGCATGTCAGCAGAATAGATTAGGTCTGGATTCCTTGAATCTATTTCCTATTTTCTTCTGAATTTGAACATTTTACTTATCTAACTAGCGGTTCTCTCAGGGAGAATCGCAGCACTCAGAATCGTCATGGGTGTTGATTTGTGGGATTCCCCTCCATGCTTTTTACCAAGTCCTGCTGTTTTGTTTGGCTGATTGGGAACAGGATGTGAGATTTACACCAGCAGAGAGACAAACAGGAGCAAGTTGAGACACAAAGATGGACTTGGCAGTTTTACTCCCTGATCATGTCAACAGAGAAGAGAGATAAATGTTGCAAAGAAAACAAGCGAGGGGAAGCTGAGTATTTTTCCTGAAGCTGCACGGAAGTTTCTAATTATATCAAGTCGGAGGGCCTGCAATCTCTGGGGAGACACTCAGCCACCCACTGACACACATTCACCAACTTGCACACAGACACACACAGATTCGGGCAATGACCTGACCCTCTCTGGCCTCGCAGCCCCCTCTGACTAAGAACCAAATTAGAGAGAGGGAAATATTGTCTCCCCCCTTTGCAGCTGTTAAAGGCCAGCAATCTCTCATTCGCACTGACATTAAGGTGAGGCAGGTTTCACACTGACATACTTCTGTCATTAAAAAGTGCGGGAGAAGAGAAGAGAAAAGAAGAAAAAAGAAAAAGAAAAGGTGTGTGTGAGGTTGATTGAGGGCAAGGCTGTCATGCTTGGTAATGTGGAAGCTAAGCCACAGAGCCCCCAGCCCCAGGCGGCAGATGGTGGGGTGGGCAGCAAGAGGCGAGGGTCCGCTATCTCTAATTCTCAGCTGCACTTGTAAGATATGCGCTATGTATGAAATGCTTTGGCACGGATCCATGTCCTTCAACTCCTTGTGTACCCCTAGCGGCTCCACCCAAGCCAGCTGTGTCAGCGTGAGCTCACTGGGCCCTGACAGCAAGGATCAAAACAACATGCGAACCAGCCGTGACACCGGCCGCCATCAAAACACGCGCACCCACGACAAGGCTTCCATAGCTACATCATAAGGCGTGAGGTGTGTTATGAGCGGCGCCGGGAATTGTGTCTGCACGTTTCTGCCTCTATCAAACACAGCGATGTCTAATGCATTAGTCAGTCATCATGTGATCACACTGTGATGTTGCTGAACACAATTAGCTCTTTGAGCTGCACTGGAAGCCAAACGTGAACCAACATGAACCTCAGAGCTTTGTATTCAGATCAAGGGAAAAGCTCAAAAGCTCCAGAAAAAAAAAAAAAAAAACTTTGTTACCTTCCTTCGTGAAAGTGAGCACACATACACTTCACAGAGATATAGGAGAGTGGGAGATGAACCGAACGAGTAAGTGTGAGCGGAGCTGAATGTTTAAGCTGAATGTTAGTTCTGAGTCCATATGGGCCGAAGACAGGAAATGTGTGCCTTCCTGTTTGATTATATTGGAACAGTAGAAGCTCAAAGAGAGAAATGGGATGGCAGAGGTATTAAACTGACCCGCCTGTTTTAACTAAACAGGTGTTCTCTATGAAGACACTCATTGTAGACCGATTTGAATCGGTCTACAATGTTGTAATAATGTAGGGCAAACAAAGAGGAAAACATAACTCTTACAGAAGTAGTCTCAATCAGTTGATAAAATTCCCTTAAACTCATGTTGTTTGAGGATACTCAGAAAAAGGTGTCCTTTTAAAATTCAAAATTAGGGCAATCAAAATGTAAAGTAATAATTTAGTTTCAACAGTGTGACTTGCTTACATATATTTAGCACTAGCCTAGTGATAAATAACTTTGTTCGCTTTATTGTAATGCAGCCTCCCACTGATCTTTCAGGCAAGCACAATCACACGTTACTTCAGCCACACTTGGCCAGTATTATTGGTTATATTTGTGGGTGACTGGAACAGATAATCAGTTGTTTAGCCGTCCTCTTCCTCCCACAGGAAAGAGCTGACAGCTTTAGGCCATCACTTAGGCTGCTGCATTAACTTAAGAGTCCGTGCACATGCACAAGCACACAAGGTGATGGTCTGTGTGGCAGCCGCAGCAGATGGAGACCTGAGTGACATGTCCTGCCAGAAAGAGGTTACATCATGTAAATAATGTGGTGCTCTGCCAGACTTTAATGACATCAGATTTTAATTCCACCTCTGTATTTAATGCTACACACACACTCACAGAGACCTCACTCAACAATTTGCTACTCTGGTCTGCATCTGTAAGCCTCAGCTGGGCCTGAAATCATATTTCTGGTAATTTTGAACTTGATTATGACATTCTAATTTAATGTATTCTTAACTTCAGAATACTTGCTCACTAAGTGAGGTATTTTGGAGATATTGTCCACTTTACAGTGCAGCCCCACTAACCATATGCTGTTTAAAACTGATTATCATATTTGATTAATGTGTATCATGCAGAATTACTCCAAGTATAATTGAACACAGTGGCCGTTTTTGGCACTGCTCCCTGACAGTGGACATGTGCTGACATGACTAAGGGAGTTAAAAAAAGGCCAAGCAGCTGCAGAGGCAGACGTGACTTCTGCTTGAGCCAAAAAGAAAAAAAAAATTCCACTGTGGAAGTATATGTCACTGTATTGTTTACCTCGAAGCTCCCAGATGTTGTGAACATGTGGATGTTTTATATTGTGGTTAACAGCAGGTCACGCTTGGACTGTCCCTTCCACAGAAACAATAACCCGTAAACAGTATAATGTCCTTTCTACTGAGCATTAAGTTCATACTGCTTCCACACAGAGAAGAAAGCAGTGAAAATCTACCAGTTGTTCAGTGGGGGGTGGGTTTCATTTAACTTTTTACAAGTCCTCTGCTCTCAGAGCTGTAGGCGTTTAAATAAGATGGTTCGTTTGACCAGCCGAGTGGAGACGGCGCGGTGACAGTAAACTGATCACGCTGCTGCACTCTCTGACTCCACGGCTGCTCTTGTTGTTTGCGGCTGTGCAGACACTTATACCAAAATGTAAGAGTAGTTTGTTTCGAGAGAGGCTTGCTCTGACATGATACGAGTAAATATAGCTGTTGTCTGGTGGCGTCTGATGTGATTAGTTTGCCATGAAAGGCTCCATTGAACACAGGAATCTGGTTTGTGCAACTTGTCCAATTATAAATGTATAAATGGATGAGTGGATCTCAGCTTTAAAGGCAGATGGAAAATTCATTACACCAAACAAGCCTAAATGGGAATGAGAAAAAAAATTGTGGGCTCAGTAAATGTTTTTCTTGCTTCTCACCTTTCCTCAAGGGGAGATGTGGACAGTATTAAGCATTTGATTAAAAGTGTCAATACAGTTTGCAACATATGAATGTATGTGCAGGTTGGGTGAAGTCATCACAGCCTCAGGAGCTGGTGTTCTCAGTTTCATCATCACAGATGGCTTATCCCTTACCCTGTATCCTCGAGCAGAGGTGAGGGGTCATTCAGCCATCAGAGGAAGCCATCACTGAGTAACTGACCCCCCCTCTGTAGCCCCTACCTTTCATCTGTCTCTCTGATTAGTTTGCCCATGTGACAGATAGCAACTTAAAATGAAACGCTCTATAGACACCAACCCCATGTCTGGGAGAATCTCTAAAGCAAGGTACACACACACATTGTAGCTGCTTTGCTAGTGAGTGCACATTCAATTACAAGAAGAGAGGCGGGCCTTTAGATGTTCACTACTCGTGGCTCGGAGCTCTGTTGGGCCTGTTGGCTTCTGGAAAATAAATTCATCCACTTGCCTTCAACGGCAGATCAGGTGTCCTCTCGCCCATCTCTCATGCGTGATTAGTGCTTACCTACCCTCCAGCAACAGATGTAGCTTTTCTTGATGTGGTGGCATTCAATATTCATTCAATGTAGACACTATGTGAGCTGACAGAGGCACAAACCAAACCTTACAGGCGGTACCAGTCAGTATGTGGTCATGGCACGCTACACTCTAGGCGACTTTTCATTATATTTGATTGTTCTTTCAACAGTATTGCTTCTTATGAGATAAAGACATGTGGTTATTATTGGTTTAATGTGGATATCCAAAGATATCAAGTTCATGATTTTAACATGATGTCCTTAAGTCCTGACAAGAGGAGTGAAGAAGGGGCGAAATAGAGAGGTGCAGCGTTAGACAACAGGTAAGAGATGATTTCAAGATCTCAACTTGCCTTCCATTAAGAGAAGTTTAGGCTGCGTCTAGATCTAGTCATCAGAGGGTATTTAGATGATATACGAGGAGACCTATTGCTCTTCAGAAAGCTATCTGGCATGCTGATTGAGCCATATGTAGAGCCACTGGGATAATCTGTCACAGGTCTGCCAGGTCAATGGTCTTTGATTAGAACACTGTATGAACTAAAGGATTTCCACTGAGTTGAGTACCCTCACACTTTCATACTCATTCTCAACATCCCTGTAGTTACCCATACACAATCTTTATTGTTACAATTAATTCTATTGTATTTTTCAGCTATTGCAGGGACTTGCTTTTTGGAAAATAAAATCCATCTCCCCTTTCTTGTTGTCTGTCTAATTCTAAACTCTTTCCTCACTGGATATGCTTCCCTGGCCTCAGCCTAGCCCTAGCCTAGGGGCCTGCTCTGCTTGTGGAAAGGTAACAGAATCTTCCGAAATAACCCACTGAAATCACTGGGTTGATGCCCTGATGTTGCTGTCAGGGAGAAGCACAAAGTACAGGACTGTATTTCCCTCCACAAAACCAGAGGTGTCTGTTACAGCAAAGATCTGTCTAAAAAGGAAGAAAAAAAGAAGCCCTGATCCTGAATGACCTGTTGCCATGTGGCAGATAAAAGAGGAGGTCAGCATATACACAATCACATATTTCACAGGTAATCATAGTCTGAAACACCTGTTCCTTTTCAGTACATATATATATATATAGTACATATATATATATATATATATGCTCTGCACTCCAAAGTCGAGTAATCTATTTCCCCTCTCTTACCTTTCTCAAGAAAAACAACAAACGGAAACAGAGAGAAAGACAGTAAAACCTGCAAGAGAGGATGTGAACTTAAATAACCGAAGAAGCATTCCAAAATACCTGCAGTGAGTTTTGAAAACCACAAGATCTTTCATCAGACTGTTTTGCCATTGCCAGGTGGGAGCTTCAGCACTGACCATAACATAGGTATGCCTAATCCTCTTTCATCTACAATATCACACAATGGGAGTATCTGTCCGAGTGAGGAGGGAGATTCATGCAGACATAAAAGACTGACGGGGATTGCTGCATGTCTGTACCAACATTGTCCTAGTCCTTATTATTCTTTGCACATAGCAGTAAGTCCAAACAAGACCCACTTCCTGAAGAGGACTGCTGTGCACTCGCTGCACTCGCGCTGGCCCTGGTGTTGCTCCGTGCTGGTGTGTATGTGAGTGACTGTGTGTGTTTGTATGTGTAAGACTGCTGTGCCGTTGAGATGACCCTGCTTTATTTCTATAGGGGCTTTCACTCTGCAAGAGCTCAGCCCCTGTAAGGAAGGAGCCTGTGCTGGTACCTTTCTCAGCTTCTCGTTCTTGTGCAGACGTCTCCTCTCTTTCATTCTCTCTTTCCCTCTCTCTGCAGCAGCAGCAGCTTGAGTGCTTCCAGCTGCCGACACTGAATACCAACTCCCACGCACGCACACACACTCAAAAATGACATACACACAGGTATAAACCAGACCAGTATAGAACACAAACACAAAGACTGCCTTTCAACAAACAGCTATATATGTATACCGCCCTTATTTATTGACATACCAAAAGTACTTTCTTAGTGCTTCTACTGTTGTCCTTTTTGCGTCTCTTTCTCGAGCATTTATGCACTTCTATCACAGCAGCTGGTTATCATGTGATATAATTCATTGTCCAGATCTATGACACTCTGTTCATCATAAAAGTTGTATGACAGCCATTTGCTTCACAGCAAAGAAGACAGAGCATACAGACTCGGATCTGTCAAAGTACACAACAGAGTCACTGTCTCAGCTCAGCCTGCCGGGGACTGAGACGCAAACACAAATGTACTGTACATGCTCATGTTCAGTTGCAGCTGCCGGTCCGTTAGTTCTTTCATCATCTTATGAAATAGAGAACCAGAGGTACCTGTTGCTGGGCTATAAGAACGAAGCAGCAGGAAAAAAATGGTAATGCAAGTGAGAGTGATGGAAGGGGCCTGCCGGGGTGTAACCATAGCTGCTAAACTCGCATTCAGGCCTTTTCCAGAGCTCCGCTCAGGGTATGCAGACGACCTAGAGGCTAAAGTCTTGGGAAGCCTAAGCCTCTTTGTCAGGCTCCTTGGAGCTCAGTGGACTGCTGTGAAGAGGCCAAGGCATGCAGCTGTCTAGCAACAAGAAACCCCTCATACCACAGATACTGGCCTGTGGTTAAGGAGTCTGAGTATGAAAGTGTATGTGGTTCAAACGGTCTGTCTGTACATGTAGGTTTAAATATGTGAAAGTGGGCCGTTGAAGAATATCACACCAGATGAGACAAAAGATATTTCAAAGTTTTAGAAACTTTTTCCACTCACTTTAATAGTCAACTCTCATGCTGCTCAATGTTCATAGTATTAATACAAATTTAAAAGGCCATTTTTTGTTCATTTCCAGCTCCACAAAAACATTTTTGGCAGATTTTGCATGCCATTTGCTAAAGAAAGAAAATAATTATTAGATCATATATGTTACACATCATCTTAATTTAATCACTCTAATAAATGAGTCGTTTCAAGCTCCTCAAACAGCTTGTTCAGGTCTTGAAGGCTCACCACTCCCAACCTTCGAGAAAAACTTGCCCAGTTCTTGTATGTAACAATTATGTGATGGTGATCATTGACAATTTTGGTTAAATTAACAGCAGCAGAACTCACAGCAGTGACTCAAAGTTCAAGTATGAGCCTTTCCACTCTGAAAATGCAATTAGAATCTGAGGTATTGGGACTAAACAGCTCTGCAGCCTAAAAAAACTGTGAACAGTCAGGCTAATGGAAAGGGGGAAAAAAGACTTAAATTTGTTAGAGATCATAAAGGTTGGACTCTGCAGCAATGAAAAAGGTCAGGTGGGCTGATGAGTCCAGATTTACCCTGTTAGGTGGTGATGGACGCATCTGAGTAAGAAGAGTGGCAGATGAAGTGCTGCCTCAAGCGTGTAATACACTCCTATGAGGGAAACATTAAAATCTAGGGTTACATTAGTATGTCAGGTCAAGGGTCAATGACGATAAATGCCCTACAATTAGATTAGTTTTCAACCGCATTAAACTGAATGAACAGATTTTTTCACATCAACATTTATTTTTTTGTACACTAATAACTGTTTCTTGACATTGAATAAGCTTATTTAAAAAAAAAAACATAATCACTGTTAAAGGTGGTCCAACAAAAAAGAAACTGAGGGGTAAGATGCATTTGAAGGCTTTTTGGCTCAGAGGCATTACTTTAAAATATATTACTTGAGTCTTTTGGGCAGAGGTTATATCTGCAGCCAGCCATGTAATATGATGAGTCATGGTGTTACCAGTGTAATGCTTTTATAGTGCAATTAGTTTTAGTCTTTATGTTCAGACATTTTCCCTAATTTAGGCATATGAGAATTAAAATATTCATAGCATTCACTGCAGATTATTCACCCCATCCTTCTAAATAAATTTCAAAACCATCAGTAAATGATTTAAGCAATTGCAGTTATGAGTGTATCTGTGTGCTTTTGAGAGTTACCTGTATTTTTACAAACCTTTATGTTGCTTTCTGCTCTTTCCGTGGTATAAAGGATAGGTCCAGATATGTGCAGTACTTCTGTCATCACAATAAGTAGCCGTATTTGATATGTTTGTCATACTGTAACGAAAACATTGTGATTTCCACAGTGCAATATCCGCATCAAATGGTGTCTCCTGCTTTCCCTGCATCCTTTATATAATATTACGAGTATGGAACTACTTCTTCAGCAGAAACGCCCGGCTGTGATGTTTTTGTAGCTAAACAGCAGATCAAATTGTCCATACATTCACCTGAACATTTCCAGTGGTCATGTGTGAAAAACTGTTGCACGGTTTGATGGAATCTAGGAAGGGATTTAGTCGGATCGATGGTGGACACATTTCTTTTTTAACAAAATGGACTTCTTCATTTCTGTATCTGATTAAGGTAAGTGAAAAGCCCAACACTAGCTAATTCAGACACAGAACATAATAGCCCGGCTTTGGGGTAAATCAAGCTTAACTTAGCATCTGCTTAATCAACATAAAGTGTGTAAGCAAAATTAAGGTTCAGTATATAGCTTGAGAAACACCGTTAGCTGCACGTATTTAACGACACAAATTAATCATGTGCTGGTCTTGTTGGTGCTTCTGTTAATAAGCCATGTGGAACTATTTCATGAGTACATTTCCTTTACCATGGCGTTGTTTTACTGTAAACACCACCACACACCACCATGCCGCCCTTACTGTAAACATAAGCCACTAATTTGGAGGGATTCCTCCAATATTGTCAGTCTTGGTACTTAAAAACGACAGGGGAATTATTAGATCGATCAACAGCTCTTTCAGTGCGTGCTTCTGCTTGAAAAAAGAATGCAAAATTATTATCATTCTTTGATAACAAATATTTATTAAAGCCTTAGATTGACAGGGATTTTATTCAAACCAAAAACACTTAAGGGGACAGCCAATGACGCAACATCGGTATCAGCATTCAGCGGTCTCATCTTTGGGCCGTCTGGCACACTCTGCAGACACATCCAGACACAACAAACAACACAGTAAAGCCATGTACAGTCTTTGCATGAAAGTATTAACAGTGAAACTAACACCTTCTTTGGAATGCCACAGACCTGCCTGGAGACAGGGAGCAGCTAGTTTTTATGAGCCCCATCTCTGCACTGCTCCAAATGAGCCATGGTGGATTCTTCACTGCCAGTCAGTCCCTGGGGAGGCAGTCAAGAAAACCCTATTATATTTGGGGGCAGGCACCGCTCAAACTGACAGCAACTGCTGCGACAGCAAAGCTCACAGAAAGAGAGAGAGGTATGTTCACCATCTCTACGTGACAACAGAGTAAATTGCACACAACCTGGTCTCATTTACTTTTGATGGTGGTGGTATCTTGTTTTTTTAGTATTTTGACAGTTTCACACAAATGCATATTAATAATGAACCATAGGCACAGACTAAGTTGAAAACCAGCTGCTTTAATTGAACTAATTTGATTTGAATAGTATGATTGTATAAATTTCACTGATGAGCCACATATATAAAGCAACACTTCTCCAGGTGTTCAAATCATTAAGATCCTCATTACGTAAGTCTATTACCACAACAATTAGTATCTCAAATTGTAAAAATTGTGCGCACACATGCCTGCACACACACATACCACAAGATCCTTCATGGAATACTCCTGCAGCAGGGCATAAATCCTTGGATACAGTCAGAAGTCTTTCCCCTGTGAACTCTGCATGAAACAACAGTGAAGAAGTAACCTGAACAGAGTGGAAACATGGGAGGATGCGATTCCACCAATGTGGGTTTCAGTCCGAGGGATAACATGGAAAAGGTCAAGTCTGAGTCTGCAGATCACACATAATCAGCTCCAATGCAGTACCCCTGTCCCTTTTCTGCAGAAGCCTCCTGATGATACGAGGAGTCAGACACAGAAAATTAAGGAAGGAGGGAGCAAGGATAGGAAAGAAAGAGTGGAGTGACCGGAGAGGATGGCATTATCATTCCAAGCATCAACCTTATAGCAGATGGACTGCTCGTCTAGAGCAGCAAAGGAGTGGCGTATGACCCAGTTGACCCCAGGCCTAATGTAAGGCTGACAGACTGACTCATCTCACTATGCCAGCATGTATGTGCTCAACCAAATATTATTGGACTCAGGGCCTGGAAATGATCTAGGAGCTTACAAGGAGAGGGGAAAAGGGAGACTGCATAGTATGAATGTAGGGCCCTAAAGTGAATTAATTTGAAAATGAACAGTGGTTCTGTGCTGGAGGCAGAGTATAGCACAGTGAAATTAAAAGACATTTGTCTGCCTCCATATATTCCACCGTTTTGACATGGAACCAGATTCAAGATTTAAAAGTTGCTTTCTGTTATCATTTTTATTTAATTTCACAAAGAAAAAAAACTCTTCTTTGTTATCACCCGTTTCGATGCGCCAAATTCAGCTGCAAAATGGTTCCTCTTATCTTTAATGTATAGAATTATGCGCGCTTAATTTAAAGATTTAATTCCTCTCACCGTGGAATATTTATTTTCTTAGCCACATTGCATTTAGCTCCGGTCCAGAGCAGATGGCATTATTTCTTGAACATGTACCCATCTCCTACTTGGCATGAGGTAGCTTAACCTGCATCTGTAGCATGGTAAACTGTGATTCTGTGATTTCTGGAAGTGCTTTTCAGCCCATGCAGCAATTTCCATGACAGTATTATGTCAGTTTTACTGCAACATTATTGATTTTTAACATAATTCTTGCAGTAGATTTTCTACAGTGGATCGCACAAAGTATCCAATGAACAAATTTGTCTTACAGGGCAAGAATGAGAAACTCATTTAGACTGAATTGTAATGGACTGTATGTGCACACCACTAAAATGAAAAAGGATCCAATTAAGACTTCTTAAAAAGAAAATTATATATAAGAATAACTAGAAGTGCATAAATCATTTTGGGTAACAACTTACATATTGGGTATATGTTCACCTCTATTCCAAGGCCTTTGACTTAGGCATTAGACTGCATTTAGTATTTAAACATGCAAATGCACAAACATCATTGGAAATTTCAGTCTGCAGAATTTCTCTGCAGCAAATGAGGTTTCAAATTTAGTGGTTGCTGAATGAATTAAGTTCTCTAAATCACAGGTGTGAATCTTAAATAATTTTTATGTCAAAAGCAATGATGAGGTTCTACAGATATCAAGATGAGTGACTCTCTGCCACATCCAATTAGTTCTTCAGTGCCATCTGGGTGCCTTTACAGTGTCAATCAGCAGGCAGTAAACAGTGTCTTTCAACGGCAGTCTACCTCAGGGGGACTGCCTTTAAACAACAAAGTCAGGTCTTTGATACCTCCCCTTCTCACCTTTCAGCACAGCCATCCCCAGACGTAAAAGCACACCTCCCCATAAAACATAGTCACAAAACACTAATACACCCTCTTTTTCGGCTTTATGGCCTCTCTTCACGCAATTACCCATGATCACACAATCAGCGTTGGTTTTACGACTCAGACCTAAGTCGTGTGTATGTATATGAGTTTTGCGTGCACGCGTGGTCAGACAGGAGAGAGGGGAGTGAGGGGTCTGAAAAGGGGTCATGCCACAGACATGTGTGAGCGAAAACAGCACATTTGTACACGGACAGGCAAGCTCACACAAACACTATCATGCACAGTCTGGGGAGCAGAGCAGACAGATGCACCCAGACACACAAAAAAACGATCTTCCCCTCCACCCGCTGTCTCTCTGCAGCCCTTCTCTCCTTGCCCTTAGCTGTTTCCCAGATTCCAGATGACATCCTGACAGGAGGGCTGAGTGACTGGAGGTGAGGCTGTGTGATGACAGACCAGGCCCTTTATCAGTGACCAGCACACTGCCAGCTTGCTGTTTGAAGATTAACTGGCAGATTGAAACCCAAAACTGCTGCCGTTCCTGCTTGACTCACTGCCTCTTTGCATACCCCCCCCCCGTCCCCCCATTCCACTATTAACTCATTGCTTGCTGGCTGCTTGAGCTCACTGAGTTTAATGTAATTGGCCTATTTCCTCCATATGAAGTTCTCTGTTTGTTGTAATTGACTAGGTCTTTTATTGGCTCTGAGACAGGTTAAATGGGAACCAAATGGAGAGGCAACACAGGAAGCTTAGCCCCACTCTGTCTGATGCTCATCAAATCAGCCAACCTGGACGTAGAACAGCAAAGTGCAGAGAATGTGGCTGCAGTGATTAGCAGCTGCATAATGATTAGCGTGTTAGTATGCTATCGGCATATGTTGATCCATTTTAACCGCGGACGATGCTGTTCCTCAACCCCTCTATATGGTATTTGTTAAGTGCAGAGGAGGGTGTGTTATTCTCCTCAGCTGTGCATGTCTAAATGTACTTCCTTTTTTATTTATTTGATTATGCTGTTTAGTACCTTGAACCCTTATGGTTTCTCTGTAGTTTCGTCTTGGTGGATATGAGGCATGGAGATAACCTCATTCAGTTTGTTTCATCATAACATCTTATACTACGGTAAATGACATTTGACAAAGCTGATATTCGGCTCTTTGATGTTTCCCAGGGTAAATGGACTATCAATGCAAAGTATAAACACTCTTTTATGCTAATGTTCCTCCGGGAGTCTTTGATGCCACCAGTAGTATCTGTGAAGTGTATTTTCAAAAATTGCATTGGTAAGTCATCCAAACAGCAAGAATTAGACCCCATTCACTCGATGCATTTATTTATTTATTTTTGCACAAGGGTGAGGGAATAGGGGGTTCGATTTGGAAAATGGATGTCTGTTGTCAGGGAAACTGAAGCATAAACTGTGTACATTGTAAGTGACTTGTAACAGAAAGGACACGACAGCCCAGTCGGTGCTGCAGCAGGGGTTCTCTTCACTGCCAGGTGACATCATCTGGTATTGTTTCACCACTCACATTTATTTTATTGTGCTCAATTTCCTCCCACATTCACTCAGTCAAGTAGGTCTTTTTGTGCCAGTTATTTAGGCGGTCCAGGAGCACAGCGCTACTGGATGCGTTCTGTCTCCCCAAAAGACATTTCAATGCCTCTCCTGCCGTGGCCATTGTCATATCCCACAGCGCACCTGAAAAGAAACAGCAAGCCTGCGTATGTCAGAAAGGTGACTTGTTTTCATAACTCTTAACAGGCACTGAATGTCCTGTGTGTGTGTCTGTGTAAGTGTATCCCTGAGAACAACTCCATAGCTGACCAGCTGAGAGGATATCCTCCCTGAACTGTCTTTTATTTAAAAGTTGGATTTTGCAGTGTGGCGCCCCCTGTTGACAAGCCACTTAATTTTAAACATTGTTTTGATTTAGTGGGGGTGTCATTTGACTGTATACTCTATTGCCTTTCCTTTTAATAAAATACATCTTGAGAAGTTTTTTTGAGGCATCTGTCAGTGGTTTGCTTTGTGTAGACAATAGAGAGAAGTGCATATTTCGGATTTGAATATGTGCAAAATGAAACGTTCAGGAACGCAGAGTAGAAACAGATGGGATTCTATGGAAGCTTAATTAAATATCTTCATCTCAACAAAATGTCTCAGATAATTAAACCAATATTTGTGGTGATTCAACACTTTCCAGTAGGACTTCACATGTTCCAGTAAAAAGACTTTTTTTTTTTTAATCATTGAGGTGCTACTGTGTTATTCACAAAGAAAGCTTTATGAAGGGGTTGCAATCTGTGGTAGCGTGGCAGGACAATGAGACGAACATGGTTAATGAATATAACACAAGTTAAAAGACAAACAGAGGCCAGGCCAAAGAGGAAGCCACAGAAGTAAAGCCATGTCAAGTTCAATTAGACCATCTGAGGAGTTTAGCAGGCAGAGCTGACAAAGCCCAATTTGTCCAACATATTTCAGCCCACCTCTCCCACATGTGTTCCCTCCTCCTAGCTCTCAGCACCACGTTTGGACAAATATTCACACTTTCCCACACAAACCTCTAAGGGAAAGATGTACTGGACTTTCACTTGGGGGTTCAGTTTATCTAGGAAAGGCATCGGCCAACTTTCCCTCAGATGGAAGTTAAGTCCCCCTCCTCTTCACATCCCAACGGACGAGGTATTAGTCTATGGAAAGAGAAAAAAATTACAGTGTCCTGCCTGTTTTTCCTTCTCCTGTCTCTGTTTTACCTTCACCCACTGTCTGTCTTTCAGTTGGACTCACACAGAAACTCACAAAGCTGTACCCTGTGGTGAATGTCTCACATGTGCCATCCAGTTAGTGGGGTATTTTTGTCTGTGTGAGTGGGCAGCGGTGTCACTCAGCAAGCTTTGAGCTCGGTGGAGGGAGAGCTGTGAAATCCAGTCACTAACAAGCACAGATATTCCCTCCCTGCATCCCACAACCAGATGGCAAATCTCAGCAGAATAAGAAACATACTTTACAATCAGATTTACAGGCCAACAGATAAATAATTGTAAATAAATGAAATAGTGGGATAACAATGCATATGCCTTGTGGTCAGATGGAGCCTGGAATGAGGTGACAACAGCATAAAACAAAGTCTTCTCTTGTCAAAATGTACTGTATAATTAGGCATGGTGGAGTGGCCTCACTTAGCTTGCAAACAGACACTATTGCTCCAGGCTGAGCCTGCAAATTGGAATCATTTGTGCTTTCAGGGCGGGTGTCAGGTCAGCCTGAACTGTATGATGTCTTAGAAAAACCAAAACATGTTCATTTATTTATTACTTGTCCAGCTGCACGGATCAGGAAACATATTTTCCTCTGTCCAACCCTTAAAAAAACACAAAAATTAAAAATGAGCCACCGAAACTAAAGTCTCGCCTCATGCCTACCTCTGCCTGTGGCCTGAATGATGACAGGCTTGATTCCTGCTGGTGCCATGCCAGTGAATTGCCCGAGGATGCCCGCAGGTGTCTGAGGCAGCATATCCATTAGCTACCAGTGTAGACTACTCCTCTGAGATACACAGAGACTGATGTCGGCTTTCCTTTTTTTTTTTTTTTCGGTTGAGGTTCCTAAGCCACACACACTCACACACACAGGCACACCTGAAACCTACCATCTGGACAAAACTTGAAGACTATGTTGCTCTGGCCTCCAGTGATGTGACCACTTAGCCCTCTTCCTGTCACTCAGGCTCATCAGACAATCCTGTCAACACAGGTGGCATTCCCTTGTTCCTTCTCTACTGGGGAAAGAACAACTTGACTGATGTTATGAAGCTTTAGGCTGCATGTGAATGTAAAAAGAGGCACCTGTATGCTACAGTCGATGTCCTGGTGACATTGAATGAATAAAGGCCTGTTTCTTTTTGGAAAACAAAAACAAAAAGAACTATAACTTGAAAATTAATGTATTAAAAAAATGTCTTTATTTCGCTGCTTTTAATCATAACACACACCGAACAACAAATGTTGAATAAATGCAATGATTTCATATAAATGGCAATTACCCAAAATGTAATTCATTTTCATAATCACATTGAATCTTTTACAGCACTTGAACAGACAGGATTTTCCATCTTGCTGCACACGCTAAAAGGTGCGTTATTTTTTCACTGTGATGATATTAAAATAAACATTGTAATTTGTTCCTAAATAACTGTTTTGTATTGAAATGAAGCTTTGATTTATCACTTCAACAACCATGCAACACCTTCAAGTATTTCTTCTTCATGCAAAGCATGCAGAGCCTAATTAATATTATTTACACTGACTGTCAAATCAGACGCCTGATATTCTGAGCACAAGGAATGAGGAACAGCTGTTTGATTGAGAGAAACTAATGATGTCATGCCCAGAATCATCAGCGGGGAGTGCGACACTATGGGGACTGTCACTCAGTGACAGAAAGTCAGTGGCACCAGGGCCTGTGTTTGGGGAAGGCACTTGTCAATCACTGCTAAGGAAGCAGGGAGGCAGATGGACTGGCCAATCAGAGAGGGTCCCAACACAGCAGGCCAAGGACCAGGAAGTGAAGCGCCATCTGGGGTGAAGATGAGTTGTAAGTGGGCAAGAGAAACAAAGTGATGACATGTTGGAGAAAAGCTGGTGGAGTGTGCTGCTGGATATAACAAGGCCACTTGGTTCCATGCTGCCCATCACACCATGCTGTTGATTCTGGTAGCTTATTAAGAATATGCACTGGCACCTGGTGTTCTCATACAGGAGTGGGAGACCAGTATTTGATAGCCAACTAGCATGATGGGTAGAATACTGGGGGCGCATGTCGTGGTGTCCCAATGCTCACGGTGATTAGTGTAACAGAACTTCCATTGGACACATATAGCATATTTATCAGTCTGATATTATTATCCATATCCAGCCGCAGGGTGTCACGTTGACATTTGATTTCATTTCCCAGCTCATAGCACTGAATATAACAGAGAAATGTGGGAGTAAAAACTGGCAAATTCAAAATTATGACAAGTTTGAGGGGTAAAGATGAACAAATTCCACAACACCAAGTTCTGCATGGGGTATCTTTTTCTCGTTCCTCTTTTATGTAACAGTGATCTTTAATTCATTTGATAACAGACAGATATGTTGAGAGATAGGTCAGGGGGAAATGGAACTGAATGGATATCTTTGCGCTACATTTACTGAATCATCAATGTGATTAATAGTAGTTAACACCTCATAAAAATAGAGCCACGATTATGGCGGAAAATTAGGGGCCAGCGTTACCCTCATGCTAATAAGTACTGACTATAATTACATTTATCGCACTATTGTCACTGAGATTGATAAATTCATGCTCAATATCGTTAATCTCTCAATAACATCCAGTTCAGAATTGTACAATTATCTTATTCGTCATCCTGCAGGAAAAAGAGGAGGAGAAAGAAACGGACAGAGGTAGCATAAGATGGAGGGACAGAGAGAAAAAGAAAGAGAGGAAATATGCTCCTGTCCAATTTGAGTACTTTTCATCCTATTCCCAGCAGAGGGGATATAACAGATAATTACCAACTCTAAAAACTGTGTCTTTGTGTGCTGCTCTGAAAGGAGAAACTCTCCAGCACTGAAGAGATAAAGCTCAAAACAAAAGCAGCCTGAATTGGACCAGGATTAGCTTTAATGGTGGTAATTACCAGAGGGGATAACAGCTCAGTCCTCTCTGCCCATCACTGAGGCCCAGAGCAGAGGACAGCAGGAGGGGGATAGAAAACCTGAATCAGGGCCCACTGTTGGCTGCCTGTGTGGCTACACGGTGGCAGTGGTTTAGCACATTCAATTGTAAAACACTTGGACGACCCATCTATGTCTGGCATCTCCTGTGCTAAAAGCCACTATTGCATCTCACTGCCCCAATAATGGCTGTGCATAAAAAAGGACTGGGCCCTCCATACTGTTGCTTCTTGAATTACAATCTGAGCTGATGGCATGGATAAGAGTGCCCTAAATTACAGCGACGGGGGCACTGAGGCCTCTCTTTTTCTTTCTCTGTCTCTACTTCATCTTTATTGTGGAGTATCAGAAAGCTGCACAGCGTGCACCAATAAAAGGTTATTATTTGGGCTATTGACAGTGATGGAGTCTGCTGCCCAAAAACAAGAGAAATTAAAATGCAGCATGGTGCCACCATACACCCATTGTAGAAGAAGGGCCCCCGAACATCAGTGGGAACAAAAGAGAGACGCGAGAAGAGCCATGTGTAGGACATTCAACTGCACACAGGGCTTTAATTGATCTATTTTTAAATCTCTGCATCCAAGCCTCGATTTGAATGTTAGACCTCTATCCCCAAGAGCATCACATAAGGAATCTAAATCAAATACATTTGGCTGATTGTCCCACCTCTCACTTCCACCACCTTCATACAATATTTCATATGTCTACATTTCCTGGTTGCATGGCGAGGTCTGGCCAGTGGTGGGTTTGTTTTCTAAAGCTCAAATCAATATGGAACAACCCATGAGGTAATCGATCCACAGCGAAGAAAGATCTATAAAAATCTACAAATATCTCATATGTCCTCCTAAGCCTGACCGTCCATGTGGACAACTGCATTATCAGATCTCACACATTCAGTACGCATAAAATAAGATGTTGCTCCTATGTAACTCATCTTCCAACTGATCATTTCAAATAAAGTTGTTTTTTTCTAAATTAACTGATCCCTGTCTTCATCATTTCCGTATCACTCCCAAACAGTGCATGCTGCAGTCACAACATATTTTTTCTGATTCTTTTAGCCATCTGAAAATAAACAATCACAGACTTTACTATTTCTGGTTCATACATATTTTTAAAAGTTTATATTTGGTGAAACTAACCTAACAGGCAGATTTGTTTCTACTGTCATTTAAATATATTCTAAAAGCAAAAATCCTGTGTATAAAATCTGAGTAAACTGGTCAGTTTTATCTGACAGCTTCACTCTTTGTTGCTATTTTGGGTGACACTGAGTAAAAAACTATAGACAAGTTCAATTATTGTGCTTATCACTGTGCATTTTTATCCACCAAATAATGTATGGTAGACTTGAATAAAATTCTTATATTTTGTTTTACTGCAACTTGTAACTATATTTGCTATATTTACTTCAGATACTGGATAGAATTACCATTACAGGCAATGAAATGGGAGTTGATCACCTTGTTTAGAGTTTGTTTATAATAAGCAGAACATGAAAAAAGTTGTCCACATCAGAACTCTACAAACCTTTTTTCTGAAGGCCTGAAAGGTTTACCACTATCATTACAATTCTTGTTCTCTCAAAGCCCGTAGCTGAGTCCTTCTATGTGTTTGGACTTATCTCTCTGATCATAAACAGGCAAAGAGTGTCTTCACATTCAAGTAAAATGTCATGTATATCATTTGCAAGGTGATCCAAAGGTAATAAAGTAAACTGAGAAGAAAACTAACCATACTTAAAGTGGATAGATAACATATAATATACAATACATAGTGGATGGTGGATCATATCTAGAAGGAATTGCAAGACAGCTCAGCAAAGCTGTTACATGTGTACAGTTAGCATTCAAGCCATTTGTGCAAACAAATTCCTTGAGACTGACATCAAACGTCCGACCACATGTCTGCCTGCCCTCTTGAGGAACTCAGAATGGAAATCCCCCTCCTCCTTCCAACCCTCCTAAATACGTTTGTGGTTAGCATCTTTTTCTCGCTCTTATTTTAATCCTCGAGAAACTCTGTAGATGAAACCAGCGTAATGGTGCTAATGTGTGTGATAGTTACAGCTGCATAAACCCACCACAATAAATTAAAGACCACAGGCGTTCATCTTGGCCTTATATGACCAAACCCCCCAGATAGAGACAAACAGTCACACATTGTCCTCCAACGCCCTGCAAACCAGAAACAGCTAGCAGGCAGGCGCCCACGTTCCCCACTCCAAATCTATCTGGCTGTGGAGATTAAGCCATACCATAAACAAACCAACATTTCACTCATCTCTGTGACACAAATCGAGAGCCGAATGATTAGAGAAATCCAACAGGTATGATTCACATGAAAAGAAATCTCAATAGCCTTGCACTTGTGCAAGAAACTTTCAATCACTTTTGTTTGAAGGAGCGAGGAGTCTTGTGATGGACAGGAGACCTGTTCAAGATGATCCTCCCCGCTCACTCAGCATCAGTATAGCTAATTGCTACCTGTGACCCATGTCAGGTCACAGTAAGTATGGCCAATGGATGTATGGATTTTTGAGAGAGATGTTGCCAAAACCATGAAATTCTGCCATTAGTTCATGGTTTCACATCGGCTCAAATCTGAAACATGTGACTGTCCAAATGGTTCATAGTTTCCACTCTGCACACTTTACAGTATAGCGTGCGCATAGATCTTAAAGACATGCTTTTCCTGCACGCACACATTGATGGACAATTTATGTGCCCATGTCTATCTCTCTATCTCTATCTCTCTCTCTCTAACACACACACACACACACACACACACACACACACACACACACACACATGTACACACACAGGGCACCCATAAAATTCAGATGTCTCTGCACTCCATCCTTTGTGAGACCTTATTGTCCCGGTTATTACCCCAGGTATTGTTACAGAGAATTGGTATGCTTATCAAGGCCTGTAGTCTAAAGTTGATACGACACTTGCCTGGCAGCTTCATTAAGATTGATATCCTGCCGCAGCAACGCCCAGATGAGCTGATCTAGGACATGCAAGGGAGCAGCCAGTGGAGATAGAGGGAGGATGACAGAGAGAGGGAGAGAGTGGCGAAAGAAAGAGACTGAAGGTTCACCTCCCAAGTAGCTCAACTGCCATCTACTGAACCACTTGAGCTCAGGAGAGGGGCCAGGCATGCATACCTCACTTTTAAGGGGACGTCTCCCCTTTACAACCTCACCCTGCCAGTCATAAATTACCTTCTTTTCATAGTGAATGCACAGAAGGCCCCTATATCCTCTCTATGAGCAATTAAGGCCTCAATGGGATAGTATCAAGGCTCCCTGACCTCATCCAACCTCTCCTGTCATTGTCACCTCCTAAAAGGTCCTCTCTGCTTTGTCCCCAGAGTGCCACGGTTCTCAGTGTGCACCATGCACTCGCCATAGTTGTACAATATATGAGAAGGTCAAAGATCAGCTGGACCGGAGGCTTTTTCTAGGAACATTTCAGAGCCATGTTTATAGCCGCTCGCTCCAAACGCACTGAACTCTACCTTTCCCATTTCATTAGCTGTGTGACAACACTACTGTCTCATTTACCAGATTATCTTCATTCCAGCTGACAGACTTCCAAGCCATTCTATCGTCTGAGCCAAATTCACTTTGTGTAGCCAACTGGAATGAAACTTGTGCTTTTATGAGAAAATGCAAGTGTCAAATTGAGCCTGTACAGGTCACCGAGGACTGCAGTGTGTACATTAACCTGGCACACTGGCGTGTCTAATTTGCTGCAGTGGACAAAACAAAGGCTTTCATTGATATCTCCATATCGAGTACACTCTGGATTCGGTGGATAGCCCTGGTTTCCACTGGCCAGACCTAGTGATTAATTGCATCACTGACTAGCCTGTACACTATCTGATTGGCAATGCCAGGGCCCATTAAAAGGTATATATTTTTTAATTGCTGTTTACCATATCAATAGTAATGCTAATCACTTTATAGGTATGTAATTATCCTGATCCTGGCCAGTGAGATGCACAGTTTTTACTCTAATTTGATCATGAAAAAAATATTACATACATATAAATGTAACAAGTCAAGCATTACTTTTGAAGATTTTGAGTCTCCTCTGTGGACCTTCGTTAAAGAAGCCGATCCCCAAATGTGAACCACTGAGTAAACATCTGTTGTTGAAAAGTGTGACATCAAGCCAAATTTGCTCCGTTCACCTCATCTCAACTCTCACTGTGCCAGGTTTGAATAGCTGAAATGCCATTGAGGAAACGATAAGAGCTGCAAAGCAGGTTGAAACACAACAAAACATCTCTGGACTTCCTCTAATGATGACAGTGTAATGGTCTTGTCATTTAAAGTCAATCCTTTCTAGGGAACATCATGGAATAAAAACACAAATACATTTCCATCTCAAATTCTATAGAAGAGAAAGGGATTATGTGACAGAGGGTCTCAGGTGAATGTGCTGAAATATCAAGCGAACTGGTCAGAGTGGTGCACACAGAGCAGTATTATGGAAGTGGGGGCAGTTTCAGCAGGCCTGTCTGATGGCCTATAGAGTGCTCGCTATATGCACACAGAGTCATTGGACAGATGTGACCTCGCCAGCACACAGAGGCTCTTTGTGTCCGAGGGATTTAGAATCCCCTGGGCCTCCTGACTCTAAACATTAACAGACCCGCTGCAGAAGGAGAGAAAGAGACCCTCACTCTGCCGACACGCAACATTAACCGGGGCTAACTCTCTGTCCTGACTTAAAATATCAGGAATGGTCCTGTGTGTGTGTGGATCAATGGAAAGAGGCATGCAGTGGATTGATGTGGGGGCATCAAGCCAGGCTAGCCAGCCACAAATATGATGAAATAAAGTAGTTAGTGAAATTCTATTAGTTAGATGGAGAATCAGGATATTAATGTATCTTCACACTTGCTCACAGACCTCCATTCCACTAACAGAATCCTCATGAACTCACTCCTTCAATATCTTTCATTTCCATTTATGCTGCATTATAAGAAGAGGTCAGGACATATAGCACAATTGAACACATCTTCCACTATTTGAATGTGATCATTGCTGTGTGTTTGGAAAACATGTGCCTAACCATGCTGCAAACGTTTTAAACAAAATAACTGCCTTATCTTTTAGGGATTGATGCAATGAGCCTGACGTACACAAACTTATCTGGACTCTTCTTTCTTCCTTCTTAGTGATAGTGGGATTATTCACCACCATAGTTAAAACGCCTTGTGATTCACTGATGCTCTCATCATTTTTGCTAATAATAATGATACACCATTTGCATAAAGGAAATGAAACAGGTTGCATTTGCATATATTAAACATTTATATGTATGCATATGATATGTTTGCTCATTTCAGGAAACTAGGCAAGATAATAGAAAGACTAAGACAGGAAATAGAAGCAGCATGAATCCACAGTAAATATTGGCCTTCTTTATCTGCCATCCCCTCAGACAGGAGGCTGTATCATTTTTCAGCAAAGAGCCCCCTGTTCTTGAGGACTAGGCCAGGCCTTGCTTTATTAAATTATCTCCCTTGCTCCACAAATACAATTTCCTGCATAAATCACTCAAATGATCCTTCAGACTGTCAGGTCCAAGAGAGTGTTTTTCTATCCTATCTGCCTCTGACCAGGTTATGCTAATTCAACACCAATGTGTGTTGGATATCTATTGAGATGCTTGAATTGTGCACATTTGTCCCTAAATCCTTAGCTTGTCCCCTTATTAATCTCTTGCCCTTGATAAAAAATGACACCAAACATCAAGGCACCACCAAGTCAGTAATCCATTCCCAGAAAAAGAAAACAGCAATTTAACTAAGCCAGAAACAATGACCCAGCAACCTTGACCTTGTAAATATGACAATAGGGGGAAGCACACCGGAGATCTACTCAGTGGAACAGTGGGAAGGTCTTATTATGGCCCCTAAGCTGGAGCTGAATTAAATCACACTAGAAATGGGCTGAACAGAGAACTTGTCATGAGGGGTCATCTCGGTGTAAGACCTCAATACTGAAATACATAACTACACCAAGTCAGGCCAATGGATGTGGGCATTATCATTCTACTACACACCCACAGCTACCTGGCCAGAAGTCTAATGCTGAGGGATAAACATCTGTAATGTATTGGCTGAAATGGAAGCCAGCTTAACGTGACTTTAGCTTGATCCCTCATAGATGTTTGGGGAACAGCTACAGCCGGCCTGCTCCGGGGGTCTCTGTGGATGTTCTGAAAAGGGACCTCTGAAACATTAACGGGACAAAGGAACCTAACGAACAATGTTTTTTGCTGATACAATGGTGCTGCACAGGGAGGATGGGGCAAAAGAGCACTGCCTATTCTAGGGAATGAATGACCAGCACATTCCTCCCCAGTCGCCAAGCAGTGAGCGCAGTGACCAAGAGTGACAAGCCCTCACACTGCTTTGTTGATACTCCATGTGCTTGACCAATGCATTCCTCTAGTTCTCTATCCTTTCGCTCTTACCGCTTCCCTCCTCTCTTGCTGCACTTTTTGTCTTTATATGGGTCCACTAAGTCTATTTGAATATTGCAATGCTTAGTATCGGCATGTATATGTACATAAATATATGTCAGGGTCAGGCCCCTGTGTAGCAATACTGAAACACATTTAAAACACATGTTTGTTCTCCATACAAGCTACAAATCAGTCGTTTGACAAGAGAAATGGGTGAATCTAAGATATAGAACTGTACAAGAGGACAGAGAATAACAGTTCTTTGAAACTCTCAAAGTTTGAAAGACTAGCAGACTCCTCTGAAAGTTCAGTCCCAGATATCCAAAGTTATGATGGGGTTAAACAATTGAACTGCATTCATATGAAAATAAGTTAGAAAATAAACAAATGAGTGAATTGAAGGTCAGAGAACAGCTAGAAATCCTGTGAACTGTATCTCTGAGTTTACAGCACAGATGGGTAAACAAGTGGGAGTTATATACCTTTGACTTTGTTGTCACCTACATTCTTTTATAGGGAGTATTGTGACAGATAGAAAACAAAGCCCGTCACGGGGCTTTTTCTATATGAATAGCTTATACTCCTTAATTGACTTGGGAAAGCCTGTGCTGAAACTGACTGAGTTTCAACATCAGCAGGTCCACAGCTCTGACAGTACCGAAAGAATGATGGGGCTCATTAAAAACTTGATTCAGATCTTCAGCCGGAACCCTGTTGAGTCGCTTTAAAGCATTGAGCTCATCGGAATCAGAGGTGGGAAATACAGTGGTGGGGGAAAATTGGACTTGAAAAGGAATGTCGGTGTCTCCATTTTTTAAATTCTTCCTCTTAATAACCTGCTTTCCTTTGTACTCTCAAACAAAATGGCTGCTATATAGCCGAGCACGTTAGCTTTGAAGGTGAGCTGTGATGGGCATACACAGATTTCTTCTTGTAGGGCCTTAATTTGATGCTAGAGAACTGCTGACATCCTCTTATGTGTTTGTCACTCCTTTTGAAAAGAGAAGCGTTTCATTTGAGGTAAAGTAAACTGCATACATTTTTCATGTACTTGTCCTAAAGATAGGCACTGCACTTTTCCTCTCCAAGAAGATGATCTGAACTATATCACTGGAGGTGATTTCTTAACACAATCTAAAGGCACTTTATGAAACTCTCAGAGAAAAAAAACAAAAAAATATTGATTGGTGGTGTTAGATGCAAATTATTATTTTCTTTTCTATTGAATGGACCCTAAATTAATCATAAATAATTGTATCCATCTATCATTTTCTAATATATAGTGAATATATACATGTTCAGCAAAGTTTTCATTGGTGGTGGAGATACATATTGACATCAGTTTTATATCAATTTAATATAAGTTTTTTGTGTTTGGCTAAACTGTGTCATAGTTTGCTATGGTGGTTCTGCAAACTATTGAATCATGTAGTCTGGTTCTTCACACACTGTTTAAGCATTTTAACTTAGTTTGTGATATTCAATGACAATGACATTGCAATATGTGATAGAATGCTGTGAATCTGACACATAGAGACATTTTAGACCTGGCAAGGACCAGATATTTTCCCAACAATACTGTGATCTACAGACCCCTATTAAAGACAGGGGGTGCACATTCTGTTTCATGACTACAAATGTAAACTAACATTTTGCTTCGACAAACCAAGGAAACCCCAATCCAAATGCTGATTGAAGCCCCATGATGACAAGTATAATCTTTCTAGCATGCCAGAAAATGAATCTGTGTCCTTCTGCGAGCAATAGGAAGCTTGGTGTAAATAAATCCTGCCACTGGAATCTATTCCTTGCTGGGTTTCACAAATTTGACCATGATGCAGGATATCTGACACTGAAACCTCAGCTTATCAATGATGGAAGAGGCTCAGAAGAAAGGCTGAGGTGGTGCATGGTGGAATGGTGTGCCAGCAGTGAATGGGAATCCAGCATATGACTCTTGCGATGAGAAATGTTCTGGTAAATTATGATACAAAGCATAATTCATGCGATAAAAAGAGCGAAATATTGCATAGATGGAGCAGATTATTGGGCCGAAGGCCCGTACCTCCAGGCCATGAATATCTGAACCACCCAGTATAAGAGATAATAAGCACCATCTTAATGGTTTATGAATCTCATTTGATTTATGGTTATTAACCATAGGAGAATTATAGACGTGCGGTATTGATAGACGGGGGTATTTCAGGATAGACCTCATAAGATTGAAATGGTATTACCTGCCAGCTTAGAGACAGACATGATAAGGAAATATGGTTTGGACACACTAAACTCTAAATTAATCCATTCCTGACTTTCACCAAGTAGAGAAATAAATAAACCTCATCCCCAACATACTAGTAGCTTCTAGCCAATCATCAGTTCTAAAGATTTTTTTCTAGTTAGAGATGCCAGAAGTAGAAATAAAAAAATGGGAGGGAGAAAGAAAAAAAAGAAACGGTTTTATCCAGGGGGCCGACACCGTACCCATCCTGCACACGCCTCCAAGCAACAACATCCCCTTGTCGACACTCCCCCTTCCTCATCACCCCGACAAATAAAAAAAGGAGCATCAATAAAAGAAATGTGTTGCAGTCTGGAGAAGGCATGAGCAGATTTTCAACGGGATTCAGGAGAAAGCACAAGGGGCAAAAATCTTTTCTTTTGTCTGCTGTTCAAATGGGTCTGATCAGCCCCGAGCTGGAGGCTCTGCTTGTCATAGAGGTCCTGATCTCTTGTGAGAATTGATTTCCATCTTTTCGGGGGAGCTGTGCAGACTCAGGGTGTAACGCTGCCTGGGAGACTAAGATAAGGGCCAAATGAACTAAGACCGACTTACTGGCTAAAAAAGAAGTAGAAGAAAGGCCAGAGAAGGGGCTTATGGGAGTGTGAAAGACAGAAAGAAAACAAAAATAAAATCATGTAAAGTTGTCTCCCAGTGCATTCTCAAACGTTGGATTAGTTTTCAAAGAGTAGGAAGTCCTGTCCTGTTGTGACGTTTTCTCTCTGCCAGGCATTTCATCTGATTATGAGTACTTTGCAATCTGCGACAGCATGATTGATGCTCCACTTTCATGAGGGGAATTTTAACAGCACCTCTTCAGCGCTCAATGCGCACCCAATTATGCGTCTGAGCTGGTAACCTTGAATTTATGTCACCATGGCAACAAAACCCCCGGTCATGCATTATGGATTATCATTGAAATTCTACACCCCTACCTAACATAATGAGAGCCCAGGACTTAATCAAATCAGCCCATTCTGTGTGACACAAAGTGAAGAAGGAGCTTTCATTGTATTGGGGTGGAGGCTGGGAGAAGCCAGCCACTCAGGGAAGCAGGCAGGGAAGCGGGCGGGCGGGCGGGCGGATGGCAGACTGGGCTGTGACGGCCCCAGCAGCTGCAGGGCTAGCAGCCTGATAGATGGCTCCCATATACATCACTGAACATATAGACAGATGGCCCTCAATGCCTGGAATTTCCAACCCAGGAAGCAGCTGTTCAGCCTAACCTCTGCTGTCCGCCTCACCTTGTTGTCATGGAACATTGAGCAGAGAAGGAGAATGTGCGTGGTGACATGGCGGGGAGTGTGATGCAGCTCCGTGGGTTGGGAGCACAGAAGGGGTTTGAGTTGAAGCTGGGACAGGGCTTGCTGACTTTACATTAGAAGGCACTTTTTCAGCCTCTGTCCCTCTTCCCCAATTCTTTTTATGCACCCGTTTAGGATGGGGTCTTTTCTTATTCATGGCATAAATTAAGGTGGAAGCCCTTGATTATTCAGTCATTCTTTGACTCTCTCTTTCAGATAGGTGGCATAATTGCTGTAAATCACCACACAAGATTAATGCAAGCTATTTCTCTTCTCCTGCCTTGCTTCACTCCCTTTCTCTCCTGCAGTCCCGGGCTGAGTTGTTGCATAAAATATTGATTGCACTTGTTTATTTCTCTCATTGTACACAAGCATTTTTATTAGCTTACAGGCATGCTGAATACAAAAACACACATATAGTACACCTTCCCGTTTTCACACTAAAAGAACTTTTAATATCTCAGCAGTTTTTTGTTCTTCCCTGTGTCATCCCTATGGACTTCTGGGAAGCCCTGAAGATTTCAGCATGGGAATACTGGAGCTGGCATACATAAATACCAAAATAGGTTGCTCTTTAACATTGATTCAGATACACAGGTCATTTTTTTTCAAGACTAGCCCTATGTACTGATTTTTTCATTGGATGGGCATAGAAGAATTGAGAGAGCTAATTTTTGGTAATGCTTGTGACAAGCTCAATGAAACTTTCAAAAGCTTTCAAAAGCAAATTCAATAGGAATTAAACAAGTTATTCTACCAGCGTCAATCGTACAAAAATAAATATGAATTTTCAGGCTTTTATGTTTTGTACACAAATTGTCAATGGAAAGAAAAATTTGCATAAATCTTCGTAGATCCTCTTTTTGAAAGCAATAATAACAATGACATTCAGGGATGTTCATTCAATGAGAAAAAAAGGATGGGGAATGCAAAGTTTGTATGTTTATTGAATCAGTCGCTCTTTGGAAGCAAAACAAAGTACACTGCGTGCACTCAGGCATGTTAAATTTATTCTGAGCACAGCAGTGAAAAGGGACAGTCTATCAACATCAGAATACTAATATCCAATATTCTGTGAGGGAAATACAACTAGAAAAAAGTATTTTAAAATAACAGCAAAAGTTTATGCAAAGCAAATGGGAATATGGTAGTTCATTTACACCCTAGGTCCACTGCAGTATCTAATACATCTGCATATTTTCGATAAACATAACAAGGTAATAAATGTTATTTTCTCTGAAGTGAAAGAATCACAAGATGAGGTGTCATCCAAAATGTATTTTTGATGTGCTTGATGAAGCCTGCTCATCCCCCTGTAATGACACCCTAGCCTCTCTCATGTGTTATGCATCACATCTTGTTACCATCTTTCTCTGAGCATGGCTGTCATTGTGTGTCTTCCAAGGTTCCTCCAGAAGCATTGCTTAGGCTCAGGGATAGATTGGGGGGGGGGGGGGGGGGGATCCACTACTGGATGCCACTTCAACAGCTCAAACTCCAGAATGTGTCATTGTCATCTAAATTTGCTGAGGACACCTTTTCCCCCCTGTCAGACTATCTCATTACAAAGCAGAAAGGAGACAGAGGAATCAGTGAAGAAGGTGTGAGTGCAGTTTGTGTGAGTGCAATGTAAAAATATTATTGGTGCTATATATTTAATAGTTAATAGACTTTATGTCCTGCATTATGCAGATGTAGTTCATGGAGAGTACCATTGTTTATCAATCCTAATAAGTATGAAAATATGTTGGCCTCTACTTGAACCTCAAATATGTGGAACATAGAGAGGGTCCTTATATTTCTCAGCACTTTGAGGACATGTTTCCTTTTTGTGTGAAAATCGTACTTTGATTTCAGGCTGTTGGGAATACTTACATGATATGTTGTTGATAAGTCGCGACTTAAGTTTTGGAAATCACATTGTTGATCTTCATCATAAGTATTTATGTCTGTGTGTCCAAAACAATGTAACAGATCTCTTAATTCTTCTGTCTTTTTTTCTATGTTCAAAAACATGTAGGAACATACGCAGGATACACAATAAACAAGTACACAATAAACACAAGGGGAAAATACATACATTTTCAAACTATATCCAACATTAATTGTTCTATCAGAAATCAAAACAGTCAATCAAGAATTTAGCTACCACAACTTAATAGTGTTATACATTTTGTGTTTAGTAACCACACAAGATGTACTGTATGTTGTGCTTGGTAGTTATTCTTTGTTGTTGAATGCTTCTTCTTTTGTGTACCAGCTTCTTCTGTTATTTCCAGTTGAGATTCTGAATAATTTTGTTGTTGTTGTAAATTGTACACACATGTTTACATGAACTTTAAAAGTCCTGTGTTAGATGGGGTAACATTGTAACTAGATTTGTTTCTAATTCATGTAAATGGACATATCAACAGGTTATTTTGCATAACTCCTTTTATCATCAATACTGCAGCTATATAAAGCCAAACTCATGACTTTGCTTTTCTTAACAACCTTGCACTGACTGCTATAGCTTTGGTTGACATGGAGAGTCATGGCATGGCAGTCCCCACTGTCTCATTTGCATAGAATTAATGATGCATGCATATGCAAATTAGCATTTTAAACATTGTTGATTACTGCCTATGCATTCAAAGGCCAACAGTCGCACGTGTATGACATGCCACTTCTGCAAACAATTTGCACCACAGTAAAGGGCAACTGGTACCGTCCCTCATATCAGCTCATAATGGCTGCAGGCAGCAGTGATCAGTCCTCCATCTGTGTCTTGACTGGTGCTTGTTTTACAGGGCTATGTCTCTTTTCCGACATGTGACACAATCCATAATTTTTTTTCAAACCTATATGATGAACAGCAAAATGTGACTGGTTCCATAACGGTAATGCTGTGATATTAATCTGCTCATACTTGAATTTCTAAAAATCTAATCAGTCTTAAACACATTTTCTCAGTGAAGGCAAAATGAGTCAGAATGGGATCATGTATGACTCCCCAGATGTTCTATAGTCTAAGCCTATAGATATAACACAGGCTGCTTTCATACTGCTCCGGACTCACTGAGGCCCATCGAGGCCTATAGAGGCCATTTAGAACTGCACTTTTATTTGGTTAAGGGCTCTTTAGCTCTAGGCCTACAGCACTGAAAGCCTCTGAATGTCAATCCCTCCCTGTTGTCTTCGTCTCCTGACTTCACCAAGTGTCAGCCCCACGATTCTATCATTACATATGTAATATCTAATATAACATCCCTGTTGCAGTGACAGTAAAGACTATAGTATTGTCTAGGTAGTCATCTATATCTAAAAAAGATGAGAATGTGCAATTTATTGAATATTGAGCAGACCATTCTCACTGTGACAGATTTCAACACTTGAATCTTGAATCTTTTTACATTTTATAACCTTCTTTATCCAAAGATTTGAGAGAAACACAATTTCTAATGGAAAGGGCTGAGCTCTTCAGCTAACGTCTCGTTCCTATGTCAGGGTCACAACACCTGCCTTTACAAGGTTCCATTTGTACATGTATTACATTTTATTGTGTTAACATTTATTGTGTGCTTGTAACCTGAAATCACATTATATCAATGCTTCCCCACAAAGTGCATTTATGGTCATGTTAAACTAAATGGCCTATTTCACTTATACTGTGTTTGGTCTAAAGTATTTTTCTCATTGATGAGATCCCAAGGTTGTAGCCTTAAAAATGTTAACATATACATATATATATATATATTACATACAAGAATCAATATACTAATGTTTTTTTATTTTTTTATTTATTTTTTTTATGTCATCTCTGGTGCTTGACACAAAATGGCAATGAATGCTCAGGGGATGTTTTCCCTATTTAGATTTCATAGAACTTGGTGTCTGCTTTGATAAATGTGTGTCTTACCTGGTTTTCATTATAAAGGGAGGGGTGTGTGTGTGGATTTTAGGGACTGGTCAGGGTGATATTTTTGGATTGCATGATTGAAACCCCCTGTTCGTCCATGTGGAGGTAATGAACCTGAAGACAAGCCGAGACGAGCCTGAAATTTCATGCATTGAGAGAGCATCAGGACATACATAAGGGAGACTTGGTCATTTGTTATCGTTAATCTTTACTTTTATGGCAGAGAATATGCTATTTAAAGGCGTGTCTTGAGGATTTTGCTTTCACTAGCCTGTACTCAGTGACATATAGATCAGCTGAGTTGATAAAGGTACAGGCAAAAGGCCAAAGTGGTAGAGACCTTGCACTCAGACGTCTGCCAAGACATCACCATGAATGAATGTCTAGCTAGTTTTCGGCACCCCTTGTAATTTCCTTTTGTAGGGGAAACAAGGACACTTAAAGCCAATCAACTTTAGACCTACCTTAGTGGCCTGGGTGAGTAAGTGACAAATACAAAAACCAAGATGGGGTCCTGCAATGACCAGCCAGTCTCCTCCAGATTGCATTCCAGGAAATCCTATCCATCTTCATTCAAGCATTTCAGTGCTCAGTGAAATGGCATGCTAGGATGGATCAAACTCAGATTGCCTCTATGTATTTGCGTGTATGTGAATGTGTGTGTCTCTGTGTGTAGGTCATATCCAAGCATTTTCTGTCCAAGACTTCACTCGTGATTCCAGGCTGTTTCGTATAGCTCCTCAGATACACACTCGCGCCCCTCCAATGGTTGCTGAACTAAGCCCTAATAAGCACGCGAGATTCGTGCATTAGTCATCCATGGAAATTGTTTATAGGTGAGCTATGACAGGGACTCGGGTCAAAGCCAGCAGCCCTTACAGTATCAAGCACACAGCTGCCAACCAGAAACGACAGTGCCTGGATCTCAATCAATTATGCTTCTGAAGCTGTAACAGCCCTTGCTATTTGCTAATTCAAGCAGCAAATCCCCTGCTAAAACTAACAGCGACCTATCACATGCAAACAGACAAATGTGAGACTCAGTTTATTAATGTACAACGCCTGGCTCACCTATTTATGCAGTGGTATTGCTCGCACCAAATCCATCTTTGTAACTCAGAAAACAATTTGCCATTAGTCATACGAATATTCAGGGCTGGAACATTTCCAATTCATGAGAACGGTTCAATATATACGTGTACCTACACATTTAGGGGCAATGTTGTGGAACTCACTGATCAGTGTCCGATGAAGGTAACATTTCTCTCTGTCTACAGTTAGACTAATGTGAGCAGAAAAGTCATTTGGCACCCAGCAGTATTTGGGGGATTGTGAAGATTTAGTGAATTGTGGGGGGAAAAAAAGACAATTGCAATAAAATGTGTGTGAATCAGCAGTGCTCAATGAGCTGAAGTCATCCTTGTAATCATTAAGCTGCTTCTGGGCTGCATGCAGAATGTGCTCGGTAATTGTGGAATGTGGGAATGCTCTGTAATTTAGATACATCATTGGAAAGTTTCTTTTTTCATGCCGAAGAATGCAATTCCAGTGAAGAGGGACCTTTTTTCTGCTTTCATCTAATTGTTTTACATTCAGATATTCATACACAGTTAAAAGCTATTACAATAAATAAGACATCAAACAAAAACTAGCAATGATGCGATAAAGTTGAAAGCATGCAAAGAAATAACAATAAAAATGAACGTATTCACCCAAATATTGATGGAATCGCCCAGGGCATCACAAGCCATATTTGATGCTTATAACATATTATTATATCAACTGTCTATTAAAAGTAGCAGTTTGAGTGAATTCATGTATATTAATATATTGTCATACTGGAATGTCATCAAGATTAATGGACAGACCAAAATATATTGAATTTATGGAAATTAAAGTGATGCTCTTTTGTAAACCGGGGTGTCCACTAATGGGTTTTGTGCACCTTTATGGCAGACAGCCATAGTATCCAGAGAATAGAGATCAGGTGGAAACATGCAGGTCATTATACATCTGGACTTACAACCTTCCCCTATCCTTAGCCAAGTGCCTTGCCCCCTGGTTGTAAATTAGAAGGACAAGTTGTGTGCAACAATCACTGTTTATTGCTATGCTTAAATTCACCCCTCTCATCCAGGTCGACACATTACCGGGTGTTGCTTTTTAAAAAAAGAAGAAGAAAAGAGGACAACAGCATTTAATATAAATGATCTGCCGTTGATTGTGATGGATATACTGTGTAGAGACACCTTGCCTTCAAGGACATAGAGGGATAAGCTATCATTTTCTTCCTCTTACGCATGAAGGGAAGAATGACAGAGGGTCCAATGTCATCTACTCCACCACTCTGCAACTCACAGGACAACATACAACCCGATATGCAACAGCATATTGTTCGGAAAAATGTAGATTTGTGGATAAATTCCAGTCAGCAAGGCTGGTCAATTTTTGTTTTTTATTTTTTTTAGATAACCCAAAGTATCTAATGTACAACAGGCTGCTTGTTGGTAAATGGGTGACCTTCTCTTACATATTTTGCTGAAGCAACAACAAGTTTTAGTCTCAGTAGTATTTTTCCTCCTCTCACCTTTGCTGATTGCTTAATAAACAGAGGTAAAGTGAACCAGCTTTATAAATTTGGCTCAGCATAATCAGCCTATGTTACGATTAATGAGATACCCAGGGCATTATTTGTTATCTTACATCTCTTATTGATTACATTGTCTTTCATTTTCATGGGGCCCCTCTCTGACTTTCTCCACCAACTCATTTCCACCCTCTGGCTCACTGTTTTTGCTTTCTCTCGGTCTGGCTGTTTCATTCCCTCTCCAGGGTCCACCATTTGCAGCCATGTAGGAGCTGTTGAAGGTTGAATAGTTATGACATGCAAAGTGCAAGCTTGTATAACTACGCATCCATTACCTGCAGCGTATGTGTGCTAATAAGTCATCTTAAGTCAATGACCTGTGTATATTGAGCCTCCTTGAGAAGTGATGTAGGATCACTGCCCGTACAGGTTCTCTTAACTATTGTATTTACGACAGACTTCAAAGGTTCAGCTGATGCTCAATCGGGCTTTCTACTTTGAAATGTCTGGTTAAACCAACCTGCTTCAAGCGGACGGGGAGTAATTCCCTCACATACACCCACACAGAATGAACACACACGGATGCACACACTCCATAGAAATAGCTCCTGGAGTGTTGACTGACCTCGACTCAGTCCCAGGACGTGAGAGTGACGCCTGCATGAAACCGGACAGCTGCGGTTTTTCTTGATCACATCCAGCACAAACGTTTCTGGCAATTTCCAAAAGCTCATTTGTCGAAGGAAAGCTCCGCTGTGTAAAGGAAGCAAAAGGGATTGGAAGTGACATGGCATAAACAGGAACCGTCAGACAATTAAACAGTGTAAACAGAGCAGATGAGCCACTGATGAATCTGGATGTCAGAAAGCATTAAGCTAGGTTAAGTGAAGTTGCCTGAGAGGTGCTTCTATGTGGCCGTCCTTCCATATGGGACCGTTGCTTACACTGACTTTGGAAACAGAAGTCTTTGTTCGGGTGCATGATTTAAAAATGAGAGGGCAGCATTTTAACCTTAGAAGACTTTGATACTTGCGTAGTGAAATGCTAAATACTGTGAATTTAAACAGATGTTACAACTCAGATAATAAATGCTTTCAAGGATGGTAGAGCCTGGGTAAGTGAAAAAGATGCTCTGTAAGCACTTTTACTGTGTTATTAACATTGACACTGCTTTGCAAAAACGGGAGAAAAAAACACTGACTAAAAATACATACTTCTCAAAATAAATGAATAAAAATGGAAGGCATGAGGCAAGTTCTATAGGCATGTCTGTATCTCTGACACAGATACAGAAATGAATTAATCTACAGAGTTGCAAGGTTTCATTGTGAGAGCTTGAATCACTGTCGTGTGTTTATGATAAATGAGTGCTTTCTCTCTGTGTGTCAGAGTCGCTTGACCGACAAATAACAGGGTAATGACAATAGCTAAAGCGTATGGTAATGGGGCTCTACAACACACTGATATCAATGACACCTGGAACCTGCAGGGCTGCTATTCATGTGAACTGCACAAGCATCTTCATATTTAGTGTCAGCTGCTGATTGTTTACAATGATTGAGCATCTTATTAGCATTTTGTTTGTGACTGGATTAATTGCTCATTGTGTCCCATGAAATGCAAACGTGTTCTCAAAGATTTCTCTGCACGACAAAAAGGCAATTTTCCAAGAAGATTTATCATGACGTTGCCAATTTGTACATATGAGAAAATATCTGGATTACTTTTTAATCTGTATTGTTATTCAAATGTCATTAGATAGTAACATATACCCTCTTGTATTCTCAACCTTGCCCCCTCTCCCAGTGGACAGTGACCAGAATCCTGAATCCCCTCTTAGCTGCGTGAAGTGTTGAATAGCTCTGCTCTCCCCTGTGCTAATCCAGGCCCATCCATCCCCACATCACTGGCCTGTGACAGCCTCAGAGTATGGGGAGTGCAGCTAATCACAGAGCCCCTGTAGCAAAGGGGTCAGTAGGGAGTTCCTCTGTGTAAGCAGAGCATCCTGGGAGGCCAAGGCAGGAAACAGCGGGCCTCAGCCCTCAGCAAAAGCCTTGCCTGTCGGCTTAATGCACCTACAGGGACACGGCGCTTCTGATTGGCGGTATAGACTCAAAGACTCACGAAAAAAATAAATCATGAGACGTCGGAGATTACACTGTTGGAGTGCAATCCACCAGACAAAATGTTTAGAAGAGAAAGCACCACAGCAGGCCAAATAAAATCTGACACATAAAGATATGATAAGTGCGTTGTGTTTACTTGTAAACTGGTACGTGTGAATGTAGCTTGAGGGCATTATGTAGAAGACTAGGGGGAGCTGAACTTGTACATTAGGAGAGAGGGACATGTTTCTGTTTTAGACTTGAAGATGCACCAGTGCTCTTATAGTGTTTGATGGAGACCTAATTCAATAATTAATGGTAATAACCATCATCAGCAACCCAAATCGATTCTTAGCTTTGCCTGTGCTGAGTAATGCTACATTTTTAATGCTGTTGTCATTTTGATTAAGATCCTATTAGTGCCTTTGTCCCTACACACGAGTTAGATGTGAGAGCAAGATTTTTTTATTTATTATTAAGCTTATACTCACAGCAGAGGATATGTAGTGTACATATACGTATCATATGCACCTTCCAAGGATGTTGTTCCTGGTATGTTGGAGCTAATCTCCCAGTTCGAGGGTCATTGCCTCAAGTGCTCTGATTTCCACCGGTACCACTGCTGGCGTTACTTCCCACATCTTTTAAACTTCCTGTCTCAGCACTTTCAGGTATTTCTCTGGCTTCTTGTGCTCCTTTGTGGGCTTTCGTGTATTCAGTTCCTGTCTGCCTTGCACTTGTGCTCGGTGCCTGTGCTTATGCTGCAACGATGTGATGCAACACTGCAATGTGCTGTGTATTTTCAGTCCTATTGGTATTTAGAAATCAGACAACTGATGGCTAAAATTTATAGTGGTGTAAATTGAATTTTGTTGACTTATATGAGTTGTTTGCAGGTTAAAAACCCCAGAGGTAAGAGTAGAATTTAGCTAACAAGAATGCAAGCTTACATTAAAGCAAACAAAAGCGCATATAAAAATAGTGCACCATCACTTTCGGGAGGAAGACACACACCCGCACACACAAACACACTGAATAACTAGAACCCAGAGGGATCAGGCAACCATCATGAGGAAGGATTATTAGTGGTGGGTTGTCAACAGGATGCATTTTCTGAGTAAAGATGGTGAAATCGTACTATTTTGGTATTGCATATTTGCTAGACCTAGAGTGTGAAGGCATTTAAGGTCTAAAGATGTCCTTGCACTTCAATCCTGAAATCTGCTCTGAAAATGATGATGTATTAGAAATGGATGTATGGATAAATTATGCCTAGATCACATTGGAAGTGTGTGTGAATCTCCTTTTAGAATGAAGCAATCTCACGCCCTAATCTTTGAAAAAGGTGAAAACAGTCATTTCCTTTTGCATATGCAGGTTCTTGGACACTCAACTTCTCAACTTCTGCTTTTACCTCAGTTCCATATTCACACATTCATTTCTCGACCACCAGGCTAGGTGATAGAATATCAGCCACATTGAATGATTTTCTGTCTCAATTGCAACCCTGTTTCATATTCATAAACTCTCCAAGTGACATTTTTCTCACTTTTGTGTGATATCCTGTGTCCACACAGCACTCCTGTTTAGAGTGTCTTTTCATCCAAGCTCTAATTCAAAGGCTGAAATTATGGCTGAGTTAAATGTTCTGTTCCTAATGCACTAAAATAATCCTAAATTACAGATGGCTGGTTTTATTTGTGTGAATAAATTTGTGAGCTTAATGGTTTGTGAAACATGTTTTCTATGCATAGTTTACAAACAGTGAAGGATGCTTGAATCTGTGGGAAATGCAATTACCAATAATTTAAACAACATTCAGTAATTTAGTACAAACAAGAGCAAAAACATCTACATTTTTACAACCACGAGTGTGAAAAATAACTATGAATGCAAGCCACTGAAGCTCTTTTTGTCTTTTATTAAATAATGAGACTCCCTTTGGCTCATGCTCAAATCAACAGCATGCAGACTGAACTTCACCTGTGAGCAATGATCCAGCTCAAATAATTTATATATATATTTTTTTTTTTTCTTTTTCCGTTTAGGATAATGATGGTAAATGTGTACCAAATCTGATCACTCTGTCTGAAATTATATCCAGTCCTAACAGATGGTAAAACACTGCCCACAATTAGGCAGCACATGGCCAAGATCTGTCCATTTCTGGAAAGTAAGGCTGACATATTTTCTTGTTATCTGCCAATATCTGACATTAATCTGGCAACAGAAAAAAACATTTGGCACAGCCTTCAGTGCCCGTAGTGGTGTGTGCTTCCTGTCTGCGTCTTCAGATGGAACACTATCTGAGACCATATCTTTTTGCATACATACAGAATTAGAACGGCTTTCCGAGCTGATTTTGATGTGAACATGACGGATGATTTCCAGAAGCATCTGAAGAACAGCTGTTAAGGGACAGAAGTGGAGGGCCTAACTTGCAGGCTTGGAAGTTGTGCACTCATAAGCCTCATATTGGAATTGTCAGTTATTAACATAAAGAATGATTTTGGATTTACCTGTCAATTTATCTGGATTACAATTTCTGACATGCAAGATGTGCTATGTTGTGAACAGTGACAGCTTAGTACAGGGGTTGGGGGCATTGAAGGGGCTTTATAAAGATTGAGCAGAGCAATAATCAAACACCATTGGGCACAACACCTGCTAATGCTTCAGATATCTCAATTGTTCCATCTCGTGAGAAAGATGGGTACCATCTAATCAACAGGGAAGGGGTGGTGCGGGGTTGGCAGGGGGATGAGGTTCTGCCATCAAATAAAAAAAAATAAACCATCCCCCCGGCCTTTTGCCGCTGATGTTGACACACGGCACACAACATTCATCTGATCCAAACAGCACAGGAAAAAGGGGCGGATAGGAACAACTGCAAAGAGTCTTTTATTTTTAGTTAATGATTGAACAAACAATCGTCACCTCAGAGCTGTGCCTTCTGGTGGGTGTGGCATCCCCCGAGGTCATGGAGCTGCTCTCTCTAATAAGCATCCCGTGACAAAAAAAAGCCCAATATTTGCACAGCAACTGTGTGTGTGTGTGTGTGTGAGTGGTGGTGGGGGGGTTGTTTGGGTGTAGAATACTATGACAACGCATATCTCGATAGAATTAAACTGTGCATATTCATGGGAGATTGATGGAAAGTTGGGGGCGGGGTAGGGGTGTTTAAGAGGAAGGTTTACTAAAGGAGGAGGAGGAAGGGGATGAAGAAGTGGTGAGCGCTGATGGTTGGGCAGGGGGCCTTTTCTGCCACATGCAGCTCTATGAGGAACAGATGGGGCCTGATAAATCCTGAAAGGGAGGCATTACCTGCCCAAGTCACCAAGCAGCCACAATTATCACAGGGCTTTGGGTTCATTGTCAATTAGAGTGGCAGTTAAAGCCAGGCAGCAGCTGTGGCAGATGGCTGAGATCCAGAGAGGCTGGGGGAGCCGGGACAGAGGCCAGCCCCCAGGCTCTCACCATATCTCCTCCTACTTTTCTCCCCATCTCTTTCTCTTTTCTTTATTCATAAAAGGCTGCTTTAGAGCAGAGTGCTCAACAAATGAGGGAGAGGGAGAGGAACGTGTCATTCGAGGGATCACAACATGGCTGTATTGAGTCTTTTATTTTATTTCATTTCAACGGTACCCCCCCTAAAAAAAAAGTCTAATACCAGCATAATAGCATCTTTTGTGATGTAGTCAGCATATAGAGCATCCAGTGCTTGAGCGTGCAATTAGTATTTTCCATTTTTGCAGTTATAGCAAATGCTGTTGCTGACATTACACAATAAGTAATTTATGGTGGCGGGATCACGATCAATAAATGGTGAAGAGGAGCTGTCCCACTTGATGAAGCATAAGACGAATGCACATGTATTGAATAACTCATTTACTACATGCAGTCATATGGTAACAGTTGCTATTTACACGTTGCAAAACGTGGGGATATTTTTTGTGCCAGAAGTCCTCCCTCAAACAGCATTGCGGGGATGCAACCACAACGTTTGTAAGAGGATTTGATTTTGATTCTGAATCCCTTAATGATTCTAAGCAAAAGAGTCTCTTTGAGCATGAGTCTAAGCTCCAGTTCTTTATCTGTTACCCATTTGTCTGGTTGTTTGCCAACAGTGGGCTTGCCATCTTAGTGAAGTATGTGGGCGACTGAAGGGCAGCCTTTTGCTGAGTTTGTCCCCATGATCTTCTAAGCAGTCTTCCCTTGTCTCCCGGCCCGAGCCAAAGCTCACCAGCAGGCTTCACTTTCAGCAAGTACCACCATTCATCACCAGGCAGGGGTGCTGGAGCAGGGTGGAGGAGGAGGGGGGTTTCGGCAGGGGGCCAGAAACGGGGCCGTGTGTGCCCCTCACCCTTCCCTTTTCTTCTCCACGGGCTGCTGAGAATATAGGCCTCTGCCACAGACACCAGCCACACTCCTCTCTAACACCCTTTACAATTGAGACCCAAATTTATTCAGGGGAGGAGAGACCTGCTCCTTTCTATTGCTCCCTTGCTCCTTCACCCTTATGTCTTGCCCCCTCCTATTCAACTTTTTTGTGTCTGACGCCCGCTTCACTTGACTCTACTCCCTCATCCCTTTCCTCTCCCCCTGCTCCCTGCCTTTCTGGTCCCTCTCACCCCTTTTCTCCCCACTGGGGCATCATTCCTCCTATTTTGTTCCGCCAGTCCCCTTCCCTGCGTCTGGGGTGTCCTGATAGCAGAGAAGGAGTAGTAGCCTATCCATCTGCCTGCCTGGGGCCTGCCAATGAAGGAATAGGAGCAGAGGTCCTCATTCATAACAATAGCCATTAACAATGCTAACAGCACTGCTGCTGCTCCTGTAGGAGCTGGGGACTGAGAGGTTGTAAGGGCTGGGACAGGGGGTTGAAGTGCTGGAACAGGGGAGGTGAGGGTGGAAGCTTGGGAGGACCGGTCGCCAGGCAGAGTTGGAGATTGCAGAGATCTGATAGGTTTACGGGACAGACAACTCTCGAAAGCATGTTGTTGTGGCAATAAGTAAGGCTTTGCAGTCTCCCAGGCCTGTAAAGAAATATTGATTTCTTTTTTTTTTCTGCCTGTGGTCAGACAGCATTTGAAGCCCTATCCACGTGAAGCCTGACGCTCTCTTGTATTACCTTGTGGCTTCATTTCCAGTTACTTAGGAGTCTGCTGTTCAGCTGTGGTTATTCAGGTGCTGTTTAGTGCTATGATTTTTAATAAAGATTCCAGCCAGTAAAAAAGGAGGAGAAAAACGTAGAAAATGAAACTGCATGGCAACACTCGCCAAAAAAATGCAGGCAGACGTAATTCACTAAGTCGGGGCTGTATCAGCAAAAGCATAGCACAATGTGTGTGCTCTTACTGACAGCCACACAATAGCTGTAATGATGCCCAAGTCGGCCAAATTTACCTTTGGTAGTTTCCTGGCTTCCCTCCTGAGTTTTGACACATTTTCACATTTATCAGGAATGCCTATCTGTCTCCAGTAACAACAAAAAACACCCCCCTCTGAGGAGCAACACCGCAGGAGCCTCCTGTGAAATGGTTACAGTAGGCTCTCTCTTTCCATGCCTCTCATCCTTCCAATCAAACTGTCAAAAAAGCACAGCCTTTTGTATTGAGGGTTTTAATTAGATTTGGATGGATTTCAAATCTGCTCTTGTTTCCTGGAATGATTCCGAGTGAAAGAAGGACCGCTACAACAAGATTAACCACTAATCTGTCCTTTTGTCGCAGTGAATAGAATCTGTCCATCTGGCCATCTTTTCAAACACAGGATGAATCTTTTAGATGTTAGAACTTTCTTATCATCTTTTTCTTTTGTCTTGCCATATAATTCATTTCGTATCTTTCCATGTGAAACAGAGGCGACGTGAGGAACTGACAGAAGACTGAATGTTACTACATGTGAATGATTTTCTGACTACAATGTGATGTTTGTCTCCAAAGCTCCCACTTGTATACAGCCAGTCTAGACTTGTGGGTGTAACCTGACTTGAATTATCTTTTTTTTCCCAACATTCCCCTGTTCCTCCTACAACAGTATGGTACAGGTATGCACTTGATCCTTTCAATGTCCTAACATCGATAAAATTGAATATGAGTACAATGCAGTGAAATATATTGTATCCCGTCAATGTACTGATCAATATGATGCTGTTATGGCAGCTTATTCTAGGTGGCACAATCTATACCACACACTGTCAACAATGCTGTCTTGCAGACTAACATTTTTCAGCATACAGTGAACTTTAGCAATCTTTAGCCAAAGACCTTTGAACAACAAGGTTTTGAGTGCATGTAAAGGGTGAAAGTACAGCTAAATGAACTGAAATGTAACAAGCAGCAATGTTTTGTTTTTTAACAAAACATTTTGTACATTTTTGTTTTAGGAAAAACACATTTGGTAAACAACTTAATGGCTCAAGCAAGGAAATTGCTTGGAAACTTGGTGCAGACCACGCTTAATTTGCTGACAAAATTGTCAATGCATTAATCATCATGGAAAGTGAGTGTCACAGCTTTTCAATCCATTTCTAATGCATTCATTTCTTTTATTGGCAGGCACTGCGATCATTCCCTCTCAGTCACAACAAAGACATCTCTCCAAGTAAGAGAAACAGAGAAAATGCCAATTAAAAGTGCAATCCTCATCAACCTCTTTTAAGAAGGGAGGTAGCAGCCATGGCCACCATTAGTGTAAATTCATACTAAAAACTGCCAGGAATGGCTGTGGGACATCTTGTTAAAGTACACATAAGATGATGGAATACAATCCAGGAAGTTTATTTGGGGCAGCCAATTAACATGTTTAAAGGTTTATCATATGCCCAAAAACTTGCACAACTGTTTGTAATAGACAGGGTATTATGTTTCACTTTAACTAAAGTCACATGGCCACAAAACACATTCTGAAGTAAATCAAAGCTTTGCATCTGTTTGATGATGGGATTCAATGTATATTAGTTCTACATGGTGTGCATTACTCTGACTGTTTATTCAGCTTTCATATCCTCAAAGAGAACTTGTGGAATTAATTTTTCGAATGTTTAATAGACAATTATTTTTTTAGGTGGGGGTATTTTTATGTTTTTGACTAGATTCATCAATAGGCTCTTTTTTTTTTTGAAGGAGTGAAAAAAATGTTAGGAGCAGGCTGCAGCTTGTACCTTTAGTCCTCCAACATAACTGTGGACCCAAACTGAGCTACACAAGCATTCTCGTGCTGTTTAAGAAAGCAGAGTTGGCAGAAGAAACGTGCGACAACAGAATCAATAGCTTTCTCAACTATTCTGAAGATCTTACCCCCCAAAATTTCTTACCATAAAACCTCGTATTTTTGTAAATAAAAGACAGAATTACATTTTTAGAAAAATATTTTCCAAACAACAATTAAGCATTAGTGGCAAGACATCTTTAACATTCATTTTTATTTTGAATTTGATGCTGGGAACATTTTTAAAAAGTTGATGGAGGACAGAAATCAAATGTGAAAATGTGTGCAAGCAAATATCAACAACTGGTGCAGCATCGGTAAACTGATTATGCCAGCTGTGAACAGGTGAGTCTCATGATTGAGTGTAGAAAAAAAAAGGCGAGTCATCTGGAGTTGAAATTGATGAGCTTGTTTGCTAAGAGCTTGAAAAAGTCTACATCAACAGTACACGACATGATTAAACAATCATGAGAACTCAGTTTCAACTGATAGTGCCATTGCGGAATCAAAGCAACGTTAGTGCGCTGAAAGGAAAAAGATTCGAAATACAATCCATACCATGGTACACCTGAGTTCACTATTTTGAAGTCAGTTGTATCATGTCAATCAATCAAAAATTGTTGTGTTGTAGAAACTATTTGACCAGGTTGGATTTTCACTCTAACCCATAATGTATCCCAAGTACTCAGAAGGTGTTAAAAAGGTGCACTGATCACAGGTTAGGCGCTCTTTTATGCTAGCATGATAACTTATTTTCTGAAGGGGAACGTTAAGCACAATCTGTCTATATAGTTTGATATTAATTGGTCTAGCCAAAGATGTTAAGCCGCTATTGTGGAACTAATATAAATTGGACAGAGCGGGCTGCCAAGAACATGCCAAATCTCAATGAGAATATACGATAACAGAATAATTCTGTAGACTTTAGATGTTAGAGTGGATTGCTTGCCTTAAATCTAAAAATATCTGATGCATCATGAAACAAAAAAATACCAAAGGGGACCCCTTACTGCTAAAAAGCTTACAACCTATATCAAGCAAGAATAGGAAAATATTTCACTTTCAAAACTGGTGTATTTTTTCAAGAGCTGATCTCCTCAGTTCCAAACACGGAGTTTTTGAAAGAAGAGTTGATGCAACACAGTGGTAAACATACTTCTTTTTGAAAACATGTTGCAGGCCTAATATTCAAAATGTCGATGTTTTCAAACCCAGCAAACTCTCAGAGTCAATATTTTAAAGGTGATAACTGCTCCATCTTTCATCAGACTGTGAGTTTACATGATTTGCATAAGCATTCAGTTTTATTATTAGATATTTAGTATTCCTAAACTTTACTTGACTTATCAAGTAAAAAATATAAGAAAATGAACAACCCTTAGAGTTTGCATAAATGTAATTGATGTTGTGGTATGTACCTCATTTACATTAGTTCTACACTAAATTAAATAAAGTAGTTGTGAAGTCAACTTTTAGTGTCAGAAGGTGACTTATTGCTAGTATGAAGAGACATAACTGACCCTTTCATAAATAACACAAACACGAGACAAGTGCATGGACGTAATCTAAAAAGGTCCTGAAACCCTGACTGTTTATCCTTCCTCTGTGTGCCCTTTTATAATGTGTTCATCTCTCCAGCATGCATAATTTAAATCACTGTCACCTTTAGAAAATGAGCCAAAAAAGAAACATGTAAAATCAGTGACCCTGTTTAAGAAAAAAAAAGTGCTATCGTCTTTACTGAAGCAATGTTTCGATGTAAAACTTCAAGGTCAGCTTTTGCCAGTGTTTCCCTGACCTAAAATAGTTTTCTTTTGCACCCAAAAAAGAGAAATGCTAGGTCTTCAGATAAAAAATGTTTGCATGGGAATGATTTCTATCCTTTCCCCACTTAAATCAATACTTCTACAGGGTTTTGTGCAGCAGCTGACACTCTTCTGTCTGTAAGCTCTTGATACATGTCATAAAGCATGAACTCTGCCTGATGATAATGAAGCAGGTGACTGCGCTATGGCTGCAGAATGGTCTCAAATGCACAGTTTAATGACTGTGCATGTGTCCACTCCTGTGTGTGTGTGTGTGTGTGTGTGCATCATCCTTGTGTGGCTCTTTCACAAGGCTCCTGTCAGGTCCGTAATTGACAGTCTAAGTGGGGCAGCAGAGAGGCCAGGCCCTGTTAATTTATTTTCTCAGACTCTACATCCATATTTATGAGCTCCTGCTGTTTTGTCTATCACCGCTGATCAAACTCAGGGTGTAATTGTACTCACTAAAGTAAGAGAGCCACGTGTGAATGGTCAGTTGGCCCGCAACATTCCTATTAGTCCATATTATTTCATCAATTCATAGCCCCAGCTCAGAAGGGAGAGGCAGGTAGGAGCAGGGAGGGATGAGGGAAAGATGCCACTGGCGACCATGATTAGAGATCAGGAATAGAATAAGCTGCCAGAATCAGGTCATTATGCCAGCGCCCTTCTGATCTGGTTGAAACTAATTGCTGTGGCTCCTGTGGGTGTGAGGTCCCATCTCCCTTTAGCCCTAATAGCCACGTCTATCACAGTGTACTGCTGAGTCATTAATCATAAGCCGTCATTAACGAGATGAAATTCCAAATACAATAACGCTAACCTTAAAGCAAAATCTCATTTTAACGAACAACAATCAGTATAATCTTGCTTTAATCTATGATCACCTGTCATGTTAGGTCTAACAACATCTACATACTACATGTAACACACAAGGCATGTTTACCTCCTGTCATCCCCCTTTAATGAATTTAATTTGTTTACAAACTAACCTCAAGGAAATATTTGCGGGGGAGACCTTGATGTTTGTGGAATTAGACGAGGGCATACCTGTATCGTCAGGGGTAAGAGTGTAATTATGTGCTATTTTGATCCCACAAACATACATTCATTTCCATTCATTATGACTTGTTATGCTTTCATCAAAACAACACTGCACCCTGATGTAAGCATGCATAATGGGGATTACTGTACATGGCCTGTTGCCAGCCAGCTCTGGTTTCCATCGGAAGAATCATTTTAAGAAAGGCAGTTTGGTTCATGCAAACTTCAGCTCTCTTCAAGAAAAGTTTGTGGCACTCAGTCATGTTTTTCACATTCCTGAAAGACACATCTAATAAATTGAAATTTGGCTTTTGTGTTAGTTCCACAGACTCAACAAGGCAGCCTCTAAAGGCAGCACCTAATATGTACTGCGCTAATCATTTAAGCGGTTAATTTACTTGAGCTGAAAAGCTTTAATTTGTACGTTGTTTCACATTTCACTCCTATTTTTTTCCCTACTCTATTTCAAAATCTCCGATTGAGTGCGGTTACTAATAGCTACATTGCAAGTCATAAACTACAAATGAATTCTCTTCAGTCCAAATGAAACTTACTCTGATAGAGGCTCCCAGCATGCACTGATGATTATAGAAACCCTTCCCGTGAAATTGTCTTTGTAATTGTCTCACTGCTCAGAGTAAGCCAGCTTCTTCCCTAATAATCCAAGCTGGGGAGACAATGAACACATTTAGATAACTGCACAGTAAAAAAAAAAAGTTTCTGCCACAAATGTTTTGCCTTCAAAATGATTTTGGCCATCCCAATTTTAATTTGCATATTGGAACAACAAGTGTGTCATTTCACTGCGAGCACAAGATGCAAACCAATCAAAAGGCAAGGGGGAAATACATTTACTTCAACCTTAAAAGGTATTTTTAAAAATGTGAAGATTCTATCATTTTCAGCATCTAAAACATAAGGTTCCAGCTTGCTTAAAAAGAAAAACATGAGAGCAGTTAAAGTGTGAAAACCAAAAGCAGTGATTTCAAAAAGCTGTCTTGTTGTTTTGTGATATATTCTCCTGCACTTGTTTTTTTCTATTTGTTGCCATTTTTGAGTTGTCACCTTATAATTTCTAATGAATGATTTCTGTTTTTTTCTGTTTTTTTTAAGTCTTCATGTTTCAAAGCCTTGAGTATTTGTGAAAAACACTGCTGTTACTTTTTGAGGAGTGTGTATTTTCCATTATGCTGATGTCTCCAAGGTTGTTGTTGTGCACCTTGAGGCTACTGTTCATCAATTCCAAAATCCAATAAAACATCACCTGTTCTATGCTTCTGGGGTCACACTTAAAGTATGTGTGTATCTTATCTTGCTGATTCTGTACGTATAGTGCGCATCCTAAAAGAAAATGAAATATGCTGCATTACCAAATTCTCTGCCACATAATGAAGTCTTCAGCTTTTTTTTATCAGCTTCTCCAGTAAAAGAGAGAATGAGATGGAGAATGAGGAAAGATATGAGGAAATTAATTATGGAGAGGAAGCAACTTCAGACTCCTGGAATGTGTCCCAGGTGAAATTGTGTCATTGAATTGACTCTTCTGAGAACAGAGGGTGAGCCTGCATGCCTTGATTAATCAATGCGCAGTGTTTTCTCCCCTACTTGAACCCAAGGCCAAGCCATATTTCACAGGAACAAATTGAGCCGGGGACTGACACAGGTCTGACCATAAAACCAAAGGTAATTAGGATCCACTGGAAGATGCCCCGCAAAAGACAGTGGGTCAGACACATTCAATGTACCCTTTTAAAGCTGCACCGAGGCAAACAGACCAGGCTGCTTACAGAGAAGCGGAAAACTGTGACCAAAAAACATAAGAAAGATTCAACTATTTTCCCTGCAAATATTATGGATATGCTGTGTTGCCAGGGTGCAAATTTTGACAAATAACACCTTCACATGTGGATGGTAATTTAATTTCCTGTGAGGTAATATAAACTAATTGACAGAACAATTGAGTGAGCAAAGCACTGATGTTAAAGCTTCCTGGCACTACATTCTGAGAGAGATCTCCCCAACATGTCATGATGGAGTGAATACATCATCCCTGGTCTGGTGTCATGCCTGTCTGTTTAGATGAGTCAGTCTTCCTGTTTCTTTCAACATGCCATCCTGGTACTCTTACCTCTGTTTTTGTTTGTGAACATAAGCCCTCAACAGCCTGACAGTATAAAAGTAGAGGAAAATATATAGTGTACAATCTATAGTATCCACGGAAATAAGTGGGAGTCAGGGAGAAGTGGAAGAGAAACCCAGAAAAATAAGCCTATTAGTTTGTCGTTTTGTTTAAATGCACTCACTGCAGTACACCACTCAATAGAGGTCCCTTCTTTATTATACTACTGTTATGAAATCTGCCAAGGAGCATTTCTTCTGGCTCTGTGGTTAAAGTATCTCAAACAGCAAATGGCCAAACCCTCTTTCTTCAGCGCTCTCCTCATTACAGAGAGAGACAGAGGAAGATAGAGACTAAGCTGCAGCACTTTCTTTCATTTTTAGACAAGTCTTTTGATGTTTATATGCACAATGAGAGAGGAAGCTGGAAAGAGCAGCAGATTGCACTGTAAGCATTTCAGGCTGCTATTATTAAATCTATATTTAGATATATGTATACACCAGCCCTGGCCCTGTTGCTTGGGACTCACTTGCCATATTAATGCCTGTAATTTAATCCTCTCCAGATTTTGGATATTGGAACATGTCAACATGAAAGATCAAACAGATATAATAAAAATGGAACGATGGAGAAAGAGGAAGTCTGCAAACGGTGCTTCAGTCAACAAAAGAACAGTGGATAGAGTTAGCCTTTGAACAAGTAGGGATTTCACCTTATTCAAAATTGAAATAGCTACAGATGTTCCACTTGGTAATTATAAATTATAATTTTACATGATTCCAGTCAGAATTATTGGCATCCCTCAATCGCAAGCACAGGATTGGGAATGCAAGTAAAACATGTGTTGAATGGTAATAACTGAATAAACAATTAAAGGTGTAATTTGAAGAAAGTGAGAAAAAAAGTATTCTGTGAAATATATATTTTAAATTACTGAGGACAACAAGTAAATAAATGACAAAAATTAATTTAAAAGCAATTTTCAAAAGGGTAAAGAGAGACCTGCCATCTTTAATCAAATTAACAACTTTTCCATAAACAGTCAACCAGTGATCTCTATATTCCAATAGTTCGAAAGGGTATCAAGTTTTAGTCAGTGCTAATGTCAAGAATATTAACACCAACATGGAATTTTTCATCTGATATTGCTCCTTTCACCATCTCATCTCAAATCTTAAGTGCTTTCCAAAATTCAAAAGAGCATTATTGTTTTTAGCAGCTCAGCTTACGTTTGCTTACCCACTGTTGCTCTGTGAAATGAGTATGCATTGGAAACCATCACAATAAGGGGCACTCATAAACCGTTTTTTCCTCATTTTTTCAGGACTTACAATCAATACATAATCTCCACTGGACACAAAAACTAAAGAATGACTCATTCTTTTTTGGGAAAAACGAACAAATATGTCAATGTGCATATTTGTTTATTTTTTATAAAACAAAGCTTTGAAGAATAGCCTATCTTCAAAGTACTGTGTGAGATAATGGGGATTTTTTCTGAATCTGCTGAATGCATAAAGAGCAAAGGTGAAATCAAGGCACCAATTATCAGTGGAAGGTATCCATAGCTGAGTCAAGCACATCCTCTATGAGTTATGTCACCAGTCCTTGACAGACTGAGAGGCTGGAGTCGGGCTGATCTTTGCAGATGGTGCCACAGCATACGTGGCATGACCTTCTGCTACATGGGTGCACAGGGGCACCGAGTCACTGTACAAACAGGGGGCAGGGTCCTCAGATGTGCGCAGACCCCCTGGGAATGGCAGCAGAATGGGATGCCCATCACTCTGCAGCTTTGCAGATGCGCCTCACAACTGCCAGGCTTTCAGCTTCATTAGGCCTGGATCTGATACATACAGAGGAGTGCAGCCTCAGGCTATCACAGCAGCCTCCCCGCCATGTGGGCACACAGTCATATACAAGGACACGAACGCAGGCGCATTTGGAATCGTTTCTAAAAGGAGGCAATTTCATCTGTGGAATAATGTGATGGGGAGGGATTACTTTTTTCATCTTTTTGTCTTGAATTTGAGCACGCAAGGAGAGATGAAACATTTCTAACGTGAAGGAACTTGTAAGAATGCATATATGTAGAAATCATTTAGATAACACACCGTGAAAGTTTGACCAAATCATGATGATATTCATGCTTACAAGTTCCTGAAACCAGTGACACAGAAATGGCATTACTACCTGTATCTTAGTGGAGCAAAATCTAGTTACAGATCTTCTATTTTATTCCTGTAGATAAGAATTACAAAGAAAAATCTTCTTGAGATGGTAGAAAATAAACAGATATGAGCTCAAGAGGTGTTACTCCAAGTCATTATCCTCTCTAATGTGAAGCCAGCTTGATTGATAAAGCAGCATTACCCCTTAGTGATACGGGAATGCTTCCCTGAGAGCAGCTGGACTTTTATTCATCACCAGCAGAGACATTCCCACCATGCGATATGTAATTAGTGTGTAATCCCCTGCCTTTTGAGAATGAGACTAAAAAAATGATGATGCAGAACCAAAATGAGATATTAATTCAGAAACACTGCAGATAGACATTTATTTTCTTCCCACCCCCACCTCTCCACCTCAATAACGCAATGACGTATAAGTTATTACAAAAGCTTTAATGTAGAAATGGTTATTACAGCAATTTGTATGGGCAACCAGTGTTTCATTTCCGCTGCTGTCTGTCGGTTTCTCATTAAAACCTCAATCCCCATCTATCTGTCACAAGTCTGTTTGGAATAACTTATTGGTGATAGTCATTGAGGCAGACAGTACAGCAAGAGGAACCAAGAAACAGACATTGCATGTTTGTTGCAGAAAAATACACATTCTTGAATGTTGTCTTGTGTGTGCTCAAGGATTTGGCTCAATCATATACAATGTATCCCTGGTAACGCCGTCCAGCTACTGGAGCGTTACAGAAGGAATATTACACAATATTTACTAAAAGAGTTTTTTTTTTTCTGACAGGTTTAAGCACTGATAAAATACATTTTTAACCAAAAAAATGGCGAAAAGTACAGTAAAGCATCACGCAAATAGGATTAGTACGATAAATCACATCTAACTAATTGTATTTGAAAATTTGGCAAAAATCTGTCAAAAAAGCTGCAACACTTAAAAAAAAATGGAACTCTTCTCAAGAATTTGGCTTGACAGTAATCAATTTTAATTTGAAACACAAGATTGAACCAAGTGGCCTCAAGCACAGCAGTCATACTGTAAAATGATTACACACAGTAAGCTATTTCTAACCTAAAATGCCTCATTATTTTCATCATGCATCAAAATTCTGGAGCTGCCATGTTTGATTACGTTGTACAGAGTTTTAAGCAAGAATATGAAAAAAGGAACTATTTACCTCCGTACCTCTAATACAATCAGGGCTTTCATACACTGATTTTTGAAGCATTTTTGTCACAAGTGAACAGTCACATCTCACATTAGAGGGCAAAGTTACTTCAAATTTGTGGCACTATGTTGGGGGTGGAAATGAGCACCTGTAGTTTTGTGATAATGTGTGGTCTAAAAAGTGTGTGTCTGTGTGTGTGTTAATGTTTATTAGGCTTTGGGAGGTGGAGGGTTCAAGGGGCTTCAAAAGACCTGGGTCATCCTGTTGCCTGGTAACAAGCTTCGGATTGACAAAGGAAGAGCAATTTAGGGCTACTTTCCTCAGAAATCAATACAACAGGCCTGATGTGATGATGCGAGATTAGCCAAGGGAGAAGAGCCAACATATTTGGCAGGGGTTACTTCATAACCAAGAGAAGAGGCTGTGGGGGAGATTGAATCTGAAACACTGAATATAAAAGATATAAAGTCTGGGCACCTGGCTTCTGAAATCTCACTAAAATGAGACTTTTCTAGCCCTCGTCTCCCTCAGGTAATGACAACTTTAGCAAAATGAAAACTCATGGGGAGGTATGAATTTGATTTTAGCTTTGTTGTTTAATACCATCTGTCAGACTATCGTTAATATTGCCCAGGGCAAGGGGATGCTGTGCAAGGCTGTAATATTGGAAAAAATTGGAATAAGAGAGAAATGTGAGTTGAGTAAAACTTTAGGACAGCTGTAGACATGTAAACTTTCCTCATACATATTGTATGTCCACTGCCAAGCAAAGAAAGTAGAATACTCAAAGCCACTGATGTTGGAAAAACATAGTTTTGGAAATTGAATGTAGGATACAGCGGACCGATACAGCAGAAATGTAGTTTTTAAGGGAGAGGAGTTGGAGAGTCATCCGGTTTTTCCTCCACTGGAAGAAGCAGAACCTGGTGTTAGCATAAAGCTACCTTGTTCATCAATGACAGCTAAATAAAACATTAGGGACATTCTGTCATTCAGTTTGTGTATGTCTCTCCCACTTCAGTCAGTGAAAATGTGTCTCATTTTACCCAAATGTTAAATTAGCAAAGCTAATGTGTGCAATTGGCTGCTGGAGTGATGTTAATCCCTATATTAAAACTGCGTTCCGTCTCTCAAGCAAAGGCAACCTGAAAAGCAAACCAAAATCTATGGATGATCTACACTGACTACAAGCTCAAATGAAGTTTATGCATTTTATGATTCAGATGTAGAAGTAACATTAATATAAGTGAAATGAACAATGGGGTTGCTTATGTAAAACAGAGGACAATCAAACTGAAAATCGACCAACCCTAACCCAGATCTCGCGTCTTGTTGGATACCTCGGGGGAATTGCTCCTCACAGGCCTCAATAAATTTCCATTGGTAACTGTGCAAACAGCTTGTCCAAAGACATCCAGGCCAGGTGAACTGGAAAGTCTAAATTGCCCATAGGTGTGAATGTAAGTGTGAATTTGTTTATCCGTCTCAGCCGTGTCAGAGCCCAGTGACTCTTCTCTAATGCATGCTTGGAGTGGTTCACCGAAGCAGTTGTGACCCTAAACAGAATGTGCAGTTATAGATGGATGGATGAATCTGCAGACGGTTGGTTCAACCATCAGGGACTGACCGACAACAATGCTTTCCCGTTTCAACTTTGTTTGTCAAGCAAAGCACTATTGAGCTTTTTTGTTCCCCTTTCTTGATAAACTATATGACAATCCTAACTGAAAATGTACAGTGAAGTGCAGCAGATCAGTACGTGTTACATTTTGTTAACAATAAAAGGACAAAAACCAAAGCATACTCTTAAAACACCCTTTTGTAGTGAAATGACACTGTTTGATTTATCCTCAAAAGAGAACTATGTTTTTGCTATGGCATGTGATTGGTGATATTTCAACCCCTCATTACACAACATCGATTTAACACAAACACAGCAGACATAACTGACTTGTAAGGAATGTAGACTGAGGAAACAAAAAAACAAAACAGACACACACGCACACACATACACACTCAACAGCCAGAGAAGTTAGATGAGATAAGCAGGTAGGGGAAAAGAATACGCGAGAAACATAGACACACAAAGTCTAATCTGGATGAGTGGAAGAAAAGATGAAGGATTAGAAAAGAGAAACTTTCACACAGGCCTCTCTTCCACTAGATTTCAGTGTAACAAGACCCTGTAAGGCCAGACAGTGAGAGCTCTTGATGGGCAGGAATGTGGATCCTGAGAACAGCAGAAGGAGATTGGAGGGGACTGAGAGAAGGGAGGAATGCACCAGCTCTTGAGCCAGTGGGAACAGAGCGGCAGGAGAGGATCACAGTGACCTGTGCTGACACCTCTGTCATCGCATGTCCTCTGTCTCAGGCCAGGGGAAAAGGAGGTAATGGGGAGGCATTGGAAGGCTGGGGTCTGGAGGAGGGGGGATGAGAAATGGTGGAAAAGAATAGGGAGTGGCTCTCTTCACCACCAACACCAGGAGGCAGAATGCGCCCAGACTCATGAGGAAAAACATGTCATCTGGACAGTTTGCCGTTCTACTTTAATTGTGGGGTTGTTTCACCCGTTTCCACGTAACCAAAAAGCACAGGCGAACAGTCACGCTTGTTTTGTTTCTTTTGTTTTGTCTTAACCTTAAAATAACATTTTATTTTTGCGTGTGGAACTGAAAAAAAAAGATGTGAATGGGGGAAGATGGCTAATTAGAAAGTCAGAGGAATTATACAGCATTTGTCAGATCCACAATCAGTTTGTCAGTCCATAATCAGTTCACTGATCATCACCTGAGATGAAGTGGACCAGAAACAGAATCACCCTGGAGGAATGGAATCCATAGGAGTCCCTGTACAACGATGAAACAATCAGCTCCTAATAAGCTCTCTCTTTCCCCTTGTCTATCTCTCTCACTAACATTTCCCATCATTTAACAATGTCTGCATCATTAGTTTGCCTGGACTGGCCCCTCTGGATGGATCTCTCTGTGTCAGGACCTGCCGCATTAGACAGCCGCTCAGGTGCTATAATTCACCTCCGTATGGGCGAGGGGTCAATGGAGAGATGAGGTCTGCTGACGATTAGCTTCTCAGGGAAAGAGAGTGTGGTTGTGTCAGGGTTACTGAGGGTCACCATAGTTAAGCACAGTATCACAAAGGGGAAGGAATCCAGTGAACGGTGTCAGTATTAAATGAAAGAATTTGAACAAGGGAATAATGTTGGGAACACATTAGATTGACAGCAGAAAAGAAAAACTAACCTTGTAATACGGCTTCCACAGAATCATCCAGAGTAAACGTGCAACAATTCGTCTCCATAATCACTGACATCTTCACAACTCTTCACCCGTCAGTCATTAATTAGTTAAAATGCAGATAACAACATGTAAAAGGCTAAATTGCTGTCTGTACTAGATAAATTAAATTTCCTGTTGATCATTATTCCTGGTTGTCTATTTATCTAAAACATACTCTGATCGTCCAAATTAGGGATTGGTCTGTTAAAGGTTTTTATGCCTGTCCCAGTGGAACTGTGCTCTGTGTTTTGGTAGTGTGGGGCACGTAGTCCAATTCCTACTTTCAAGTTCAGCTCTTTTTGGTGGAGATGAGACAGGAGACAAATAAGCCTTCCCACTGCAGCACAATCGCAGTCACTTCTGTAGAACTGCTCCATCGGAAAAAAAAGATGGACGCAGTAATTTGTTCACGGAATGTGTGTTTTAGTTTAATTACAGTGATGTTAGAATAAAGTGATATCAAACACTTAAAAAAACAAGCACTTTTAGATGACCCACGACAGAAATACCTACGTTACCATTAGGACTGTGTGTCACGTAACATATTTTAATTAAAGCATTTTCAACTTTCATTCTGTTTTATGAGTGCAGCATCCTCTTTCAAAATCACCACTCAGGTAACTTTACAAAATCGTCTGTGCTTTGAATCCAACTATACAACTAGAAAAGTTTGAAGCAATACAATTTCTTACACATTTCCCCATACCGTCCTCATTGTCACAGAGTCACACATGTATTCAAAAGAGATTAAATTTTTTACTCTCTTACATGTACTGTGGAAGGGGGCAATTGGTCCAGTAAGATGACAGAGGTGAGCAGTAACAGTTCAGAGTCCTTATATTCTATTAGCAAAGAGCACATCAGACAGTTACACTATATTGCCAAAAGTATTTGCTCACCCATCCAAATTATCGGA
>JABUIW010000011.1:9800202-9815730 GCA_013363375.1 Menidia beryllina | reverse complement strand
GTGAGTCAAGGCAGGTGAGCAAATACTTTTGGCAATATAGTGTATGTGATGGTAACATTATTTGCATTTGGAAAAACTTGAGTCTCACTTCAAAAGAGTAACTTGAGGAGCCCAATAAAGTACTATTACCTAGTATGAGTTAGGTATGCATAAAATTAAATACATACATCGCCGTGAGTCACGATTAGTTATAATCATTTCTGTTACTTCCTGAAGATGATAAAAACCATGAAACATGCTGTACTGACATAAAAACAAACATGTCACCTAAATATGCTTTGCCCAATGTCAAGTTTTAAAAAAGAATGATATCATCCTCAAATTGCTGAATTGTAATTTTGTCTGTGTGCATGTTTTTAACTTGCCAGTTTAAAAAAAAAAGAAAGTACTCCATTGAAGAATCGAGTGGCTCAGTCTTGGCTGGCAATTCAAGCGACTCAAATATCTGTTAACAGACTGTTTCCTGGCAGAGTTACATCAGCTCTGGCACCAGCAGGGACAGAGAGAGAGACATTAGTCAGCATGATTCTCTCTCCAACCACAACTACCGCAGTGCATCAAGCGATTGGTGGGGGTGTCACAGATCAGCTGAGGCTCATAGTTAGGGCCATTTAATGTAATATGGGTCACTTACTAAATAATATATGATAAGGCAGGCATTTTACATAGAAACATATATATATATATGTATTACATTATTCTTATCTAGTAGGTGTTCAGAAAAAAACAACAACCTTTGTTTAATTCCCCCTAAGGCATGCTTGGTCATGACTGTGTATATTTGCCGAAACTCGACATGTCTTGGCTGCTGCACAAACAAGTCCCTTTGCAGGCAGGCCAGTCTCCTTGATAGAACCCATCTTTCTATGGCAAACTGTTAAATGCCAGTATTGAAGGCGAGGTGACAGGGAGAATGCAAGGAATGAATCCTCTGCTTGTAATCTGAGGCAGGATGTGTCATGCTCTGGAGTTTTATCACCAACGCAGCATGGGATGAATTCCACCATTTTCTCTCCACAGGGCCATGACAGAGCTCTTCTTTCTAGCAGGCCCCGCGGGGGAGGAAGAAGGAAAGGGGATCCAGAGAAGAGAATACAAAGAGAGCAGAATGGATTGACTAGGAACTGTTGATAAACTTTCAGAATAGTTCTCTGTTGGAAATAGCTCAGCAGACCAATTGTGAAACTGAGAAGGAAAAGAAGGGAAAAAAGGAGCAGACTGGGAGAGGGGGATTGAAGGGTTTCCTTTAACTAATCAGAAGCAGCTGACTGAAAGGCAACAGTTTGGGAACAAGCAGCATTTCACTCTTCAGGCTGTGTTTTATGTAATTTTAATAATCCATATGGACACAATATACTCCTACTTATAAAGGCAGGCCTTACAGCTGTTTGATGGATGAAAACAAATAATACATAGAAGATAATGTAATAATACATTGTTGCAATTGATACAGATAATACATGGAAGCACTACAAAGCGCTCTATGTTCACAGTTAATAACTTTCGAACAGCTCACATAACTGTTCAGTTACTTCATTTACAGCAGTTTTACCAAATAAATGAGTCATCAAAAATACTGAAATCAATCAAACGCAATTTGGTGTCCTTCTCCTTTACAAAACCTGACAAGCTATAATAACTCAACTTCACAATTTAATGCTTAAATAATGACTTATCCTAATTATGATGGCCAAGGAGTGTTATGCATTCTTTTTTAAAGTAATTCACTAATTAGCATATTTTCATTATCTTGGCAAATGAATAATTTAAAGGATCTGTTATAGACATGAATTATTAGACTATGGTACAGTGATGGATTTATAGGGGCACCATACTCAATTTGTGTCTCAATCACTCCCTGGATGACATGAATAATTAGTAGAGGAGCAGGAATTCTGTGAGTCTTTGAAGAGAACAGAAGTTAACACTGCTGACCACCACTTTGATGACACCTAACATCCTCCATTACTGATATACTTTCGTTTCGTTTTATTATCACAGGTTAGTCATTTGCACTTCTGTTACTTCAATTAGAACCAAGGTTTGTAAAACACCAAAAAACATTTTACAAAACTTGCACATCTGGTCCATCTCTTGTCTACATATAATTAATGACTCATAAAATTCAAAACACAGAATTGAAAGAATAAACAATAATTGTCTCTCACCAGATGTCACTTTAAATTTCTCTTTCACTCTCAAGCCCCCACTCACTTGGCCATTTCTACTCGGTCCAGTTCTAAAAACATTGTCGGTATAAGATGAAAATAAAATGATTTATGTTGTCCCCCTCCCTACTTGTTAAGAATAATGAGATTCCATATTTCAAACCACTGGACAGATGGATTGGAAATTAAAAACCTTAGATAAGTAATGCTTTTTTGATGTTGGACTGTGAATAACTCACACAGGCTGATTGATTTCAAAACTCTTGTGACAAAGTGCACATGCTGTACTGGGGACAACATGCCCCCAGCACTATATGTCACATGTTACTTAGTGTGGAGGGTCCGTCTGAGTATTCAAGGAAGCCTTCTTTCTATTCATTGTGGTGTATTACAGTGCTATAGATTTGATGTTTTCTGGAGCGATTGTTGTCAAACCAAGAAGAGAGCCAATGCATTATGCAGGAGAAGGCAATTCACCTTGAGAATGATGGCAGTACAACATGAGGTATGGTATTTCACAATGTGGTGTATAAAGTTGGATTTCAGAGCGTCTGCTGCAGTGGGACAGATTTAAACAGGGCAAATAAAATTCAAAACATCTAAAACATTCTCCTGATATAATTGTCACAGTGATATTTGCCATAATAGAAGATTCTTTCAGAGTCTTCCACTTCCTCCCACTCCTCTGCCATGATTGGTACAAATCCAATAAGAGAAATCAATAGAGGATGATGGCTTGCGCTCACATTTTTCTAATCTATTTCAAGGCTATTCCTCATGCACAGAAATAAAAGCTCCCATCATTTTATTCATTTAGTGTCTTGTATTCATCTGAGCTATGTATATTTTATCAATTCTGCATGTGACCTTTGCAAAAATCTAGCCTTGTTCTCCCCATAATCCAGCGCTGCAGTGCTTTTATTACCTGCAGTCAGCACCTGCACTCAATTTGTGAGAACAGACAGCTGTCTATTGCTTCGGAGGAGACGGAGTGAAAATATCGAACTGGCTCATTCCACTAAGAGACAACACTACCAACACAACAGTGATTCATCAAAAAAAGTGCTTGATGAGCAGAGGCTTCGCTCTTTTTTCAATTTTTCATCAAACATTTCAGGCGCGGAAAGTAATGCGTCGAATGAAGCAGAGGTGCATAGCTATCTGAATGAATGGTGTTAACAGTAATACATGCTGTCATCTGCTGCTGAAAGACAGAATTTTTAAACATGAGGCCAAGTGATTGATTATGCCAAAGTGCTTCCTAGAGGTCCTATTGACCGGGTTGTAAAACGTAAACTGCTATTTTTACTACCTGACCAAATGTCATAACCACGGTAATACCTATACATATATACTGTATATATATATATATATATATATATACACAAGAGAGGATAATTCAGAAAAATTTTGAAAGGTACAGATAACTGCTAGGCCAAGGCATTACCATGGATGACTTTGTAGGCTTTTGAAATTCGAAAAATCCATTTGATCTCATTTTCCTCTCTAATTTCATTTTCTTAATAGAAAATAAAAACAATTCAAGGATGAAAACCCAGTTAGAGGATATGAGTGATGTTAGAGCAGTGATTGTCATTAGGACCTCAGGTGTGCAATACCCCCATCGTCCCTCGCTACCACCCCTTATTGTTTCCTGACTTACGTTCTGTTTAAAGCTGCTGATGGAGGCTAAAAATGCTCTTGGCAAACCCAAAAATCAACCCTTCCCTGAAATAAGAAAAAACAAAAGAAAAAAAACAAACAAACACACATACAAAAACGGAAAGTCAAAACGACTTTTTGTCTGATATAAGCAGTTCCAAAAACAAAAGAAAATAGATGGATAATTCATCACACGTATAAATACACAAATATGAATAAATACAGACAGCTTCCAGGAGCCGCCAGCAATGGTTATCTTTTACCAGTGTCTCTGAGAAACAGTGGGCACTCTCATTAGGCACAGAGACGACATCTCGTGATTCATTACTTGCTTCATGCAAAACCCTGCTATTAAAACCCTAAAAGCCATTAGAGAAATCCATAATGAACCACACTCGCAGCAGGTGCACATGGGGGTGGGGGGGTGGGGGGTGGGGAGGGGTGTCTTAGAGATGACACAAACAACACTACTACATGACAATGTGGTACCTATTAGCATCAGCACCACGGCCATCACTATCATTCTGCTGAAGCTAATGCTGGACCACATAAAGCTGTTGTCAAGCTACCCTTGCTTCATCTGATATGCAGCACAAGTCAGTGAAGCAGTGGTTGCTGGCATGGCATGGGGGTCTAAGTCAAACATGGAGTGACAGTATTGACTGCGGCCTGTTTACTGAAAGGAGTTCAAAATAGGACCGGCTAAACACACATTATGGTAGATCGATACTGGCTGAAGAACTGAGCAATCGGCTTGATATTAGTCTGACTTCAATGCCAGCTTGTGTTTAGCCACTTAGAACTTCCCTTCGTGCAGTTTTTTCCCCCACATCCGCAACACAGACCAATGACTGCTTGAGGGGAATTATTCTTCTGCAGTACAACAGATTGATCTGCTGTAAATCTGGTCCGAGGCTAAATAAACAAATAACTCGAGACCAGCTGTTTTGAAAAATAGGGGGAGGGAGTGGGTCGAATCAGTAAATGTAAAACAGAGAGCAGAAGGGAAAGGGAGAGAAATGTGTATTCGGTCTCCTGGGTCTTGGCTCCTCATCATTATAACCTTAGTCATACTTCATACTTCCTTTCCTTTTATCTTTGACACTCTCCATCTGTTTTTCATCATGTGAAACCCCAATATAAATACAGTACCAGGCCTGTGTTGTGCACAGGGTATTACACAGAACCCTTGTGCATGTTATTTCTAAAGTGTACCTTAACAGTATATTTTTTCCACTAGGTTTCTAGCTTAAAGAGCATTTTAAAGAAAACATGTCTTCACAAACTACAAATCCCAGGCTATCCAAAATCCAGTGGTATACTGAGTTCAGAGCCAATGTGAGTTCAGGTTTTAAAAGATTTTCCACCATTAAATTCACATACAAACTGAATGACAGATCAACACAACAGGTAACTCCTTAGACACCGACTATTTCATGTAAGAACACAATGGTTGTACAAAAACCTCCTGGGAGAACAGGGTTCAAGACCAACTGACCCCTAAATTCCCCATCAAACACAAAAGCAAAACAAGTGTGTTCATGCAAGGGTCACAGCATTTGCTGAGAACCTTGCCGCCTTTAGACCACTCAACCCACAAGGTGTGTGGTTAGTTGGAAGACCAACAGAGAGGGACCTTGAAACACACTGTGATTGCCCTCCAGAGTGCACCTCATCCCCTTCGTGTAGGGTATGCAACCATGAAGTCAATCAACACGACACCAGGAATTCAATCACTCAACCTCCCTTTGGGGTGGTTTGCTTGCTTCTGGATAGTATACAAATAAATTTAAAGAAATTAAAAAAAATAAAAAATCTTGAGAAATAACTTAAAAATATTTCACAGAAAAGGCCAGTGGCAATGAATTTGTTCCAGCCCATTGTTTTTGCTATAGGTTGAACAATACAAGCTATCAAGGCATGGAATTTATCATTTTAGTTTAGTTTTTAATCTAACAGGGTTCCGTACTGCATCAACTGATTAAAACAATACATTCTTTTTAGATCCTCCTATCTTCCAATTTCCCATTCTGCCAAAGGAAAGGAAAAAAAAACTTTTCTGTCTCCATTATCCCACATCTAGTTTTGCATCCTCCTCCAAACAATTCTTCTGCTCCAAAGGGCCCTTGGCCCTATTAATAATTTCCTCTCTAATCTTCCCTTTACATCTGATCAGGTCTTTTCTTCACAGCCCCTCTCCATTTCTCACCAGCCCAGAAACTCCATCAACACCTCCTCCTCTCCCTCTGTGCAGGGTTCAGTGCTTTTGATGTCCTGTTGTTAGCTTAAAATGAGTTTTAACAACTGTATAATCTGAAATAACATTGCTACAGCCTATACCTAGGCCCTGAGCATAGATAGAGAAAAGAGGAGACGCAGGTGAAGAAAGAGCATGTTCTCAGCTAATGCATGTTCCCAGGCAGTGTAATGTAATCATTTTTGTGAAAAGGAGCAGCAGAGTATGGGGAAAAGGGAAAGGATGAAATGGATGGATGACTAAGGGAAGAAATGGGGAGCGGCAGAGAATGAATGAGTGAGAAAGGGGGGGGGGGGAGAGGGAAAAAGCAGATGGAGCCAGGAAGAGGTTTGGCTGATTTAATCTATTCACAGACCCTTTGGTTGCTCCACTCAGACCACACCGTCAGGCAGAGGGGATTTGGCAGACTGATCAAAATTATAATCTCCTACCCTTCTCACATCTCATTGGCAGATGGCCTCCATGTGGGTGCTCCCCTGCTAATGGTGCCACGGAATATGTAATAAGAGTAAATGATCTATTAAAGGAAAGTTCTCGAATTGGTCTGACTTTGATGTTATGGTGCAACTTTATCACTTGCCGTCTTTACAGTATGAAAGAAGTAACTTTAAAATATTCTATATATGAATTGTTGATGTGCCCAGAGTTTAAAAGTATCTCTGTGAGCTTGCATGCTTGACTGGAAGATCCTATGATGTTTAATTCATAATCATTATGCAACTCAGTACTGAGCTAGCCTTTGCTCGACCTCAGTAATCTTTGAGGATTTCATTATTAGAGATAGCAATCTCCGATACTATGGAGGAAAAAGGACCACACTCTAATTCACTCTGCCATGACTCATCATTACACTCCAGAGCTTCAGCAAGTAGCTGCACCACCTCTTTACTGTCCTCATCACTACCAATTCCCATTTCCTTCTTCCTCTTTACCTAGCATTAAGTAGCAGGCCCTCCTCCCTTTCTCCATTCAAACCGTTGGTGTTGGATGTCACTAACAGCACTTACTGGTTCTGCAATACAGCAAAGAAGCTTGAGCTGCTTGGCTGTCAGTCCCTGGTGTGGTCAGAGTAGGAGGCCAATTGTGGCCAAGACATTGATCGCAATAAGTAATGGATCTGGCTTTGGCTGATAATGCATGATGTAATTGTCAGAGGAGTTTAATTATATGCTTATTACATATAGCACTGAGTATTCACACTCCCTTCCCATTTACTGCAATGAAGGCCATATGGAAAAATAAAAAGCCCTGTGTGTTTTTCAAGAGACAGATTTAAGGTCTGCACAAATCAAAATCAGTAAAACTAGATGCAGTTCTGTGTTGCTGGAACTGTTCTGAATATACCAACACTTTTTAGATATGATGTGTAAAAAAGAAGAGCTAAATAGAGTGAATAATTGATTATTTAGACTATGTTAGTTGAAAATATATCACAGGCATACTTATAGTGTCTTAGAAAAATCTGCAGTTCTCCTCAAATAGAATAAACATTTAACTGGAATACTGATTTCCAGATTTAAAAAGTGTAACAAACATTCCAATCAACCATCAAACAACATCCGATTACGACTAATGGTGGAGATGTTTCATTCTTATTTTTAGGATGACCTGGAGTCAAACTAATGACATCATGCCTTGTGAAAAATCTTTAGTGTTTCATAAAACAAGCTAATTTTTGGTTAACATAGAGGGTGAATTCCCCTTTTAAGACACCAATGCCTCACTTCCCTGTTGAGAACAGATAACTACATCTAAACTCTACACACAGCCTGCAAATAAAACTTAACATTACTTTAATACCAACAAAATTGGTCAAAATGATGTAAATGTACAGTTTTGAGAATCCTGATAGCATAAATAAAGCTTTATCAGCTTCACCTGCTGACATTGAGGGGAGAGCTGGGATCCCAGTTAATCTAAAATTTCTATCATAGCACACAGCCCCTCTCTCCCTCCATGCCTTCAGGCCATGCGGAACCATAATGGTGGCCTCATGGCATATCTGAGTGCATGCGCTACACTGAGAAATGCTTTTCAATTACCTGAGCTGGAGCCTAATACAAAAATGCACGGCGCATATTTCTAAAGCAAAATGCTTAGGTCAGACGCAAAGAGAAATAAAATATACCTCGTGTCATTGAATTTGACAGTTGTCCTTTCCTAGCTGCTGAATAGAGGTTCTCACATGCACAGTTGTCACAGTCTGGCTGCGTTCAGTTCATGTGTGCATTTAGTACAGACGTGTTAATGAAATGGACTGTCCATGCTGGGATTTAGCTCTGAAACTGTTCGAGTCCAGACACGATGATATCCTGGCAACAAGAATCACCTCTGCAGGGACAAATCCAACATAGCTCTTATCACCTAATCGTCACCTGTGACAGACAACAACAGATTCCAGGTCTCAACATCATCTCTAACAAATGGAGATCAAAAACCTGCATGTTTTGACCATGGTAGTGCATGTACACAGAGGGACTGTGAAAGACGTTAACCCCTCTCAAATTTTGATTTACCATGTAGAATCGCAATTAATGAAGGGATATCGGTTAACTGTGTAAAGCACACAAAATTATTAGGTGGATAACAAAAAAAAGAACAAAAGAAAAAAGAAAACAAGAATAAACTGAATTCCAGAAGAGTCTAAATAAAAGTAAAACATGCTAGATCAAAAGCTAACCCCTGTAGGACTTATTCAGAGAAAACAAACAAATAAACTGGTAAGTAACTTACTTCCACATATACCCTCTAATCTGATATTGTCATGACCAGCAATGCTCAGGCCTGTTTACGTGGCTCTCAATAAATTGCTAAATAAATCTAATTAATCCAGTTTTTGGGAGTGAAATGAAGAAAGGAGTGGGAAGGGAGGGCAGCAGGGGTAGTGTCCGAAACCTCCTGGTGTCCAACCCTGTTGGGGGGCTGCATTAACGAGCTTCAAGTAGGGAACAGAGGCTCAGGTCAGGTCTGCAACAGTCTCCCACTGAAATCAACAGGGTTGTGTTTGTGTGTTTTTGTCTGTCGGAGAGAAGCAGAGTTAGGTACATGGGGCTGTTTGTATCGGTTGAAACAGGACACCTCTGATCACTGGCTCTGACTGCTACAGTCAGCTTAATGCATCTGCCTCCCCACACAGCCTCCCACTGGGCTGGCATTGGTGTTTATGAAGTTGGCAGATGCCCAGCTATGCTGCTATACATTCTCAGTGTTTCTTATACGGATGCACTGGGGTTCTGGCATAAACACACATCCGCCTGATTGCACAGGCAAACTTTTGGAAAACAGAGTGAAAAATTAACTTAAGCATGACATCACCTTGCATTGTGTGCATCAGTTTGGAGGTTACACTTTAGTTCCTTTTTTGCAGCATTTAGCAATTAGGTGGAAATACTCAGATCAAATATGGAACAACAAACACCAGCCGTTATCTTTTTATAATCTCATGTATGGAAATGAGTGTTTGATTTTCTCTTCATGCAAATGAGATTTTCAATTAACTAAAAAAAAAAAATCTGGGGCTTGGCAGAGCATTCAACGCTTGTCTATTGTGTCCTCCCCACACACAGAAATAAATTATGAATACCTAAATAGCATTTCACATTTGAGATAATTATAGTGCGAGGAGAGAGGGAGACAGATAAAGAGAGCATCTTTTAACATGCAAATAAAAGACATCACTTTGTTTTCTCTTGCAAAGATCAATCATAATTGGGCAGGTACACACAATCACTGGGGTAATTTGATGACCTATTTTATTTTTGGATCACATACCCCGAGTCTCTCCGCTCCTCTCCCATGTGCACTGCTCTGTGTGTGAACTACATTCACTGACTTCAGTAAAAGAATAAAAAGTCTCTTTATCAAAGGCTCTCTATGCTGACAGCAAAGCACACAGCCACATTTCATTTTTCTTGTTCACGACTTCAATGGTATCCCCAACTTTTTCCTGCCTATTTAAAGAGAACCCAGTCAGCTCATGTTTTGCTCCCTTGTTTCATCTGGATGTTTAAATGTCTTACAAATGGCAAATAAGAAACTGAATGAAGTTGCACTGCATCTCTACAGTGAGTCTGAGTTAAAAAGATTAGGTTTAAGCAGATGCTCTTTGGACACTGCTAATGAGTGTCGCGACTGTGGGCTCTAAAATGATGAAACCACAGTGGCCGTTAACAGCGAACTGTGTACACATTAGTAGAACAAATTGCATAAACACGCAATGAATATCTCGCATGAGCATGAAATCCTATACACCAGCACAGAGAAACGGGTTTCGATTGGATCTTCCCAACCTAATAAGCTGTACACAGTTTGACAAACATGATGTAAACTTTGGCCTTATGTACCAAGTAGGGTGCAACTCTTGCCTTCCTCACACCCTCTGGGAGTGTGAGGAGAAGATCCCAGAGTTATTATCTCTAATGTACGTTTCAGGTCACCATCCTCAGAAAGGGACATTTTAGAGTGGATTTAATGTACTAAAGTGGCAAAATGATCACAAAGAGGTTAATGGATCAAACTCACTGTGTGTCACTTCAGAGTGCAATAGTCGCCTGTCAGCACATGATTTTACACATCTCTCCACACGTCTTGTACATGCAAGGAAAGTTTAGGGGATGTGTCTCTGTAGTATTACAAGTGCTAAAAGCAAAATCACTTGATGGAACAAGTGCTGAAGTCAGACTTGGTGATGTTTGGATTGACTGTGCTGTAGCACAGTACTGACCACTCCAGTGAGTCAAACATTTAGAGATATGAGTGTGTGCGTGTGTGTGTGTGTGTACACTGTGTACTGAAAAACAAGTGCTGAGATTGATGTGAACACGTTTGAGAGCTGCTGGATGTGTTTACCAGTGGATTTCCACTGTACCAGAGGCTACTTCTGCAGGCTTTTACACACGGGCATCAATCTTGCCTGACCTGGCCTAAAGCTGAGTCCTCCCAAAGGAGTCACTGTCTCCTCTACCACTATTTTCTCCTCATCCTTTTCTCTGACCACCTCTCCTCATTTCCCCTCCTTCTCTGTTTTTTCATTTCCTCTGACTTGTTCCTCTTCTTGTCTCACCCTCCCCTCTACGTCTCTCCTTTCCCTCCATCTCTCTTCCTCTATCTGACCTCATCCCGCCACTAAATCTCTCTCCTGTCAAGTGAAGCACCAGGAACGCGGAAGTTGTGAACTTGTGAGGAGTGAGATCAATAAAGCAAGGACAGGCTGAACGATCCACCCAGAGACAATACGTTTTGAGCAGAGGATGGGCACGGCAGGCCATAAATCCTGCCATCCATGCCGTCTGCTGGGCAAAGAGTGCTGGTCGTCATCATTGTCCTCGTCATCTGGAGGGAGCAAAGGAGTCACTGTAAACAGTTGCGTCAGCCCCCCTACCACTGCCAGTAGAACAGATAAATCCATATTTGCGGGGGTGATGAAAGAGACTTTGATGCATGTTCATAACTGAGTCGCGTCAATGAAATATGAGTGGGCTATGGCATATATGTCATGACAACATACTGTGAATGGCTTTTCATACGAGCAAAGCACAAACACTGACTGGGGCAAGCTTTGCTGATAAGTGTGATTGGCGACTCTGTAGAAGTATTCATCTCCAACCTTTAAGAACTTTAATACATCTTTGACCTTTTATATGAATCTCAATAATGATCCGTGTTATTACAGGTGCATGGTGATCCACTGATTGATGACAGATATGTAAATCAAAAACCACACTATGCAGCAACTCATAGACAGTGACTAAAGTGTTGCTTAGAATTCAATAACACTCACCAATGCTACTTTTTGGGGCGAGAATGTGTGCTGAATATGTATGTGTGGGTTAGCAGGGCCAACACAAAATATTTTGTTTGTATTCCATACATAAATAGCAGGCTGTTTGGTCCCGTCCCAGTGGTCTTCATATTTCCTGGTGACATTATCAGCTGTTTCCATCGTGTGCAGCGCGGGAAATAAATTACATTTTTGCCGGTGGTTCTGTGGCTGCAGTCGGCAGGAGGAGCATTATAATATAAAACATGAATAAACAAAATCACTCATGAGCAAATGTGCAGGAGCATGGGGAGGTAATCTCCTTTAGGCATGGTCCTTGAAATTAACTCAAAGAATCTGCACATGAAACGTGTTAAGAAGATTAATCAAATATTTCTCCTCCCCTGAACACCTCAGATCCCCCCAAAGTCCTGCTTCCATTGAAAGTTTTTTTTTTCCTTACCCCTTTTTTATTCAAACATTATGGTAATTACTTATTATTTTGCTTACTTGTGGAAGATTGCTTTGCCACAGGTGAATCGAAGTGAGGCAAAGGATAACTCTATATGTGTGAAATTGTCAAATCATCTATTTTTTAATGTGACTTAGGCTGGGCATGAGTGGGCTAAATGTGAAAGTTGTGCATGGCAGAGAAAGTGCTGTACAATGAGCACAGGGGCAGCGGGCTTGAATAAGCCAGAGTAAGTGAACTAGGCAGATAATACTTTTAAACTCTGAAAACTGTAATTGGAAAACTTGCAGGCGACGGAGCAGGCATTGGGTCAAAGCATATTGGTTGAGTATCCCTGAATACATTCGTGGCAGCATGTTTAGAGCGTTCCTGTTGATGTACTGTACAGGGAATAAACTTTCTTTTTCCCTCTGCACCACCACTGCTTCATGGCAGAGTAAATAAGGTATAACGACTGTACTGCGTGAATTTTTATTGGCAGGAAAATGAGAAATACATGCAGTGATTAAATGACATATGGGCAAACACAAGCTTACATGCAAAAGTCTTTACAGCTCTAACAAGCTTAAAATCAATATTTAGAATGGCCACCTTTTAATCTGGAACACAACCTGAGCCCCACTTGCCAAGTTTTCTTGATATTTTTAAGGTAGTTTTCCTGGCTTCTGGCAGAATATTTCAAAGCTGTTCTTTGGATGTTGGCTTGCTTTTGTGCCATTCTCTGTCAAGATGATCCCACACTGCTTGAATAATGTTGAGGCCTGAGCCCTGGGGAGGATCCATCACTCCATGAAGACCTGTTGCCACTGATTTTCTGTCCAGTCCTTGTGTCATTTGGCATACCTCAACCTTATTCTCAGTTTCCCTTCTGTATGAATGGCTTGTTGCCTGACCATTTATGACGAGGCATTGGCTAAGAGGTGGATCAACTGAGGGCTCTCTCAGATCTGGCCCCATGTTTCTATAGAGTGGATCTTTTATGTTCCCTTCTGAATATTGTTAATCTGCTATTCACAGCTTTGTAGGCCTGTCATTCATTTTGTCCTCCACCTATTCAATTTCCCAGCCTTCTGGAATCTCAATGCCGTTGCAAATTTTTGTTCACATATGCCAAAAATTAATTGGAACAAATTATGTGTCTAAGTGACACGCAGACTTGTAAGGAGATAATAACATATACCTTCTTAAGAAATGAGCAAACTTTAAATTATTGTGGACTGGATTAAAAAGAATTCAATAGAAGGCACAGCTCAAAGAAACTTTGAAAGATCTCGACAACGTGAGAAAATATATAAACCACTAAAAGTTAGGGTTCATTTAGCATTGAGGTGCTGAATATAACAATATGATTCTAGTATAATGCATTAGGATCGCTGCAGCGAAATTTGCTACATAAAGATCCAGCCATGTGTCTTGCACACCCACATTGTCACGCATCAATTACAGGACATGATGCAAGCTTTGTTGAGAGTGGCAGTCAAGGGATTCAGGATCATATGCCACTCACATGTCTTCCATCAAAAACACTGTCAAACATAAGCACAGGTAAATCACTCATCTGTCCATGTAATCATGCAAATTAGTTTTATCCCTCATGTCCTACACACCTCTTGTCACTCATTTATGCATTTTCCATGAATCGCCCACATCACAATGACCATGTTTTTCTCCAACCCATTGGTAGAATCGGTGCATATGCATTGTGGAGCTCTATCATATAACCCTCCTTTCATATAAAACGCAGTATAAAAAACAATCTGAAAAGACCAGTCACTGTGACAAAACAAGCCTTCTGTGTCCTTCAGTTTTTATAGACAATGTAGGCAGAGTGACAGAATTTTGAAGACGCAAAGTCACACTCAGACCTTGGAATGTGTCATGCTATAGTTTCAGGAGCAACAACGGATATTGGTATGGATGCAAGAGAGGCAGAAGGAGGGGCAGAGCTGGTGAATGTCCCCAGTGACCAGAGTGTGTGCACGGCTGATCAGTCTGTGGCCTGGTCTGCTCCACAATGACTGATGAGTTGGCAGTGGACCTTGGAGGTTTGGGTGATAGCCTTTCAGTGTGTGATTCACGGGGAGCGCCCTGCGCACTGACATCCTCTCACACTGTGATTGAGTTCACAATTGTGCACCATTCCTCGTAAGTATATATGGCTCCCAAATAGATAAATGGCAGAATCATGAAATCCCAACTGCAATATGGTAGCTGAAGCAGTCATAAACTTGACCTACACCATAGATAAGATTATCTGCAACACTATTTTTTCAAGAAATGATTCCTACGTACTTTGTCTGGGCACACCTCTGCGTGCTTATCAATGTACCTACATGTGCAGCCAGCACCAAATCAGATGTTCATCTTCATAAAACACATTTAATTTCAAAGTGAAGGGGAATTCTTATGGATAATTTCTGTTATTTTCTTTATACATGGGACCATTCGACTCAAATTTTATTCCAATATTAAAGTATTTCCAAAGCAAAACTAATATTTGATAGAATACTCAAGTTGATAGTTGATATTTGTCATAAAATAAACTTTGGCAAGTTCTCAACATCAGTTGATTCAGTTCATTGAATGGAGCCAATTTGTACAAACCAAATGCAACTGATAACAAAGTCCAGCATTTCCAATTTAAACATGACAGACAAGACAAACTGTTGTTCTCACTCTGTATTGCACTTTGCAGATGGTCACTTCACACTTGTCTCGACAACCAGCTGAACATAAAAGCCGATGCTTGTTTTGAGAAAAAAAAAACTGAAATTAGGCTTCAAATAGTTTTCATCCCCAACACAGTTTGAATCTGTGAAGCATTTTGTGGTCCAAGGAGGAAAAAGCTCCATTGTATTGGATCACTGAGGATGAATTAGCCAAACATCACCTTAACTCATGGTGACAAACTTCGATGCAGTTCTTGTGTGTGTGTCTGGATGCAATGTTGCTTTCATTGTCTCTGTGCACATGACATGAACCAGCCTGCTGGCTGTGTGTATCCATCCAGCTGGCACAGATCCAAATGTATCTGTGACTGATCAATCAATTGCCAGTCGTCATTGTTTTCTTAAAAATCCATACCAAGGTGAAAACATTAGAGATAAGTGCACCAACTACTTCTACTTATATATAAATACAAATTGTATATATTGTATATACATACATACACTATATTGCCAAAAGTATTTGCTCACCTGCCTTGACTCAC
>JABUIW010000011.1:9759000-9799802 GCA_013363375.1 Menidia beryllina | reverse complement strand
TCCGATAATTTGGATGGGTGAGCAAATACTTTTGGCAATATAGTGTATGTGTGTGTGTCTTGTTAAGGTGAATGAACGACTACATTTTACTTGGACAACTGGATTGCTTATTTAATTTGGATCATTATTCCAACATAATTAAAACGTCTCACCTTGTGATTCCACATTTACTCCATACTTACCTACATGCAAAGAAACAACACAGTCTCCAAAACGAGGAGCCATTTAGTTTAACAGACAATAGCAATGATGTCAGTCTGTCAAGCAAACATAACCATCAAATTTTTCCTTGAACACTTTGTTCGTGTTTGTCCTCTGACTCCTTAAGTGCGCACACTTAGCATGGCTGATGTCAGTGTCCTTGCTATCTTTTCATTCCCGTCTTCATTTACCACCTTCCTGCTGTCATGTTAATAACCAATGAACTCCTTGAACCACTAAAGCTTCCACAAAGCAGAGACAGGCTGACCGCCTCCTTCTGGCCAGACTTCTAGCAGAGCATTTGATATCATGTAAAAAACGGATTTGCACAAATAGCTCCATAATCTCCAACAGCCAGTAACAGGGTGACGTAACTGTTGCTATTAGTGAATAACGAGGCAATATGGAGGTGAGTCATTCCTCAGTGAGAATGGGGTCTTAGCCAAAGACTTTAAGCAGATAAGCCTGTTTGGGCTAATGAATGGGCAGATTCTGAGATGTCATCTGAGATTTCTCTTCCCCACATAAATGGCAAAAGGACATTCTGAGGAAGGGCGCATAAATACACTGGCGATAACCCATTAGAATCAATAAAAGAATTAGAGAGTATGCCATTCTACAGTTCATATTATGTTGAATCTTGTTATAATTCACTCACAACTCTATTATAAACATATGATGCATGCAAAAACCACATCCAACTGTCTTTTATGTACACAGTAAGAGGATCTGTCTTGCATGACTATCCAGTCACAGTTGTACTTTATCAAAGCCTCTATATCAGCACAGAAACATTTGTTTTTCACAACTTCGCCCTTATTAAAGGGTGAAATTAGTTTAGCAGGAAATGAGTGAGGGTTGCACACTGAACTCGCTATAATACTGGTTTTGTGGACAGAGATAGGAATCTAAGATAAAACAGGAGGCAGTGTCTGCCCAGCCCTCAGATGTTCAATGTGAGAGAGACTCATCTTATCACTCCCCCAAAATGGCCCTCTAATTGGGGACATGTCTCCATGAAACGTGTATAAATTGACTGTAATTGCTTTTGTATGCATGGAAATGCTAATTTTCCTCAATAATGGCTATCAAGAGAAACATGCAGACTAGTTTAGTGGGTTCCTGTATCATGGACAAGACAACAATAAATAAATAAATGCAGGCCATGCACAGAGTTCTGATGTCAAGCAAATGCAAATTTGAGATGGGACTATTATCTCTCATCCTTTCAAGTGCTATGGTAATTACTTCCAAAGACCTATACAACTGTCGCACCCCCCCATCTTATGTTTTCCCTCAAGAGAGAGGAACGTGGACATAAATTGCAGCACCAGAACACTTTCTGCGGCAATGCACCCACTTGAGATGCTGACTGCTTGTGATAACTCCTGGGTTCAACGTCCCATAGGCAGAGCTTTGCAATAATCCATTCTCCATACAGATTTCTCCCACGGAAGCTCCTTTATCCCATTATCACAGGCATTATACAAATGTATACTGCTGTAATCCACACACTTAGAGCTAGATGCTTTTGGAAACAGCCATGTTTTCAGAGACAAACAGCTCCAGATACAGCGTAACACAAAGGGAGATGCAATGGAACAAGTTAATACATGCACTGGAGGTACGCAACAGCAGAAAAGTTCGGATTGCAATTAGTTTGCTTAGAACACTCCTATATTCCAATGCAACTGTGCGTACAGATCACACAAAAAAACTATTTTCAGAGAGAGATCTTGTGCACAGAAAAACTTGGTCTAGGCCATATGAGAGTGTTTAACATATCCAAGGTCTCCAGCAGAGACAAACAGAGACACAGGCATGTCATGGGGGATGGTGATAGCCCTGTGAACTCAGCAGGTGGTTGAGCGCGATGTGATAACTAGATGTTCTGGATGACAACAGTGGTGGAGTTGGCCTGTCCCTAATGTACTGTATTTGCCTAATAACGCAGCATGCTGCAGAGGTCTGCGTGTGATGAGGAACAACCCCCCCGGTCAGACACACGGAGAAAGGCAGAGGCATGCCTCCATGTACCCTCCAAGCCATGTGAGCCATGAAGGGCAAAAAAGTAAATACACAATTATAAAAATAAAAAATAAAAAACAGAAAAATAAAAGCTGAAAAGAAAACAACAAATTACGTTCCACAGAATAACCCTTTTGTCAGCTGCTCCTAATTGGGAAAAATCAGTGCATACCAAATAGGCTTTCTGGCCTGGTGTCATCTCGCAGGCAATTTCAAGGTGAAGCTTGCCAACTGATGGTGAGGATTTATGCTTCACTGGGTAGCGCAGTACTGGGGGAGACATCCTCCACAGATGTGCACAGCTCACCATTCTCTGCCACCTCTATAATTGACATCTGCATGTAAGAGAATGGCAGCAGCACCAGTCCTCGCCATGTTTCTGGGAAATAAGGCAGAGTATAAGCAGAGCACATCCTGAGAGGTTTACATCAACTCTCTCTCTAATGCCTGTGAGTGCTCCAGCATTAATGAAACATATTATGCTTCAAATTATGGAATCATATACAACAGCTGTTGATCCAATTTGGATGTGGCATTACAGCTAAAACAAGTCCCTCCAGGGAAGAGTGTCTAGTTTTGGTTTAAATGGCAAGATTAAGATCCTTTCAGCTTGAGTCCATCGTGCATTTCATGACTTTATGTAAAAGTGCTCCATTATTTTAGAAAAGATAAAAACATGCCCCAGAGGATGGAAGTGCAAAACTAACTACAACAGAACAATCAATAGAACAAAGCAATCTGCAGGGGTTTACGGGCCACTACAGTCCAGTGATTTAATCCAAGAGTAATGTGTTAGGTTCAAATATTAGGCTTGCTGGATTCACTCAAGTGTCACAAAGTTGGTTGATATCTTGAAATGTCCCTCTTTTTTTCCATTTAGAAATATTATTTAAAAAAAATAATGAATCAACTGGGCTGTGTACTTTTGTTGTTATAGGTATATAAATGAGCTAACAATCTTCACAAGAAAATTACAAAAATATAAATTTTTTCACAATGCATTTTCCTTAAATCTTGATCTTTATTGCATATACACTGGACAAAATTAACTTCTACCCTCAACTGGGATTAAGCGCAGCAACCATAACTAATCAGATTTCTATGATGGTGAGAATTCATCAAGATTTACAGTGGGCTCCTTTCCATTTGGGGTTAATGAGTATCTTCCACAGCCTCCTCATAACTATTTCATACCTTGGGGATTTGAATAATTCCCATTGATAGTTTCAAAATCTCAAATGAGACAGGATTAATCAAAAGCAGAGAAAGCAAAGCTGATGAGGGTAAGGTGGTGCATGAGGATGAGGAGGTTCAAATCTTTTAAAGCAAAAAGTGTGTTTTGCGATTTTAATCGAACAACATTTCTATTATAGTTGCCATGATTTTATGTGAAGTGATGACAAGCAAAGGAGTCAAGGAAGGTTCTACTGTTGGATATTTATTATAGTGTTCCAAAATGGTGATGTGTCTTTCCTCTTTTTGAGAAGACAAAAAGAGGATTTTCTTTGACATGAAGTGTGGCGTAGAACATGTGTTTGAACATAGTAAAAAAATGAAAAACATGCAATTGACTTCATTAGAATTAAAAAAAATTCTAGTGTATTACAAACATTTTTTTTCTTCTTTCTCATGCATATTTCAATAATTTTTCAGATGATTCCTAACCACTGGTGTCTATTTCCCCACATCCGTTCACTCATCTTAAACAAGTCAGCTTAATTTTTCACAGCAGTGAGCATGTAGATGTTGAGCACCTTCTGGGCTGATACTCCTGTGGTGTGGGCAATGATATTTAAGTCCCCTTGGATAAATAATTTAGGTCAATTCACTTACTGATGAGGCATGAATACATATGGTGAATTTTGGTCAGACGTGATTTATTTTAATTGTCACACAGGGATCGGCTTTTGTTCGACTGCAGAATGGGTCACTGCATTTGAAAATTACAGCAGAGACTCCAGTTTGGAATCTATTTTATAAATTCTGGCCCGTGGAATGAGGAAGTGCCGGGTGCATACAGATGCGCTCCTAGTGCGGCTCGATCTCTTTCTGTACTGGAAACCAGTCACCTGGGTGCATTCCTCCCTCCCAGGCGCACTCTGCCAAGGCGCTCACTCTGAGGGAACTCAAATTAAGTTGCAGCAAAAGCACACGTCTTACATGAATGAGCATACGCACGTGGTGTCTGGGGTGCAGTGTGTGGTGTGAGGTCAGCAAGTGTATGGGATGCCCGAGGCTACTTATGTTCTGGGTTTCACAGGCGCCATTTCCATGGATCATTTAATACTTTTCCTCATCCACTTTTGGGGATATATCATTGGAAGCTGTGGCTAGCAGTGGCTGTTGGCAGTGATCTTTAATCAACATGGGACTTGTGCGATTAAAGTTGCCAAACCACTGTGTAATAATGATTTAGAGCTGTTATTTTATATTACTGCTACAGCTTATGTGCACGAGAGTTATGTTTGACAAGTAGTAAGTATTGAATGAAAAATGATGACAGATACCTAAACTCTTATGTTTGAGACCACTCCCAAAAGATGTGCCCCCTTTTGACATGTCATATCTACTGGCAGGCAGGCTAAGACCCTACAACCTTGTCTGACAGGTTAGATTTATAAAACTGCTCTTTCACATGGCCTTTTGTCTTGTGTTGTCATCAGTGTCTCCCCCACTTTGATGTTTCATCCAGTTTGGGACCACATTGTTCCAGGCCGAAGATGTGCTCTTAAAATAAGACATATAGGTCAAAGTTGAGTTTAGTTTAGTTTTCTTCCCAAAGCTAACTTTTTTCTGACATGTCTTACTTATTTTTCATTCTATCGAACGTGTATGTATTCCTATTGCATGAAAGTAAACATAGATTTAGTATTTACACGTTGGTGTGAATAACGATTCCATTAACGTGTTGGCATGCAAAGTGGTTGATAAAACCTTCCCAGTCATCCCCATCTCATTTGAGAATATGAAAAACTAAACATTACAGAATTTTTTTTTTGTGAATAATCAAATGCAAACAGAAAAGCAAACAGTGTCATAAACTTGTTTATCCAAACGTTGTTTATCTAAAAACAAACAACAACAACATTGCAATGGCACATTTAGTTATGCCCATCTCTTATATATAGTTTAATTGGATTAAAAAACTTTCAATTCCAAAAATTTAACTATATGTAGTTTGTATAAACATATATCAATATAATGTTTTCAGGAATGTAAGAGCTGAATAATAGCAGATCAAATACTATGTAAAAAAAATAATCCAGTACATTCCACCAAAAATCCCAGCAGATTTTTATTATTGATAAAAAAACATTAAGTAATGTGCATTGCATCAAACTAATCATTTTTATAACACCACTTTCACAGAGGGGAAGTGCAGTCTCTTTTATTCTGTGAGGACTAAGTATGTCATCCTTTTAATGGTGCAATATATTCCTTCTCTTCTAAAACAAAAATCACTTGCTTCCAAATGGGCTTTTTTGGGATAATGATCAAGTATAAGCAGTGCAAGCGGTGGGTCTGAAATAATGAGATCCAATTTCCCTTTCGCTCTACCTTTACCTTCCAATAGTACAGTCAAGTATAAATAGAGAGAGTGGATGATAGATTAGTTGAGAGCGTTTTCTGACAATAGGGGGGAAAAGAAGAAGAGAAAAAGAAACTGAAGAAGTGCAGCTGTTCCATCAAACCTGGACAAAAGTGCTGTGTAATGTGCCCCCCTTGTGAAATGCCGTGGAACCTCACTATCCCCCACTGACATCTTAGCAAGCTAAGGGAGAAATATAAATGAAATCATGACAATTGGAAAAATTCCCTGGAATGTCATTCAAACCTAAAAATAAAAGGGAAGGCAAATCAATTATCCAGACTATGGCAAACAAAACAAACTGTATGAGAAGACATGGAGCTCAGGAAACACAGCCTGCAGTCTGCATGTCAGGACTATTGAGGAACAGCAGAAGTGATGAGCACATTAATAAAAATCCTTCAATGATATTTCTTCACGTCCCCCTAAAAACTCCTATTTCAACAGATAGAACGTCATTATAAAAACATCTGCAGTTGATGGTTGGTTTGCTTAATGTCAGACACCACAACCAATCAAGAGCATGTGATGCCGAATGACATCAGAAGGGAAAATGGAGAGTACATGGACTGGACAGGGTAACTGAGCCTGAAAGCTAATGAAACTCGCTTTCCAGCATGTCCAATCAAACTGATGAAAGAATAGGAAAAGTGCCAATGACTACAAAATTGACAATGTGCATGTAAAGATATAGAAATTTGACAGTTTGCAAATTCCTATTTCTACTTTTCAAAAGTTCCTGTTTTCATAATGATGAGTTATTATATTTCTGTCACAAAATTAACACAATTATCCACAAAACTTAAATGTTATAGCCTATGTTAATAATTCATTTTGAACCAAAGTTTTTGAAATTGTATCTATTTATTTATTTTTAAAGGCTATAAAACCATATCTAATTGAACTAGTTGGAGAATTAGAGGAATATGTGAAGGATGTGATCTGTTAGTGGTCTTGTTCATTTTAAATTCATTTTTTTTATTTCAGCCAACCTTTTGTCATTAATAACGATGGTACCGTGAGGCAAATATAATTGTGTGGGTTAATTATTTTGCACATTTTCTTTGTTTTTAGGGTCATAGAGGGCTGCTTTGGTTAGGTTTGGGAACACAGAGTTTGACACAAAAGCTTCCTGCATCCACAACCATTGTTTTTTTTTACTTTTACTGGGCATTCACTCTGATAATGTTGACAGAAAGTTAGAAAATGTTACCAAAAAGTCAGTTTTGAGAGGTATGGAGACAAAAACACTGATTATCAGTCAAATTGAAATAGAGTATCCAGCTCAGTGCTGGTAAGCCAGAAAAGAAATTGGTAGAATTTAACAGGAACCAATAGTACACATAAAAAAGACACAGTATATCTGTTACTCTTACAGCTGCTGGATGTAGCTTGCTTTTACTCTTCAAATCTTCTTGTTAATAAAAAGTTGTGAAGCAGAATGAATTACATGACTGACATGTGAGTAAACATAGAAATATCATCTTTAAAACTGTCCATAAATGCTGACTGGTAAGATTATCTGGCACATATAGAGAGAAATGTACACATTTACTAATCTGAGCACTCGCATTCAGATTGAGACACAGATACACAACATTCTGGACACTTTGGCAAATAATTCTGTCACAACACTCCCTACTGACATGTCTTCAAAGGCACAGTATAGTATTAGATATTAATTAAGTTTGTCTCTGCAGTAACAGGCATTGGCAGAGTGTGTAAATGTGTGATAACAGTTAAGAACTGTATTCATACACAGAGATCCTTACTCAATAATCCTTCTTAAGTGGACTTTACAGATCCAAATTTTCTTTTGAGTTTAGTGTTCGAAACCAAAATCTCTTTCCTTGGCTGCCTCTTCGAGCATTTTTTTTTCTTTAATGACTATAAGGTTTAAATGTGAATTAATCTTTTTCTCACTTTTATTTCACATTTCAAATCTTGTGATTGGGTTTAAGACGGTCCATAATGCAGATAGAATATCTAGGTCACGGCTGTCCCAGTATGGAAGCCAAGCTGGCTGCATGATAACCAGTAATCCACTTTGCTCCGGCTCCAGTCTGACCACTGACCCCTGCTGACCCCCCTGGAATTGATTTTGCGCTTGAACCAAAAGCAGGGACAAATTAAGCATAAATATCAGTGGAAAAAAAGGAGAGGGGGACAAGATAGTGACAAAAAGAGATAGAGAAGCAAAGGAGAGGAAGCAAAAATTTGAAAAGAACAGAGGAGAATAGAGGTCTACCAAAAGACTGTATTTAGCCGGGGGAAAGATAGATGGTTACAATGACTTACTTTGATAGAACATCTGTAGAATAGCAGGACAAAATGACGAAAGCCTTGTGAAAAGCTGTAATTTAATAGCCTAATTTCCTGCCCAGCCTGGCAGAAATATATATCTAACACTGACAGCTGATGAAAATGCTCCAGGATTTGATTTTCTACCAAGTGGGGAACAAGTTCAGACCTATCTCTTGCTCTGTACAGTTCCGTTGGAAATAATTTGCATCTGTGTGTGTGGTTATGGAGTGTTTTACTAGGTTAGACGGAGTCTCTGATATTCTGTCTGCGGTTGCTTTCTCCTCAAGGCTAATGACAAATTTAGCTGGTAATCGTCATGTTTTAATTGATGTTTCTGCACCACTGACTCAAACCACTGTTGGATTATATCAGGGTATGAAAGATATGAGGGGTTTTCTATTTGCATGGCTCACAGTTTTATTCGATTTTATTATTTTTTTCCACCCACTAGTTCACATCCGATCTTTCCAATGCTCAAGGCTGTGATGCTGAGCGTAAAGCCAACCTCTGGGACAGTGCAACCTTCTCACAGTCATTGCATGAAGTTTATGGCACCTGCTGTCCCATCTTCATTCCTCTGCTGCAGAAAAGATTAACACTAAACACGCAGGAAGATGGTTGATTTGCCCAGTGAGATGAGACAAGATTCCTTCACTCGGGCCCCGAAAAGCCGCGAAATCAGGGCAACATTACATTCCAAAAAGCAAAAGATCACGACAACAGAAATATGTTAAAAGAAGCATCTTTAACAACGAAAACTATAGTGGAAGTTGGTATGGTCATTCATATAGACACTGAACTACTAACAGATACATTTTAAACTGTCCACAGTTTTTGATGTTACAAAACATTTTCTTTGAAAGTTTATGTGAATTGCAAAAAAACACTAGAATTTTAATCTGTAAAATTAAGCTTCAGGGAAATTTAGGTAGAGTTTCGGTACTTTTTTTCTAAACTTGAGTTTTGTCTTGCTTCTCTTTCTCCTTGTTTTTATATCTATAATTATCTCAAATATTGGATCAATGCGTAACTTTGCAGTATTTTTCATGCCATGGCCATAAGAGAACTAATTTAGCAAAAATACATTTTCAAATGGAGCTTGGTCCCAAATTCTGCCAAAAATTCACACATATTGTCATCCACACAACAACCTCTTATATATATATATATTTTTTTTTTTTTGTTACGGCACAGTGTCCTCAGTGATAACTCTTTTGTTACTGGTAGCATTTTTTAAAAATGCCTCAAAGTGACAAAGAATGTCACATTTTCAATAGTTCACATCCAGACACACAGTGTCTGCTCAGCAACAAACAGCAAACTCTATATATGTAAATCAGATCAATAGGATATCCATACAAACGGCCTGCAGCTGTGTGTTGCCATCAAGCAGCTCACCTAATGTAATAAGGAACATCAATAGTTGATTTTCAAACCTAGTGGTGCAGAGAAACAAAACGAGGATGATGAGACTAGCGCAGCTTGCCTCTGACGTCTATCTCCATTTTATAAACAAGCACAATTAACACAAACTGTCATTATACAGAGGACAATGACATGAGTTGGGGAGAATAGATTAATAACTTCTCCCAGAGAGTTGAAATCTGCTACATTACAAAGACAAACTCATATTTGTGTCTCAGAGTCAACGCTGGCATTTGGACATTTGGATGTGATAATTAATCATGATCAAGTGAAACAGTTGCATGCACAGACAGGAGGTTGTGTGCAGCAGCTTAAACATCCATTGACAAGCATAATGATGCAGTTTGACAATCACCAGCACTATATGATAACTCTAAATTAGCAGGTGTGCTCTCTAGCTAAAACACCTCCATTAATGCTACATCCTGAGCCGTGCTCCCTGAGGCGGATTACGCCTGATCTTCATTAATTATGTTTTTGCTGGGAACCGAAATGGTTTTCAGAGAACACAAACTCAAAAATGGAGCACTCTACATTTAAAATCTTTTTTTTTGTCATGCACATAGAATATAGTATTTTGGTAATATGATGTTTTGGGTAAAGTGGAGAAATTGTAGTTGGAAGAGGAGTTTAATTGTGATTGTCACTGTGTGCTTAATTTTTCAGTCCTAATTACAGCTTACAGCTGTTGGTATCTATTAGCACAGCTTATGTATTCAATTGGCATGCAAGTGTCAACTTCTTTCAAAATGCTAGACAAGCAGAAAAAGTTGTGGTTGCTTTTTTGAACCAAACTTTCATAAAAACAAAGTGATCTTTGTCGCTGCAGTAACAGGCATTGGCAGAGTGTGTGTTCAAGAAATTTTAATTTCTCCTTTAAAGGTAGTGCATTACTTTGTCCAAGGCATCATGGTTAGATATCGTTAGAAAAATGCATCCTTTTTTTTCAAAAGCTTTCGGATGAAAGTATAAATGTTTGGAAAATTTGGTCTCAAGGAGCCTCCTACAGTGATTTTGTGTGATGACTGCAGTTAACCAGCAAAATGTCCGGTCGTTCTTATTCATGGGGGTAAATTGTAGATGCTAACTAGCAAGTACAAGGTGCTGAGAACTCTTATTCATCTTTGCTTTAATTCACACCTTTGTGTCTGCAATCTTCACCTTTCTTGTTTTGAAATAGCCTATACAGATTTAAATTATGAAGAAAATGATTAGAAGATTGCTTGGAGTAATCTTTTAGATTCACTGCACTCAAACTGAGAATGAGTTATGTTATTTCAAGATATGACATGCAAGTCCTCTATCTCTGTCAAAAATAATGCAAGATTTACATATATAGCCAGCACCCTCTCCATGATAATGTTTAACTTCAGCCCCACACTTCCTACACAGTGGGACAAAGCTAGAAGACTTATACGGTCTGTAGTCGTAAGCCTCACTTCCTGCCCAGCCGGGGGGCTGTGTTTGGAGTGTTTTACAGGGGAACGGCACCTAAAGGAGACAAAGCTGCCGTGCCTTCTCCCTCTTGGTTGCTTTTAGGTTAGTCGCAAGCATGGTGACTCAGCCATTTGTCAGTGACACAGTAACAGCCTACCAGTGGCTTTTACAGGCACCAGGTGAGCCAATAAAAGCTTAGCTCTGCCATCCTCAGGCCAACAGAATGGCAATTCATCTACAAACAGCAAGCATGTGAAAAATAGCTGTGTTAAAAAAACAAAACGTGCCACTTAAGGGCTTTATCATGTTTTTAGTCTTTTTGTTTTTCAAGAAATCATTGTCATTTCCATTCCAGTCGGTTACACACATTAAAATGATTCTTAAAGGAAAATGTATGTTGGAAGAGGGAAGATCCCAAACAGCCATAATAGAGAATAAACTTAATCTAAATTTGAATATGCATTGCTACAGCTGTGAGCAGTGGCCTTCAATGTCAAAGTAGCAGCGGCTGCTCTTATTGTGTCTCGTAATGTGTTTTGAAGCTCTGTTATTGCTATTCATGCTTTTCAGGAGGGAGCAAATGGCTCCTCCTGCCAATGGACACATAATTGAGGGGCCTACGGAATATTACAGCAGCAAAGAAATAAAACAGGGCTAGAAGGGAACAACGAGGAAAATCAGGAAGGAGAAAGCAGGGAAGAATATGTTTGGATAGCATTCAGCCACATGTCTCCGATTCATAATTAACTTTTTAGAACCCTCACAAAGCTACAGGCACGGGGCTCGTGCCAGCAGAATTATTCCTTTTCTCTGCAGATGTGGCTCTGTGGTGTTTCATTATGTTTATTTAGATGTTTTCTGTGTGCCAGCCAAAGATGAGGTAGTTTGAGAAAACATGTTGCCAAACAAGCACACAATTTGTTTGCAGGAGGAATACAACAGTCCGTAAAAACAGTTTGACACCTCTGTGTATGGTTTAGAATGATAACTGGGAAGCATGTTATGCAGGGGAAACAAAATCAGGTGTTTGTTTTTTGCTTTGCAAAAAAATCAGCAAGTCGTCTGCATTTTTAATAATCTATTTAAGCACTGCAACTACCTGAATAATAAAAATTTCATTGTGCAAATTAGACATCTTGGATCTCCCACTGAGTCAGCCAGTCATCACCTGCTCTTATTTATTGTCAGTAAAACAGCGTGAGGGGTTCCCGTTAATCATGTTGACTCATTGGGTTTCAGGTCTGGACAAGGGACTTCCTGCTCTTGTGAGGAGCAGAAAGTGGTACCTCAGGAACCAACAATGGCAAAACAAGATTTTGACACACTTTCATAATTGATACAGATGTTCTTTTAAGTTTTTACCACTAACCAATTTATCTAAATTCAGGGAAATCTCCCAGTCCATAAGCGTCAGTTCTTATCACTGACCAGTGGATCTTGAGTGGTGGGCACATGGCTCCTGTTAATCCTTTTCCTTGCAATAAATTATGCATCAGAAAAAAGCTTTTTCCACCCCAATGAGTGTGTCTCTTAATCCCTGGCTCCTAAAACCAGTTTAATCTGAACTAAGTCATTAAAACAGTAAAGGGATATCACAAAGGACTTTCAAGCCAATTGGCTTAACGGTAACGTGATTAGATCATTGATCTCAGCAAAGCCTTGGGCTTCCAGGTGCGAAATGACTATTTAATGAAATCAGAGAAATCTCGTTACTAGAAAATTACTGATCAAAGTTAAGACCAGGTGACTGGGGTGGCATTGGTATCCATGTATCTGGGCATAGGTATTTATTCTCTGAATCCCCTCTTGACATTAACGAGAACGTATAGGACAGGCATTCAAGATTGTGATCATAATCCCTTACGAGCTACTATATGTACCTCTATGAATCTGTAACAGAGAGGACTGATTTAAGTTTGGATAGTGATCACCTCTGATGAATAAGCCCCCACTTGCACATGCACAAAATACAAGTTATATAAACTAATTGCGGCGGCACAGTGGTGTGGTGGTTAGCACTGTCGCCTCCCAGCAAGAGGGTTCTGGGTTCGAATCCCGGGGGAACCAGGACCCTTCTGGGTGGAGTTTGCATGTTCTCCCTGTGTCTGCGTGGGTTCTCTCCGGGTTCTCCGGCTTCCTCCCACAGTCCAAAAACCTGCATGTTAGGTTGATTGGAGATTGGGGAAATTGCCCTTAGGAGTGACTGTGAGTGTGTGTGGTTGTTTGTCCTTGTATGTCCTGTGTGTTGCCCTGCGATGGACTGGCGGACTGTCCAGGGTGTACCCCGCCTCTCGCCCGTTGACCACTGGGATAGGCTCCAGTTCCCCCCGCGACCCCATGAGGGAATAAGCGGTATTGATAATGGATGGATGGATGGATGGATAAACTAATTGCAACCTGGCTAATGCAGGTTTCATGTTATGCTTGTTGTTATGGTTGCTTAACACCCAAAATGTAGTTATCTTGCCTTGTAGGTACTATGCAAAACTCAGCAACTTCACTTTGACACACTTATTAAAAGCAAGGAACCGCATACTATGACAAGTGCATCCTATACTTATCAGCGCCACAACCTCACCTCAACTGGAACAATACCTGGCATCAGGATTATGGCTTTCCTCACCTCTTGGGAGAAATAAATAATTATATTGCAGAAGACCTCTTTTCTAATTAATGAGAAGATATGAAATATCACTTAATTTCAAATTTAATTATGAGCCATAATATTTCCTTCATTGGACCGCCTGCTACTGCTGAGCAGTTTCCTGTTGCTGATGAATGTGCCACGTATTAAAAACATGAACATTTACAGTCCCCTGGACTGCACATGAAATTTCCCTTGATGAGAAAATTCTGTAGGTGGAAAAAAAAAGCTTGGGGATTCACAAACACACACAGACACACAGAGGCATTATATACACTGAATAGGGAACCATAAGATAAAAAGGTTAATAAACACCTGGTAATGAAAATTAATGATACAAATCATACACAGGCTCTGACACACTTTTTCCTGTTTAATTGCAATGGCTAAGCGGCACTCATTTTAATAACTCATAATCCAACATTGATGTCCTTCAGTGTCAAGCTCCAAAGTTCTGTCTGCGCATATCGCTACTGATGAGCATTTAAGACCATTATCATAACCATGACAAAGATATTGACTTCCATCCTCACATGAGTTTTGCTTATGCAATAAGAATTGCCATTAATTGGGGTAATGAGGCCTGTATACTGACTTTCACCACCACTTTCAGTCTCAATCTTATAGTGATGATTTTGCATAAAGAGAATTGGCTTGAGTCCCAGGTGGGGTAATTGCTAATGTATGGTTTCCATTTAGTTCGACTTAGAAGAGCATAGTGTTTTTTTTTTAGATACTTAAAAAATGCTTATATGATACTTGGACAAATAATTATAACATTTAATTACTGGGGCTTTTCCCCCATTCAAACTGGCACACAAGGTTACAATATGGCAATCAAAGATCAATACATGGGACAGAGACTGAATGGTCACGCACACATTGAAAACAGAGCGACTTAACAGTTTAGTGGAAATTCACATAAAAGCTTAGGCTAAGTTGTTTACCAATGACTGACTGGAGCCATCTCTGGGGACTGAATGAAAACGCACCAAATGAAACTTGCTGATTTAGCCATTTGTTTCCCAACTTCAGGCAAAAAAAAAAAACAATAAAAAACAACCACTCGGCCTGCTGCTCGCTACATTTTCATGATGGATTTTGAATGACGCAGTTTGATAAATTAGCCAACACATAACATTTTGCTAATTAATTATAATTAATCATGTTGAAGTTTTCAGAGGTGCAGTCAGTGATAATGCTGTCTGTTTGATGTATTGCACGTATGAGGCCCAGTGTGTGGATCAACCCCTGTCTCTGGGCAGAAGTGATCCCAGGAACTGTAGTTTGTGTGTTTCACTCAATGTGTCCCCCTCATTCCACTCCACAGATGGGATTTCATTTTAATTGACAGTTACCCTCATCCATTCCTCAAGATGACAATTGCGTGCATGTGTGTGTGTGTGTGTGTGTCTGTGTGTGGGGGGGGGGGGGTAGTTGAGGTACCCATAAAATGTACACAGTGAGCTATAAAGGGGCGAGTTTTCTTTTTTGTGTGTGTTTAATGTCTCTGATGGTATGTCTTCTTCAAGTGTTCTCTAAAAGACACCAAATAGGTCAATCTAGGCATCCAATTATAACAATATGTGTTTTACTGTGTGTTTTGGTGTGTGTGAGTGTGTGCACAGTTGTTTGTGAGCGTGCATGGCCTGCCGATCCATTGATCTCTAGCTTTAGCTGTGAAGTCTGGCCTTTGTCTGCCTGATCTACCTCTTTTGCCGCCCTTCTTTTCACTGTCATTCCTTGACGCATGGCTCTGACAGATCCTGAGTGCTGCACCGGTGGGAAAATAACACGCATCTCTGACCTCTTGAACTCTTTTTTCTCCAAAAGCCCCAGAGAAGGAATGCTTTAGCTGCCCACGACTCTTCAAATGTCTACCAAGGGACATCCTATTGAGACAAGAGGGGTAGAGAGACATTTCAAGACAGGTATAGATCTTCAGCTGGTGTCAGGTGTGGGTATCGAGCAAAACAGCAGAGGATTTACGGTGTGCACACTTCATGTATTGTGCATGGACTGCAGAGAGCTAAAACTAATAGACAGTGGTGTCAGCAGTTCTCTGTCTAGCTTTTCCTTGGAGCTGTCTTTAGTGTTAAATCACAGGCTGTGTACAAAAGCTGATCGGTTTTCTTCCTAGGTTTCTGAGTTCAGCATTCACCTCCATTTGAAAGCTGAAAGGAGGTTTGTGGGTGGACCCAGGAGGGGGTTCTGAATGGGCATGTAATGTTGTCTTTGGATCAACTGGAGGAAGCTATGTCACTGATCATTCATGGAGCCGGTGTATACATTAGGGACGGAGGGGAGGGGATTGGTGCAGGCCGCTCCACAGCAACAGAGGACAGCCTATGGAAAAGGTGCCAGCTACCTAACCAAGACGGTGATGTCATCAGACTGAACCATGCGTTCACACGTGTCGTCTCCTCTCCTGCATGTGTGTGTGTGTCTCCCTCACTGCCCGTGCATGGTTCTGTTGGGAGTAATATCAAAAACACCTTCCATATGCTGCATCACCTTCAGGCTGTCCTCAGCTGCTGTGGTCCAGCTGAGGACAGCCTGAGTTTTGAATGCTTCCTTCTTATATATTGAATGAACTACACAACAACATTGTGCGCATAGGTGATTTGTCTAACCCAGTTGTGATAATGTCAATACATTGATTCATCAAGGACTGTATGCTTTACTCATGGTTAATATTGATAACTGCCACCTTGCAGTTGACAATCCAGATTCAATGGCACAACACATACACACATATCTCCACTGCAGAATAACAAGGTTGTTTGTGAGTTTTTAAGAATGTCTTACCATTCGTAACTGGTGACCTGTGGGATTACATCTCCCCCCAAGAGCTCATGCTTGCATTGTGCGCCCGCAATGGTGTATTGTGTCACTGTGGGCAGGGTTTTAAGAAGTTTGAAAACATGTGCAGCTTGCTCTTTAGTCCTTCCTTTCTAATCCTTTTTAGCTTCACAATGGCGCCTTACTTAACAATAGTAAAACCACTGAAAAGGGACAAGTGCAAGCGTGGCCATGACGTCGGGGCACTGATTTCACGCACAGGAGGATAAGAAAAAGCCTGAATACTTGTGCACACATAGCATTATGCACAGCGTGGACATGCTAGTCCTCATACTATCTCCTCCTTGCTTTAAACACACAGACACATAAGCCAGAGTGGCAACATGTTAATCTTAAGAACTAAGACTGTGAACAGCTAAACATATCCCTTTAAAGTCTTTGGGCCCTGTGTTGTTGTAACTTATAAAAAAGAAAAAGAAAACTGGACTGAATGAAAACGTATCTATAAAACTGAAAAGTTATCTATAAGTTATTGAGCTAGAATTTCATTCAACTCGAGGTCCTAAATAATATCATAAAAGCTAAATTGCTGGGGAAAAAAATGTATTTAGCGTATTTTCATTTATCTTCAAAAGGGTATTAATGTGGCATTTCCAAGATGAAAACTACTCAAGACTGTAAATCTGACACCGCTTGAATTTAAGGTAAGTCCCTCCTAAGTGAGCAAAACTAAATGGTTGGTCTAAGGAGATTCTTTTCCAGCTCGCAGCATCCGTGACACAGCGCTGTTTTCCGGCACTTGGCCATGGGCAGAGCGTGGAGCGGAGCTGATTTGTTGCGCTGTATTGCACCAACAGATCAACTGATTGTTGACAAACAGCTTAACTGGATGCCAGTGTCGGCGCGCTCGTCTCCACCGACTGCTGCTGGTCTGCGCTGATTTGCCGGAGCTGTGCTGTTTGACAGCCACGCTTCATCCCTCACTTTCACTGCACCATAAAGTGTCCTCTGTGGTGGCTGGATGGTGCTGTTTACTGGTGATTCTTTGTCATCATTATGTTGTCACATACAGGATAACCAGGAGGGGAGTGGGGGAGAGAGGACAGTCGGAGGGCTGTGTGTAACCGTAGCTGGTGTAGGGGGGGTCACTGAGGGCCGCAAGAATCAGCTCATTTGTTCATTCATCTTCATGTACCTGAATCCCTTATGGCAACTGAGGACTCCGCTATCTCAAAAGATAAGGACACAGCTCCACGCCCTGACTAGCACATATCGGATCATGCTTAGTCTTCATTGAGAACCAGTGATGACACCTAGATTTGTTTTTGTTATACATCAAAGCAAACCTAAATATTGAATAAAACTGTTCTGTCAGGATTTGTCTTCGCAAAGATAGAAAAAAACATTTAAGCCGAATAAGCTCTGTAAGCCACAAGGACTCTTTGATCTAAAAAATTATTTGTATGCTCTGTGATCACACAGCAAACAAACACCATGGGGTGTTTTTTTGCAAGTTTCCAAGCATATGTGTATATTTATGCATATCTGTTATTTTATTTATTTATGTATTTATTTTTGTGTGTGTGGGTGCGCTTTTAAGGGCTTCAACAGATTTTCTCTGCTACACAGCTGAAATAGAGACTTCACCTGCAGATGAACCTGTGCTGTGTGCATTTTTCTCCAGGTAGTGTGGGTGAGACAGCATTTTCCATATTTTCCTGACAGTGGGAGAGGATCCTTTAGGTCCTGTAGCAGGCTGCTGTTGCTACTAGGATAACAGGCTGGGCTCTGATCTCATCGTGCTTCAGCTCACTTTGCCGGGAAGGCAAAGGATGATGTAATGCTGTTTGTGCGGCCGCAGAACGCACTTATCAAATGTGCTTTGAAGACGAGAGGCTTAGGAACCAATGTAATTGTATCACCTCAACCATAATTTTATGAAGAACAATTCTTAACAAAAACATTACTTTAACACCTATAACTTCTTCCTGGTTTATCTTACTTTTAATCTATACATCAATCTCTCTCAACACACCCAACAACCCCACCTGAAACTAAACTGGTAATTCTTTGCTCAAATTATTGGGAATTTGTCTGCAAATTGGACATTTTTGCACTGCATCTACTCACGCATTCAAGGAATTTCAAAGCCAGAGTATGGCGCCTTAGACAGTTCATAGACAATATTTAGTATCCCATTCATCCTCTTAATATCTTAATATATACCGTAAATTACTAAATTAATTGATTGCTTTTTTACCACAAACCTGGAAGAGCCCATTTATTCCTATTACCTCCATCCTTCTTCTTGCCCAGGCCAAATCCAGCCTTCTGTACAAAATCATATGACTCGAGTCCTGTAAAATACAGGGGTGAGAATATTATACTATGGATTTTATGCTTGGTAATTAAAGAGATCACCAGTTTATGTCCCAGGCAGGCATGGACCTACCCTGATTCACAACCCTACACTCTAAAGAGTAACAACCTCATTCCTACTCCTGACTACTCTCGTTTAATTGCCCTTTGTATGCAACAGATATCCTTTCTAACTGGCCTAATGTATCACACATCATGCAGCATATTTTAAAAGTGCTTCTGATGCACAAAGGCAAAGCATCACACCTGTCAACAACATGATGACAAGTGGGACCGCATTACCTCATCTCCGTTTTGCACGGTCTTGGCACGGGCTCAGGATATTACTGAATTTTGGGGCCTCCAGCCACGGCCCAGCCCCGGTCCTGTGAGTGTGTCTCGGAGGTGAAGCATGTGTCAGGAGCCCGTGACGATGCCAGAGAACAGGAGATGAGTCAGACGAACACTTGTCAGGTGATGTCATCTCCAGTGAGCACCGATGACCGGCCCCAGCTGTTTTGGTGCACTGAGCCACACTCTGCAGCACCTGTCTGAGGCAGATTTAGCTCACACAAGCGCAGCGCGGATCAGGGCCTGCTGCACACAAGGGCTTTTATTACTCCCCAGTGATGAAACCAACAGAGGTCAAATGGGGCAGACGGTTCATCTCCAGCAAAGCCTAGTTTCATAGCACCAGTTAGATTATGTTGAATATAATTGTTTCTTAGTACGGATGATATAGAAACCTCAGCGTCATTGGTGCAAAGACCCAGTCATGCAACCATAAGTATTTCTGATGACATCATTTCTGATACACTCACCTAAGGATCATCTGCATTGATTCACACAGGCGTGAAGTCACAGAATGACTGCATAAAGTCTCTGAAAAACTGCATTCACAAAGGAAAAGCAGACGGCAGGTCCGTTCTCATACACATGTATTTTTTTAGTTAGACCTCAGGTGGTAAATGGAAATGCAGAGACATGCTGCGGGAAAAGAAAATTTGGTTCCAAACACTGTGTAATGATGTAATCAGCTGTATACATAAGCATCTCCTCCCACACACAAAAAGGCAGTGGGTCATCCTTCTTAGTAAATCAAAAGCTGTTTCGCTTATAATAGCTGTACTTTGTAATAGCTATTGCAGGGAAATAACTCTGATTTAATCTTGCAAGCAATCAATAGTTTCTGACTGTTATGATTGATGAGTTTTAAGTAGGACTATTAGCCAAGTGTAAAAAATAAAAGTGCGGCTGACTTCAACTGCCAGTCGCTCCGTCAAAGCTCTAATGTAAAAGGGAGTATTCTGTCAACTCATTTACGAATAGGTTTAGATCTGTGGGCATTTTTTCTTAATGACTATGTGAATTACTCCAGCATTGATTTCTATTGTGTGAGAAAATAGAAAATGTAGAAAGAAGTGTCGGCACAGGCGCCTTCAGACACACTGCATTGACATTTCACTCTGATACCATGAGAAATATTGCATATGCTGAAACCAGCAAATTGTGTATTTAAAGTCTCTGGTGAATCAAGGTTACGGCACTGACCCTTTTAGTAGTAGCTCGTCATATATTTAGCAGTGCAGGGGATCATTACAAACTGTCCTCCATCACATTATGACAGATCTTAATTGACTGCCAATATGGCTTTGCTGAGTTGACAGAAAAATCGGATTTTAATCTAATCACTGCAATATACCTGATTGGCTCCTCGCAACACTCTGGCATATTAAAACATTTGCAATGCAGAGATGGGTCAGAGAGGTGGTCGATGACTAAATTCTAACACTGTACGTAAGGATCTCAAATGGATTTATTATAGCTTTTATATAACATTGCTGATGTACCGAGTGAAAGGTGTTTTCATTTAATCAGTTTAGGAATACAATCAAAATTCTTTACTTTACAGCATTCTTGTAGTTTCCTCTCCTATCTAAATAGTTTATTTTAATTATATCCCCAAAGCTAAAAGACTGTTTTTTAGCACTTTACTATGCAAACATTTGTAGAATGTTTTAATTGCTGAACTTCAGTTGCCCTCTCTATCCTCTCCTCCAGCGGGCTCTACAGCGTGTCCCTTTGGTTTTTACTTTCCCAGGTTTATCATAGCATCACATCATTAAGAGGTTCTCCATGGATGGTTGTCTAAACGTTGACTTTCTGCCACCAATTCCCCGGATAAGAAGCCCAAAGCTGAGCAGGCTGACATCCTCCTGAACAAAAGTAAATGATGGCAGATAGGACGGTGGTCCAGCATCCCCTCGGTAGCCTCGGCGGAGAAACTCGGGAGGAGAACAATGATAGATTGCTGGGTGAGTGGGCTGTGTGGATGGATCAGGCCACTCGTACCCGAAGAGCACCATCTGCTGTCAGTTCGTGTGACTCATTCGACTGCACTGACACGAGCATGTAAAGGAGCATGCTGAGCACACATCAGACCGCTGTCAGGAGCACTGGCAATGGGCAGCATTATAAAAAGGGAGGGTGTGCAGGGAGAGTGCTGTGCAAAGAAACAAGTAGGGGACTGAAAACACCATCTCTTTTATCTTCATTGAAAAATACATCAACCCAAACAATCTCCTCAGAGCTTTTATTTTGTTGGTCTGTTGTATGTCTCTTTAAAGTTAATTTGTTTGTTCAGAATATGTTAAAAAACAAATGCAAACAGGGCAGTGTTCTGCAGAGAAAAGGCATTAATAGATCTGGCATTTTTGTTATAGAGGAAAAGTAAAACAGCAACACTACTATTCACCATGAGTTTTGAGATTGAACTCCTGACATTTCCTTGTGTTAAAGTTTTTATCCACATTCTTCTAAAGCAGCATGTACTTGCCTTACACTGGCAAAATTTTATCTGTAGAGCCCCTTGTGTACAACTAGAGTGAAATAACAGAATAGCTAAGGGCCGAGAAGCCGGTACAGAGCTGGTATCAAATGACCATGGCTGGCAATCTAAAAACAATGAGCTGTTTATGGTCAATTTTAGCAAGCTGAAGTACTTCGGACTGCTTCTTGCCACTAAAAAAGAAGAGCGCTTGGATCACCTGAGAGGAAAGAATAACAAATAGGATTATCCTGTGTCATTGGACTGGCCCACAAACACATACACACAAACAATAATGGTCCCTTTTCAAATGTATTTATCAATGTAATTATTGTGAGACACAATAGAAATAATCATTTTCCACAAAACTCTAAAATGATAAAAAATAGATAAACAGTCCATCCAAGCATGATTTTCTATGCATTTAGAAAAACACAAAAGACCTCCCTGAGGGGGCCACTGTTACATATTTCTAAGATTAACTGTAAGGTCAGAATCGAAGGCAGGGTCTTGTCATCTCCTATTTCATTTCAGGGGTCCAGAGGAACCTTATTGTCAATAAGGAGCAGCTGTATTGACACCTGTGACACTGAGCTGGTTTGCCTCGGACTCCCAGCCTCTTGCTTTATACCCACTGGATAGAATCACACACAAGACTGTCTTTGCAAGTGATGGAGCATGCCAATACTAAAAAGGTCACAATTTATGAAAAGGCTACAACATCAAAGCCCTGATCAATGATTTCCACAGGCCTAAAATAAAATGCTCACACACTGATACTGATGCCAGAGAAGAGGTCCACAGACGTTCTGGTGGTGTCAAAAGGGGATGCATTTCAAGGCGAAAAACAGGCAATTGTATAGGATTTGCGTCAGTCAAGCCTTGGTGGCTGGACAGTGATGGGAGACCCTTCTGACCTCACATGGTGATGCAAGCTTGTCAGTGTGAGACAGGTGCAGAGAGCCAGGGAATATTATATTATGATGAATAGTCGACGGGCTGGCCAGCCGCAATCAAACAGTCTCTCTGAGCTAAGACCATTTTATTATGGACTATGATGACGGTGTAAGGGCTGCGTGAGGTGGAATGGATAGATGGATGGATGAGATTCTGATGAGATGATCCCGACAGGTCTGCCCGAGGGGAGGTAGAGTACATTAGTGTACATCAATGCCAGGAGAGCAGTGCAGATTCACACACTGTCTTATGCATGAGTTCCAAAGTGGCTTAAGAGGCTTGAGATCCCTTCAAGCAAAAACAACATACTGTACATCAGTTTTCATAATACTGTAGGAGGCAATATACAAGATAAAAAGTAGCTTGTGTTACACATTATGAATGTGTTTAATGTTTGATCTGACTCAAATTCTGGCTGATTTCCTTTTTTTCCCCCTTTATTTTATTCCAATATCTTATTTGGATTCTTACTTTAGGGATCAGTGGCCACAACAAAATACCACACAGTGATTCAGGACAACACTGCTGAATCCATCAGTGAACAGCACTCAGGTGCTTGCAAATACTTCCACCTAATACACAACCGCTGCCAGCTTCTTTTTGTGATCTGGAGATGTAGCCGGGCTTCTGTCACTGTCGAGAAACAGCGAAACAGAAACATTAAAATAATGTCTGGAATGGACAGGCAGACTGCAGGGCATCATGAATAAATAAGAACACTCCAAAAGAAACTATTCCTTTGTATTGTGTTGTATTTGTCTGTGCTGGCAGAGGCACAAGGATGTGGGTGCAGGGCCGGCATGCGAGCAAATAAATAAATAAGCAACGTGTTCAAAAAGTGCAAGCTGTTCTTAAGTCTGTGTGACATGTAAGCTACACAGCACAAACAAGTTAAGCAGCACAGCACATTAAGGTTTGTTATTCTTTCTTTTATTCCTTTTGTCTGATTTATCAAAATTTCTGCTGAACACGGCATCATTTTCGATAAATTGCAGCATGGTTATAAATAAATAAATAAATAAATAAGACAGATGATGTGGAATAAATCCAATTTACCACGCAGAAGATAATCAATACATTTACCTGGAATCCCATTCCGAAAAACGCCTTTAATCGAAAGTACAGTATGGGCTTGTTGACTTTAATTGCAAGACTGTTGAATGCAGAAGCCATGGGCAAACAATTGATAGTAGCCATTAGCAAATGATTAGGCGGACAGAGATGAACTCCGCAGCATTGATTTGGCTGGCTCACATTTCCGACTATTGTAGGAGAATAAATAAATTCACCTGCAAATCTATAATGCATGACTTTATATTCATAATTTTCACCACTGAGGCTCCCCGGCTCCCTGCTTTCCATCCCCTACACACAGAAGCTGGCAGCTCATTTGAGTCAGGCGTCCACAGTGTCTTTTTTGTGCCAAATTGTGCCAACTGTTTATTCAGCCAAACACAGCATTATAAAATGTTTCGCTGTGAAGATTTATAATGAGATTGAGATTGTGAAGTGAAGCCACAGGCGTGCCCGCTAGACACGGTGAAGCCAGGATCATATCAAAGACTTCCTCTATCGTTTCAAATTATTGAAAACTATTGTCATATCTATCATCTGAACCAAGTCTAATTTGCCGACTTCATCTTGGAAGCCTCTTTAATGTTTGAAATTAAATCCAATCCCTGTGGGGTGTCACGACAGATTGAACAGGAAAAGTCTTAACTTTCAAAAACAACAGACACATGGTATGGCTCCCAACAACTGCCAAGAAATTAACATTATAATTTCCCAGCATTTGTTTTAACTGCAACAAATACACAATCTGAGCAACACACTGAACTAAAAAGTTCAATATGAAATGTTGAGGGTGGCCGAATAACAGAGTTTGTGATGACTTAGATCGGTGAACTCACCAGTGAGCGGGGTTGCGTTGTGCTGGGCTGTGTGTACGTGTTCTAGGGCACATGGGTAATCAAATAGAGGGGAACAGAGCGTTTGGTGTCCTCAAACCTAATTTGGCTGCTCACAGCTCTGACCTTCTGAACTTTGACATTCCAACCCGACTAGCGTGGGTACCGAATCATTTATTTTCTTTGTCGAGACATAAGCCAGATGAGGGGATTGAAGTCTCACAGCAAAAATGTTTGGAACTCAAAACACAAATAAAAGCCAGATTAAAATGTAAACAATTTAGACCAGCCAATACATGACCCCGAAAAAAAAAAACTGTCTATCCCTTCAGGGTAAAGATCTGTATTGATTGCCAGGAAACATCATCGCCTATTAAAATAGCGATTTTGCTTATTTTAGTGAGCCTGATCAATTGGATCAATTATTTGGACAATAATTTGAGGTGGCAGTTAATGCCTGTCGATAAATATTGTTCACCTGCCCTGGAGACTAAGCCTTTTGAGGCTAATATACATATCAATATGTGAACAATTTCTCTTGCGTGTTCACAAAGAATCTGTTGTGTTCAACAAATGGCATTAATCGCGCATCATTCTAAGGTTAAAGGTGAGTAGAAGAACGCAGAGCCTAAGAGGCACATTTTAATGACAGGAAAGCAGCAGACTTCATTCTCTTTTGCTCTCCCCCTCTTCCTCTCTGTCTCTTTATAGATTTTTTTTCTCCTTTTTGTATTTACTAGTTTTTAACCATGTCTCAGGAGGATTATGCAATTGTGGCTTACCACATGTCTTTTTCCAAGACTATACTTGTGTAGCTCCATTCCCGCTTCACACGAGCTCTCAAGGCACACCCAGCATTAAAAAACTAGATTTTGGAGTTAACAGAGCTTTCCTGAAAGCAATTCATCTCCTGCTCTCCTGTTTTCTCTCGCTGAGCCTGCACTGCTTCTTCAACAGCCAGCCCGAAGCATACCCACATGTGCTGCTCGACTGCTGCTCGGCTGTGCTCCCACCCCTCTCCCTCCAGCCCTCTCCTAAAATAGACCCATCTCTGGGCCTCAGAACATTTGGCTGTTTCCTTCCTCTCATCTTGTCCACGCCTGTTTAAGGGTTACAGCTGCTCTTACGTTGACCACAGTTTCCATTGCTCATCACTGTTTAAATCCCAGGCCTCTTCTGGAGTCCATTACTAAGGCTAACTTCCCCAGATTTATCACCTCTATGACTTGAAGCAGCCAAAACACCAGCAGCACGAGTGTAGTGCTGAATGAGCTGTTCTGACCCCATTTAGGTCCAGTACAAGTTCAGTGCTGCAAAGAAAGGATGTGTGTTTATGAAAGTATATTTTGAGGTCACCTTCTGTGCAACATCCAGAGATTATTATGTGAATAAAGTGCAGAATCCATTCAGATGGAAGGAGTCTGCAACCTGCGGTAAAGATGTCTTTTGAAGGAGATCCGAAGAAAGTGGATGATGGGATCACTGCCATTTGTTTCTTTTAACTTGATCCATGGGTATTTCCATCTACATTTAAGAGCTATGCTGTTTGAAACTCACACCGATCACAAATGGAAAGAAAATGTGTTCCCCAGCATAACACCAAACATCCCCCATTTTAGTTTTAAGTTCACAGAGATTGTCAGTTAGTGAAAGCTTTTGAAATGAGAGGAATTCAAACCACATTGCAAAAGCTTCATAACCACTTTTACTGTCTTGTTTTGGCTTGGACTTAACTGTTTTGATCACAAATTTAACCTCTATGAGTAATTCATTCTGAATGATGCCCTGATGAGGGGTGATTCATGTGCCACCCCAACCGACACCACTGTGTGTTTGTTTTCATTACGAAGCAATGCATATCATGCATAATGAATTTCGAAAAACCCCTCTGTCATTTATTCATCAAATACTGACAGAGAGGCAGACAGAAAAGCGGGAACAGATTTGTGCAGCTTAATTATGCTTCCCTGGGAAAGTTTATATGAGAGACAATGAGTCTTGCAATGCAGCAATACAGAATTTTGGTTTCACATGATAGGCTTATTAATCACAGTAATGAATCATGAGACGGTTTGCAGAACAGTGAAATCAGGGGTAAACAAATGCAGATGATAAACTGTGTACAGGGCTCTCCCAGATTAAATGCAAGAATGGCACAGAAAAGGGGAAAAAGAGAAAAAATTGTTGGAGACAATAGCGTGATTTCATGTCATATATCTGAGCTTACAACGTGAATATATTTGTGCCATCCTTGTCCCGCAACTGCTTGTTTGTTTGTTTATTTATTCATTTGAAAATTTGCATTATAATGTTAAAAAACAAGTTGTGCATCTAAGTAATTACACTGTAATTGATGACTTAATAGACATGTAAATTATACAGTAGTGTGCTAGCTACCGAGTAGAAAGAGTGCAGTGTGATGTATAATTACAAACTCCCGCTGCCACGCTTCTGTACCAGGGTCATAAATTAAGCAAACGAAATCTGAATAACTCAGACCGGAGCGAGTTTGCACCGTATATTCTGGCTGAGATATCCTTGTTTTCTATACTCTGTCTTTTTTACCAACAGACGTTCACTTTTACAAGGTGTCGAGCCATGTGGTCCAGTGTATTTTGCTTGATAAAACATGTGGTTATCATGGCTTAGAAGTTCAATTCCCAGTGGGATCACAACAGTGTAAGGATTTTTTTTGGCAAAGCAATCTGAAAATATTTTGCTGTTCTAGTTTACTGCTTGTTGTATATACTTGCTGTTTAATATGTCTTTTTTGATTGTTCAAAAATCCACTCGTTGCTTGGTGCTGAACCTCAGAGGGCATAGCATTGTCTTAGATCCTTCCCATTAACTTAAAAAAAAGACAATCACTGAGACTTACTTGAGCCACACTTAGTGCATAAACAGAATTATTAAAGCAATTAACCTTGTTTTTCTACACAAATGAACCCTCAATTGGTATTTTTTCTTTTAATAGAGAGTTGCACATTTGCAAACGTGCTCCCAAAAGAAGATCCTTCTGCACCATTTGTGTTTACAATATTAAAAGCCCAGACCTGTTGGTGGCACTTAAAGGGAGAGGCGTGATTATAACCCTCACATCAGAGGAGTCATCAGTACAGGCTGACAGCTTGTAAGGCTCTAATGCTATCTGTTACGCACACTGTCCCACTTCTCTTCTGTGCTCCTGTTCGTAATTACAGTGGTTAATCTTCCGATTCCCCCCTGTCTCCTGCCCACTCTCTGCCTTCCTTATTAGCACCTCCTTGCCCACCTGAGATTTTTGTCTGCTTCCCTCCCAATTTTTCCTTTTGTGGGAGCAGAGTAGTCCAATCAGAGTTGCCATTGTTTATTGTGATAAGTTGGGATAATGAACAAATGACCTGCCACCTGGAGCACTTAGGGCCTAGTGTTAAACTTGGGTTATAAAAACCTCTTCCAGCTCTATTGATTTACTGGCAACATTTGATTGTACCCTAGGGGCAGGGGGCCTGCAAGGCTGCATAGAGCTCTTACTGTTTTACAGTCCTTATTACACCAAACAAATAAATCTCCTGACCATTAATTCACTGCCTGTGCCCTCACTCTCCAGACTGATAGGCCAAAAATCAGAACAGATTCAGGCTGCTTGGTAGAGCCGGCCAGATAACCAAGTAGTAAAGAGGTAATGTCCTTTTCCATGTGCCCCATTCTATATTGGATTAGCAGACCGCAGACAATTTTGAATGTTCTCGGAAGACTTTATGACCGCTCAGGACAAATACATGAGGAAATCATTTAAGTTGGGTTATCCTGTTTTGCAAACAAGAGTCATTATTTCAATATCCTGTGAGGCTTTTACAATGCCCCAGCCATGATTTTTGTAGAGCAGCTTCTCCCCTACATAACATGGCACATCCCGGTTAACAGAGGTAAGCTGCTGGGAAAGTCAGGGCAGGCTGATTTTTACAACTGAAAGCAACTGTAAAATCTGAGGGAGCTGAACACATAAGACCAAAGGGTGTTTCCAAAAGCTGAGTTGGCGATACATTCAGCGTGGATGGACATTTAAGAATGAGACAGTTCACTTGTAAAAAAAAATTATGAGAGACTGTCCAGTGTAACCTGCTCTAACAATTAATTAATCTAACCTTAAGGTGTGTTGGTGCAGCGCACTTATACAAGAAGATGAATATTTTGCCTCATCTGCACTGATAGCAATGTTTATTTATGGAATGGATGCTTGTGGACCTTCAAACTCTTTCACTCTTCTTTTCCAGCTTTCTCTCTCACACATACCCACAAGAACATAGAGTACTTCATCAAAACCCCTTTAGACCTCAACATTAGGGTACACAAAACCATGTCAGGATGACGAACAAACTGCCTGCAACACCACTAGATGAAAGAGTCTCTGATTAGTTTTTGCCAGAGTGTTTACCATAGTTTGAATCACTACCATAGCCCTTGATTGTAGACTTATGTAATGTAGATTCAAATGCACTTTCCATCCAGCTCACTGGTTTCTCAGAGGCATAATTGTCAACATATGTGAAACGCACATGCAGGCTTTGGCTTCACGAATATAAGGGATACACACACAACCATCTCAATTCGTTATATCCCTCAAACCAAATGAGATGTTAACCTCAAAGATCAACTAAGATGTTGAGGGTACCATACACAAACCTGAACACATTTTCCACACAGAACCCACAGCGTGCTTTTGTTTATTTTTATTTTTTAACAAATCATCTGGCTCCTGCTGGAAAAATATGCATTTTATCTGGGAGGGCTCAAAGGTCACAACCTTAATTTAGCTGGGACATACAGCACCTGAGACTTTTCCTATTGGAAGTACAACAGATTCTGTATCATAGATGTCAAAAATTCCAAGTGTAGGATAGTTAATATTCCCTTGGAGCAAAATTTGCTATAAGTCAATGTCCAATGCAAAACATTAGAGACCTCCCAATCCGCTCAAACCTTTCAGAAACTCAGGAGATCAAAAGTAACTTCTGTGCTACACCACCTGGGGCCGTTATGATGCCTTGGCAAGGCTCTGTAGTCGCTGGATAAAAAACAAGGCCACCAGACAGCTAGCCGGCTAATCTGCGTCATCATCTATTAATCTGACATGCCATGCTGAATAATAAATATGTACACTATCAAAGAGGGAGTCATCACAGGGGACACAATGAATCACCTTACATGCGCCAGGAGGACATGGTATGTCTGTTATGGGTTTGACTTTTAATGAGTTCCACACAGGTAAGCGTACATTCAAAATATATATATACATGCGTGCAATCGCAATAATGTCATCTTCATCAGGAACATGCAGAATTTTTTGGCTGAAGCAGCAACATGTTCAGAGTTCGTTTATTTGTTTTTTCTTTCAAGGTTAACCTTTGGTTAAAGTGTATGTTGCTGAAAGTGCATATGTTTGGGTTGTTTATGCACCTCTCAATCTCTCAACAATCTAATCACCAATCTAGGGCAATATGACCCATGAATGATGGATGAAAGCTTGCTGCTAGGATAAAATACCTCATCTTGTCGGCTGTAATGGAACTAAATGACTTTCCACTCTGAGATGGTTGACTCAGTGATTAAAATCAGCTTTTTCATTTCAACTAAATGCACACTTTATTTATTTATATACTATTGATTATTGTATTTTTTGCAAGCTTGATAAAAAAAAAATATCCTCCATACAATGACATTTTATAGTCCAGCCTCCAGTTGGCTGCCTTTTGTAAAGTTTTCACTGAACAACAGACAACAAGGTGCTAACCTATTTTCATACCTTATCTTCATCCTGGCACCCCTCCCACTGTTGGCCCCCCCATTTCATATCCTACTGGGAGTAGGGCCCAGCTTTACATTTCAACCACAACACGCTACCTGTCACCGCACAGAACACACACGCTCATCCCAGAGCGCAGTGCAAGAGGCATATGACATCTGTTCTCTCTCCGGTGGGTTCCTCTTGTCCCCAGCCTCATCCACATCGCTTCTGAGAGCAAAGGGGGGGAGGCACTGTGTGACAAGGGGACATAGTTGAAAGAAGGGGGATGCACGGAGATCCAGTGTGTGTATATCGGTAAAATGGGTGGGGTTGTACAGAGCGAGCAGCCAACCACAGCATCAGTCAAAATTGTCATCAACCTTCCTCCCTCAGTCGCCAAATCTTGCCTCTATCACATCAACCAGATTCAGGTGCTTTTTGACAGTGGAGGCCCTTGTTGGCACCAGCTGTCCGGACATGATGTGCAAATGAGCAAACTGTAGAATTTTTCAAAAAGCTCAGAATTACATAATTTCCATATTGAGCATCCCTGCAGAAAATTAGAAATACAGGGCAATTTCTTCAGTACTAAACACGGTTTGATACATGGCAAAATAAACACCTTTGCAGAGTTTGGCAGATGTTAGAGAAGTGGGGGCACGACAAGTCAAACTACAAATATCAACAGTCGAGAAAGTAAACGCACACTCCCAAACAACTGGAGCAGCAGTGCCCTTGAGCAGTGTAACTGCTTGAGTCACACTTTTTAGCAGCAAGCAGTTGCTGTACCATTATGGCTTGCCAGAGTTGAATGGCTTCGAGCCGCAGTTTGGGTAATAGCTGGAAAACACGGGCTACATACCGCTCTACTGGTTTATATTGGCTTCTACAGGAAAAAGGAAAAAGCAGAGATTTCAAAGCCTTTCAGGAACATTATATTTTTAAAACAATTATTATTACAGCTACAGTTTATGCTACATCAGCATCGAGGGATTCGCATAAAATCCAACTGATCACATATGAGATATGATGGTGTATTATATAACATGTCGGCCTGAGTGGGGCATCACTTGGTGCTTCACTGATGTAGTAATGGTGTGGACACACTAACATTTCTCTGTGCACTAAGATTGAATTTTAGATTTACCTCAGAGTAAGAAGGGGAGCTCACGCTTATTCAATTGGATTTTAATGGCAAAATCAGTCCACTGACTAGTTTATAGCGCATTTTATCCAATCCAGTGGTCCGCAAACCAATTTAATTGCATCTTTAATTTTGAAATAAGATTCTGACTCTGTTTTTTCTTTTCCCTTGCAACCATTAATATTGCCATATTTTGAGTCAGATGGCTAATTCAAGTCCAGCACAGGCAGCATTTTTGTTAAGTCATTGGGGTGTTTTGACTTTTTAGCTGTTTTTTCATTTCCTCCACACTAAAGCCTTGTTCAGATATGTATTCCTTTCAATTAATCTGAAGACAATATAACATGGCATTCAATTTGAACCAAAACTAAATTAAACTGAGAAGACTGGGGATATTGCTGTCTAAATCTAAGAAATTCAAGGACAAAAACCTAAAATGTCTATCGATAGCAGATCTAAAGTAAACAGTGAGTGTCTTGATTTTGGTCACTTTCAGAGCCAACACTAATTTGAAAAAGCAAGATATTACCTTTCAAACAGAATGTTGTCTGTGCACCTTCTTAAAAACATCTGACATCCTGTCAGCAAACAGACACAAGTACAGGTGAGTATTTTTGTAACAGAGTGTGCATGTCATTGCAAATTAGAGAGAATAAAGAATAAAGAGAAACATAATAATTTGCTTTAGTTGATTACAATTAAAGTCCTGACTGCTTGTGGAATCAGATCTTTAGAAAAGAAGCAATTATCCTTATATGACACTTTAGTTAGGCCATTATCCGCCACTGCTACATTATTCTTTTCAGCCTTGTTTGACCTGGTTTTGGCAGCATGAAACTGTTTAAAAACAGATGAAAGGAAGAAAACTGTAACCTTTCAATTATATAGAGTTTGATGTCCTGCCCATTTCTGACAAATACTGTATGCATTCCATGGCAAGACCGTCTGATAAAAGCCAAGAAAACATTAATGCACTTTCCTCATAGACTTTAAGCTGTGAGTCCATTTCATATTGCATATATACTACAAAGTGAGTTTTTTAACTAACTTCTTTTTTAAATAAATGGAGAGAATCAGAGCAGCGTGAACCAGAAAATCCAGACAATAAGTCCTTTAAAAATGTATAGTCTGACAGAGCTGTTTCATACTTTCTTATTAAAATATTATTACGATTGATAACTGGTTATCCAAGTCCTGTTTAAGATCAAATATGTTAATCTCATAATGTATCTTCCCCCGTTCCATACAAATGTCCAATTTCCATGAAGTGAGCTGCCTGAGGCTGAGACTGTGCCTGTTTAACACATTGACTCAGCAGGGTCATGGGTTTGTTGGCTCTCGCTCAGCTTCGTAACAGCCTTTTCAAATCATTAAGTAATGAAGTGGGTGCCATTCAAATATAAATGGATCCATAAGCCAGAATCCTTTCATGTTTCGAACCATAAATACTCTTGTATTTTTCTCAGAGCCAATATACCTATCAAAGCCATTTTCAACATCTGCTATGCTTCTAAATAAGTGTAGAACACCGAGCCAATTGTTGTAGCCACACACCAAAGTGTTCACTAATTCATGGGATACAAGGCATTTATGCTTACTTTTTCTTAATTTGTTAATTGATTACTGCCCAATCTGTCGAAGATCCTGGCTCAGAGCCTTGGGGGACTTGCAATACTGTGATTGTGTTTTAGGCAGCTGCAAACACAAGCACACAAAACACACAAACACACAGTGAGATAAGCAAAGCCCCAGATCCAAGTCTCCTGATGCTTCCTGATTGTTGTGTGCACAGAAACCACTGACCTTGGCACACATATCTGTAACCAGCTCCTTCCCTCTCCATCCATCTCACTCTCCCTCCCTCTTTCTGGAGTGGCCCCTGGCCTACAGCTTATTGGGGGGCCTGGAGCCAGCCTCCCATTTCAGACAGGCCTTAATCTGGGAGGCAAATGATAAGGCTGAGGTTTACAGGAGGGGCTTTACACATTCACCAAAATTTGCATTTAAAGGCCCGCAAGTAATCTTTAGGCTTATTTAAATCTCAGCAAGACACTAACAGGAGCGATGGAGGAAGAAAATTCTGCAGATCCACCTCCAGTGCTTCTTTCCCATGGTACACCAAATCCCTGCCATAAATGAGCGCGGATGTGGACTGCTTTCCCTTTCTCACAGCAGTATGTCTCTGTATTATCAACGCCATTTAATTGACTGAGAATAATTTTTGCTCTGTGCATCCAAATAATACCACCACGTGGGACAAAAGCCTCAGCCATCACCGTAAGCCATTCGTGGAAAAAGTCCATTTTTGCCAATAAGATGCAAGGCAGCTGACATACACAAGAATAGAATTTCTGCTTGCTTTTTTATCTGGTTGTTTTAAATTAGCAGATTTGACTAAACAGTTTTTCATTGGCTTTTTGTCTGTGAGATTATAAAAAAATATGAAAGAGGCGGCATGTTTTTCAAACCCCGCAAAGAACTGATGCTGTATGGGCTTTCAAGCAAGACATTATTGTCAGGCAGATTCTTTATTGTTGTTTTACTATTTTAAAGCCTCCCACGAACTTAGTGCTGTTGCTTTGTCAAGTTTATCAGCAGTCAGAATAATTCATTTGATGAAAAGCCAAAAATGGAAAACACAATAATGAAAACATCAAAGAGTGGCTTTCACGCTGCTAGGATATACTCTGTCCCACTTTTTGTTTAAGTGTGCGCATTTTCCAGCAGGTACTCCAGCTTTCTAAAGTACTGTTTTGCTGTCAGCATTATTCACTTGTTTGCTGGCCGCGCGTCCTACAGTATGTATACCTTAACAGCACAATACTTCTGCTCGGCCAACTCGCGTCAGTGTCAAGGGGGGGGGGTATTTTCTGAGTGGGACCGCACGGTGCATCCTACACATCCAGAAGGGATTTGAATGATTAATCCTCACCTTTCTAACTGTATGTATGTAATTTGGTTTGACAAACACCAGCCCTCAAGGGACATTTTCTTCATTAATACTTGACAATGTGCCTTGCGTCCCAGGCCAGAGGAGATGTAGTGGTGTGACGGACGAGAGCATTAAAGTGACCCAGATTCAATCTTTCTTTCTCTACTTGCAAGCTTTTAACACTCAGTATGGTACCTGTGATTCAAAATTCAGACGGGAAAGCAACACATACTTGTGTTAAAGGCAGTTACAACAAGCCAGACGAGACACAAATCTGATGAGGCTCTCTGACAACAAAGTAAGCTGATGGATTAAGGACGGTGGAGGCTGCAGACCTCAGGAGAATCTTTGCCATAACTTTTTGCACATTGTTGACACTATGGCAGTGCGTTGTACTTATAATGCAATTATAACTTAATTTGGTCGATGTAACAAGTAATGTTGTTCTCAAAGCTGCATTTTTCCTCTTAAAACCAGGATGGCTGGGATGCTATTGTGGTTGTGCCTTTAAACTAGGTCTCCAATAATTATCCTCTTTCAGAAATACAAATGCTGACCGTATTTTCTCCCAAAGTTCTGCGGCCTTGATAAGTGACTCGAGTAGAATGTTGACTTCTGTGGCCAGCAGCAGTTTATTATGGTGAATTATGAGTCTGTCCATATCATTCAGTGGACTCTCTAAAGAGTCCACTTTCTAAAGGGTCCTTTGAGTGATTGTAAAGAAAAAACACATCAGCGACCTGAGCATCAAGGGATGCACATGCTTTTCAACCGGGAAGGTAGCCTCTGTACCCACGACAACGTGTTCAGGGTCACAAGAGCCTATTCCAGCTGTCAATGGACAAGAAGTGGACGAAGCCCTGACAGTTTGCCAATCCATCAATGAGTTGACAAGGAGAAAAATGTGACAAGCAAGCATGCTGTTAATACTCAAAGCCATGATCAACATTGTATCTCCTGCCAGCATAACATGCAAGATATTGTAGGACCCAAGAGTAATATTTTATGTCCAATCCATTTTTTTTCCTATTCTTGAAAAGGAATGAATGCGACACAGGAGAGTTGTCTGAACCTTAAAACTCTGAGCTTTGATTCATTATGCGGTACACTGGCCTGCGTTATGCACATGCCCCAGGGCAAGATAATACAGTTCAAGGTTGGTTTTCTACTCCAACAACACAATGTTTTTGTTTTGGTTACCAATATGCACAAACAAATGGATAACATGACCCTTTTGCCTCAATGAATGAATTTGCAGGTTAACAAAACAAACACACAGCGGCTGTCGCCTTTGAAGAGTTACAAAAAAGAAGTGAAGATATAATAATTAAAGAATAGTAGAGCAAAGGGTAATCACTACTTAATTCTGTGTTGTGTGACATTTGATTTTCCGAGCCATGCCATTGAAGTTTCATTGAAGGTTTCTAATCATGAAGACATTATGATCATCCCACCGGTCTCTGCAAGCTATATCAGAGGATACTGGAATTGTGGTTGGTTCCTATGATAATACAAATCATGTGTAACTGATTCTGATACACTGGAGGTAAAGCTAAAACATTATCTATCTAACATATGAACAAACACATTTCATGTTAAAGTTAAGTACATTTAAAGAAATTTCACCTTTTTTATGCAACCTTTATGTATCTGTGGTATTTTGCCTTTATGCAAAATTGTAAGACATTGTATCCATTTCAGGGCAGCATGGTGGTGTCGTGGTTAGAAACATTGACTCACAGCAAGAGAGCTCCTGGTTTAAGTTTTGTCTGTGTGGAGTTTGCACGTTCTCCTTGTGTCTGTGTGGGTTCTCTACAGGTACCCCGGCTTCCTCCCACCATCCAAAAACATGCTTGTTAAGTTAATTGGACACTCCAAATTGCCCCTCAGAGTGAGTGTGTGTGGTTGTTTGTCTCTGTGTGGCCCTGCGATGAACTGGCAGCCTGTCCACAGTGTACCCTAACTCTTGCCTGTTGTCAGCTGGGATAGGCTCTGTCTTTTTTCTCTTTATTTTTAGTTTTACATCATGTTTTCCCCATTCTGAGGACAGGCCAACTCAAGCTCAAGCACATAAAAGCACAGATTTAAGCAGCCCAGATGAGTCTTGAGACTTGGGGTGGCAAACAAAAACACCTGTGCGTCTTTCCAGCTCTTAGAAATAACAGACATCAGGAAAAAGATTTGGACAGCTTGGCTTTCCAGTCACACTATAGAGACCCTGTCACTCTTCCATACCACAGCTACTTCCTGCTGGCTCTAAACAATACAGACTCCATTTGGGCGGCTGAGTGGCTGAGTGCTTGACATAACCCTTGTCAGTGAGAGCTGAGATAGGTGACACTTGAAAGATGTGTAATTGCTGGAAAAGCTCGATGACAGGTGGATGAGCTTAAAGACACCTGATCTGCTTCTGAGGCTGTTGACGCTGGGGATTACACCTATAAGCAGCACAGCTCCACGGGGTGTTGTTGCTTTTTTTTCTGGGCGCTTCAATAGAGTGGGAAAAATAGTTTGGATAACATATTCTAACTGAAATTGGTTTGATTTGCCTGTGCACTAGATGTAAGTGAAGCATGACAGCAGAAAAAATGAAGTCCGTTTCAACAGCCCTCATTTAACAGGGGGAAATGTATATTCCCTGTGAGGTAGGGTAAGAAATTATTTGAGCAGGCTTGTAAAGCCTGACAGAGGCATGATAGCTTTCCCTCTCAGGTCAGCTCAGGTGAGGCTGGTACCAAAAGCTGGTGATAACACCCCACCCCTATAGAAGACAGGAAGTAAGATAAACGCTCACTCCTTGATTAGCAGTGGGCTGGCATGTGGGAGGTGGTGCAGCCATAGGGGTGGAACAGTTAGAGGTGGATGTGGGTGTATGTGTTTGTGTGTAGTGCAATGCAAATCAATGATCTCCTTCAGTGCAGAGCAGAGCTGCACAACGCTAGCACACCTGTCCATCATTCAGCATCTCCTGTTCCACCTCTTCAAGCTGGGTGAAAAAATAAAATAAAATCACTTTGGCTCACAGTCAAGGGGCTGAACGCAGGAGGGGGGAGCAAGGAAAGTGTGCTTAGAGGCCCAGACATTCACTTTTCTTTTTCCTTGCTGAAAGGACCATGTTATTAGAACTGCAGTTACTGAATTGGGAGGAGGGAGATGGATGCTTTTGGATGTGACCTCAATTGCTCTGGTGCACTATCTCAGCCAAAGTCTCATTTCACCAAGAAAGACAGGGGGAGAGAAAAGAGAAATTGACAATATCTTTTGTACCATTATGCACAGACAGTGTATAGAGATTTAGAAATGATATAGGGGGTGGTAGCTTTCACTGCACCCAAGAAACTCTGCTCAGTTCATTGGGGGTATTTTCCCTTATAACTGGGGTAGCTTTCATCTTGCCTGCCAAAAGGCGTAGCAGCGAAGAAGAGCACCAAAAGGGAGCTATCACTTCCCCTATTTCCTGGCCCCAGACAAAGGCATTCAGGCAAGCAGCCTGCTGAAGATGATGTATTTCTGATCAAAGAGCCTGGAGTTGTCAGCAGCCGAGGCTAGCGCAGAAACCTGATTGCTCCTGGATAGATTTGTCCCTTTGATCAGAGCAGACTCTGACTGCAGGCACTGTTTATGCAAAGAAAAGATGGCAGAGAGAAATCTAACCAGTGGTATGTGGAAACGGGCTGGGGGAAGGACTTTAGCTTCAGGATATGTCGGCTCACACAATAATACATGATGATATCTGTTATAATTACTGCTAATGAGATAACACTGCAAGAAGCCTTCTGCACAACTTGTTGCTTTGATTCTTTGCGCTGACAGCAAAACAAAAAAAATCCTCGTTTATTACACTTGATAAGCCGATAAAGTTCTGTGTCTAATTACAACTACATACATGAGATATTTGAGTGAGATAATATAATGTATGTGAACAACTGGTATTTTTGCAACGTGATCAGTAAGCTAAGCTGTGCAAACAACTTACCCCTCCTTTAAATAACCGCGAGCTATGAATTTATACAGACTTTAAATAATTTAGCTGTAACACATTAATCTAAATTCATGTGGCCCAAGCAAAGGCTAGTTGAATAAATGCAGCAGGGTCTGAATTAAATGCTTTCGGTTTGTGGGATGAAACCTTTATGTCCAACTGTGACAGCCCTCTTCAACCCTGTTACATGGGTTAAAACAAAACAATGTCAGAAAACACTTGAATTTAAAACATTTGCGGGGTATGTGGTTGTGCCAGACAACATGAAACATCGAGAGACCAAAGCTGCAAGACTTCACATGTCCAACAGGGTCATCTCAGTTCACTGCATGCTTCACAGGCAGACAGAGAGAGGAGCAGGCTCGGTGCCAGAAAGACTTGACTGGAATAAGAAAATATGAAATTAGGGGTGTTAAAACTATTCTGACAAAATCTGCATGAATATATATTTAATCACTGCTGTCTAAATATTTAAAAATAAAAGACAGTAAAGTAAAAACATATCATTAACCTGTTTCCCTCTTCACTGTGCATACTGATGAAAGTCAGGTCATAGCTTAAATAGTTTTTCTGTTTTTCTTTCTTTTCTGTCATGCTAAACATAAAAAGGTACAGCTCAGAACACCTCCTGTAGAGAAACGTCAAAGCCAAGGTTAATTTATGGATGAAAAACACATTTCCCTGATTCATTTTTCTCTATTTTGTCATTTGGGTGACAGGTGCTATTTAGAGGGGTTCCAGGCACACATCAGCACTCAGTTCAAGCCAGTGGAAAAAGAGGGGCCGGATAGTTATGTAAGCTGTGATTAACATATCCGACGGCTGCATTTGGGTCAAACACTGATGGGTAATTCAGGTCATTTCTGACAGCTGATGAAAACAGAAATCATCATGGCGGGCAGTGGGTGTAATTATGTATTTATGAGTGGAAGAGGACCTTGGGGGCAGCAAGCACAGGAGATGAGCGTATACAGAGAAGTGCCCGAGCACTGCCTTGCTACTGTAATGACAGCTCATTTCCCTGTGTGGATGTTTTTCCCAGCTCTGTGCTAAGCTTTTGTTAGTCCCGCCAGCTTACTGTACCTACCAGCAAAACCTTTTATGTACAGAACAGGAGGGTTAAGTGCTGTATTATTGAAGGGTGAATCTTTTGCTGAGACCTAGGCCAAGGAGAAAGAATGCAAGTCTTGCCCAAAGGGCCCTTCATGGCAGATTGTTTGTGTTAGGAGAAACACTGCTGGAGTTTGAGCAGATTTAAAGATGCCTCTTATGTTGAATTACAAATGGGATTTGTGCATACATATGTACATGTCCATAAGCATTAAGACAAAGACATAATGTTGACAGTTTTGCCATGGTTATTGACACATTAATATGCTTTCGAGTTCAATGTTAACTAGTCTCAGAAAACCATGTTGAACATTCAGATAAAATGAGAGTGATATTACGATTTGCCAAAAAACCATTGTGTAGAAACATAACAGATTAGTTTTTACTAAAATGTCTGGGCCATGAGTCCATACATATGAATATTATGAACAGAAAATAAAAGCCTTTACCATAAAATGACCTTTAGCAAAATCTTGTTTAAGACACTTTAAAATTACAGTGAAGTAGAACAAATGAAACTCACTCATATGTAGAAAACAATAACTTCTTAGTATGCAAATTGTAAAGAGCAAACACAAAATACAATATTGTATTTAACAAATAATACTATTCATAACCAAGTCAATCCTTAACTTTTTCTCTTATTGTAATATACAGAGGTCACAGGATACACACAGCTTGAGATGAAAGAAGCATGCAAATAGTCTAGGAGATAAATCAAAGACATTTCCAAATCAAACCATTTGCAAGTCGCTGTCAATCCACAGTGACATTTGTGATATGGGCAACACTTTCAATCTATGGGTGCCTACTCCATTGGCCGTGTAAAGTTTAATGAGCACCTTTTGTGGAGTGATATGAATAATGTATACATTACAGAGCTTTAAAGCGCCTATGGTGCATCTGTCTCTGGGATGGACTGAAACCACAAGAACCAATGGAAATTAAAAAGCCTGAGGGTAAAGAAGGAACAGAGATAGAAAAAGTGAAAAGTTGAAGGCAGACACATTAATTTGAATGCATCAATGTGCCACTTTCAATGCAGAGCAGAAGTCATCAGCACAAGCGCAGAGCTCGTCCTCCTACCCCCATTCCTCTCTCATCTGTTACCCATCTGTGTCAACCTGCTCTTCACATCAAGTTAAACACACAGTACCATGGACAGCAAAGAGAGGGGTTTTCTTAGAAATTCAGAAGAGTTCAGCAGGTGATGAGAGGAAAACACAACTGTGAATAAAGAAGGCAACCCTGCTCCTGAAGTTCAGCGGATACCATTGATCTGTGTCTCAGAGGTGCATTCTGATTTAAAATCTCACTACTAAAAAAGAAAAGAAAAAAATTCTAATGGAACGGAGGTAAGAAAGTTTTTTCATAACAAAAACATGAAA
>JABUIW010000011.1:9731101-9758600 GCA_013363375.1 Menidia beryllina | reverse complement strand
ATATATATGTGTTATTCTTACTTAAAATGGAAATAACCTTTTGGGACAATATATAGCGTAAATCTGCCTCTCCATCCTGTTCCATCCAGCTTACTCCGCCTCTGACCAGCCTTCACCAACAAAATTAAAAATCTCCTGTGTGCTGACTGAAGCCCCTCCAACCCCCCCCCCAACCCAACATTCAAAAGATTGGTGGGCCTCTATCTTCTAAGAGATCTGCTCCCTGTTGAATAAGCAATAGAGCATTCCCACTTCACTTGTCCACGCCAGGCTGGCCAGAGCGACCCTCCCCTCCCTTACCCCCGAAGACCCCTCCTCTAACCCCCATTTCCATCTCCACAGATTGGCCTCCTCTCCCCTCTCCTCAGCCTCTTCCCCTCTTAGCCAACATGGACACACAAAAGAAGGCCCAGCTTAGTGGCCTTGTGATGGATGCATTTTCATAGGCTCTGTTATCTTGGAGAAACAGGTCTTAGACTTCATTCTCTCTGGGCTTTACAGATTTCTCTCTCACCCTACCAAATCGTCTCTCTGATTTTTTCAGTCTCCCTCTATCTCTTATTCTCCTTCCACCATTTTCCAAAGGTTGCTTATTGATATACGCGAATATCGATGCTGACCCCGTGACCCTGACCCTGAAAGCTTGATTTTCCCAATATTGAGTATCCAAGCTCTTGTCTATGTTCTCACTTTGACATAAAGTGTGGAGGCCTAAACTGCCCAAGGTCAAGGGCTGGCTGAAATCATGGCACGAAACAATAGGAGGCCCACCCTTTTAGCATCCCCATGGATGCTCCATGGGTTGTCCCTCTTCAGATTGATTGGCCATGCAGCAACGCCTCAGAGTCAATCAATCTTATTAATTTAATGCAGATGCTCCAAACCTGGAAATGTATTTATGGACCCCAATTTCTCCAACAAATAGAAAATCTTACTTGTAATGGGTTTCTCGATCTCAATTCAACAACAAACAGGTAGTATTTAAGTTTTTTTTCTTATGTAAAGAAAATTGTATACAACTCAGTTCCCTAGAGAGTTAAATAAATTGCCGTTTCAGAGTATTTCGTAGATTTATTTGGAAATTATGTAAGAAAGATGCTAATTAAATGCAAACCTCCTTGCCATTCACAATGTACGAACCTTAATCCAACCCCAAAAAAGAATTGTAGGATTAGAAAAAAATCCTCTATAAAAAGCTAGTTCATTTTTTGCTCACTCTGCAGTTCTAGTTTCCTCATTTCCCAGCCGTGGACTTTCAGTGGGCCTTGATGTATCGTATATCTTTGTTTTTCCTGCGTGGCTCTTTTTGGGCTTTAGGTCAGGGGGTGAAATAAAGCAGACCCCATTTTGAAGCTGACAGGGTCTCCGAAGTCTGAACCTAAGGGCAGTCTGCCCAGCCCCGGCCTGACAGAGGCCGCGTCCAACAAAGGCGCAGTTTGTTACAAGCTCCTGAGGAAAAAAAAAAAACACAACAGGGAGGGTTATTTGGTGTTCCTTTGACCCTTTAAGCCCCCTGAGATGAAAAGGCTTTCAATTTTTACCGAGGAAGACCACTTCAGCACAGAACACCAGCATGGGTTTCAAAGCTCAGCAGAAATTTTAATCAGAGACAAATTACTGTATATTGTGAGGTACACAGTGCACCACTGCAATATTTTAAAGGGGAAAAGGGGAAAAAATAGTGCTGCATTACACCGGCCAGATATGGCAAAGCATCTCTGAAGGGACTAGTAGAATCTCACAGCAACACTGTAGGGGGATGCACCAGCAGATGGACAAAATTGTAAGAAACTGAGGCTTGATTGGACAATTATGTTTTTAATTGAAAGTCCATTAATTGCAATTTTCTTAACGGTAGTGTAGGCAAAAAATATATATATATAATTCTCAAGTGCAACAGCTTACCCTGTTGTCGGGCCAATCTGGCCACACAAGTTTAGTATAGTGACAAGCAATCTTCCAGTCATCTAAGATGAAATCGGAAATTCCAGCTCAGGCCTTTAAAAAACTTGGAAATCATACAAGCAAAGGCAGCTACGTTATATACTTTGTTTATTGCTTTCTTTATAAATCTTGAATATTCTTGCAAGTATATGTAAATGAAATTAGTTGTAAAAGGCAGAGGCAGAAAAAGCATGATGGCTTCTCTGAAGTTGCCATCTTCCAGTAAGGCATGCATGCTGAGAGCAAATATTAATACAATGATACTGCTTTAAGCAGCATTTTACCCTAATAAAAACATATCCATCATTTACAACACATGGGATAAGGGAGAAAGCCTTAGAGTGTGGTGTGCCTTCTGCCATTTACCAAACATTTTATCAAATTTTACAAAGCCTTCTTAATATTTAAAGCCTTGGTCATGCAGCCTAATGGTGCAGGGCAGAAATAAGCTATTCAGGGGTCAATTGTTTTATTAAGATTAATGAGGGGGAGCAAAAGGGTACATCATATCTTTACTGAGTTCCCTCTTTCTTTGAGCACCAGTCAGGGATATTAAAAGCAGTGAGTAAGGTTTGCCACTTAGCTTATCTATGTAAGTGGCTTATGGATGTATTTGTCCAGAACACTCAAAGTACATTTTTTCATCAATTCATTTTTCATCAACTGATGAACTTACTTAGCCCAAAGAATATATCAAAGACTGCTTCAATTCTTCAGCCACAGGAACATTTAAGTATGTTAGATACAGACCAAGAAAAAGTTTCATTTTATGTATCTATTTAAATTATGCAATGTCGGTTCATGTATGTGTTCAAGAACTGTCAATGATCAATATCTGTACAAAATAATAATGAGCTTAATGTTTTCTGACTTTTCTGTCTAATTCTGAATAAAATAGCTTCCTCCCCTTTACATTTCCATCAATCTGTTGCGCCAACGCTGCTAAGACCTGATCCCATCCAATGTAATTTGTTTCATGCATGCGCTGATTTGTCTCCCGAGTAGAATACTGTAATAGAAAATCGTTCACACAACGACAATTCAATTGCGAGCCAGAAAATAAAGCTCTGAGTGGGGGCTGCTGATGACCAACCGCCATCAACCCAGCAGCTCAAACTGCCATGACTCTGATGAACACAGAGCATTGGTTGTCAGAAAATGCCCATCCTGATACTTGTGAAAGAGCATCAGATGAAATTGGAAAGTGGGTGGTGACAAAAAAGAGTGAGTAGGCATTCGCCTTTGCAGGCATTTACACTCCATCAACTGTAACCCCCAAACCCAACTGATGTCATTGTTGTAATTGCTTTGACACTGGAAAGCTGGCATTAATCTGGTCTGGACATTGACCTATACGCTATTGAGAGAAGGGACATGATGCTTATGTCCATCAGTACATCTGTCTCTACATCTGTTAAAAGAACTTTCAATTTAGTAAATAAGTATTTCATTTTCAAAAATCAGTTTGTATATTAAAGCTAAAATCCAAACATTAGCTCACAACCTGAGTATTAACAATTTTTGCCATCTCTACCTGACTAGCAGAATAGTTTTCTGTTGAAAATAGAGTGAAAGGATTCCCTTTGAGAACAGTTGTACGTGTGCATAACAGCATATCTGGCTTGGATTGAAATACACAGTTTACTTATTATGTGTGCATTACCCTTTTTTAAAAAATATTTGAATTGAGAGGTTACCTTGAAATTATGTATGTAAGGTGCACTGGCGAAGGACTCACCTTTTTGAGGTAAGTTTAGATTTCACAATGGTCAGAGAGCAGGTTAGAAAAACAAAGATGTCACATGACAGTGGGTCCAGAGGGGTCCTTTCATTTCCACTGGACTGCTTCCTTTCCTCGACATAGAGCATAATGTGTACAACGTTTTTGAGGGCCATCTTCAACCACAACCACCATCTTTGCAACATGAAAGCCCTTCATGTTTGTGTGTGTGCACATTTTTTTTCCTTAAATCCAGTCTTATATCGTATCCAGCACGCCTGCATGCACCCTGACACTCTGACAAGCTGGGTACAAGTCAGTGTTGTGGTTAACCCGGGAGGCCAGGCAAAGAAAATTCACGTGAGAGACAAGGTAGACAGAAGAGGTAAAGTGCAGTGGACTAAAAAGCCTCCAGCCTCCACCTTTAACCTTGGTCAAAATCTGTAGGCCATTGGAGTCAGAAGACAAAAAAATGGTGTAAAAGCGTCCTTAACTCGACCCTTCCCAGTACCAACCACAGTAATGCTTAACAGGGCATACTTGATTTCCTTGCAATGAATTGTGGATCAAGGCTTCTATCATTTCACATCAATTAATTGGGTGAGATAACACATTTCAACATTGTAATATGTTGTTTGTATCAGCAACAATTCATTTAAAAACACAGTTTTGTGGGGAAAATTGTTCATGTAAGATGAGGGTACATGTCCTGATTTTTGTCATTAATGTGAAAATAGCAAAACCAAAGTTATGAGTTTGAAACCATAAAACACAAATATTAAACTAGACAAAAAGTGTAATACAGCTCTGCATCAAAATGCAATCCTGGCATAATTGCAATTAGATAGCCCCTAGATTAGTTGTCAATGGAACAATGACTGAAAACATCTCGGGCTATTATGCCTTAATCTGTATTTTAGATGCATTCCACAGTATAAACTAACAGGAAGAAATGCCCCCACAAAAACTAGCAACTCAGTGGATCACTGGATACTTGCCCGTTCTTTTCTAAATATGCATTTTAAATCTAAGTCATTCACTCATTAATCTGAAACTAAAGAGCAAAGGCTACTTGTGTTTTATCTTTAACACGATTCTAAACTGCAGGTGGTGTTTGATTTTTAGTGTTAAAAAGCTATTATACTATAAGAAAAATTCCAAACAAATGTTCTAAATACAAGTTTAAGTTACACAGTGAAATGTATTGCTGCAGGGTGAGGAAACATATTTTAGAGACATATAAACAGTTATAGATCAGTATTCTAAGACAAAGTCTAAACCATGCGCGAAGTCCCTCTACTGTATACTGCAAATGTTTGGCTATGAAATACAAGTAAAACTAAAAAATTCAATTATACCATGGTTTGGGATAATATGTAAATGATCAATACTTCCAACTGTAGAGAGGAATGATTGCTATAATTATGTTGACTCTCTAATGAGTCCACCTGTTGGCATCATGCAGAAAACAATTTTCCACTTGATGAAACATAGCGTATGTAAACTCTTGTGAAATGTAAAACCAATGGAAGGTCTGCCATGCTCTGTCAGCTGCAACGTACAATTATGCAGCATCCAGTGATAACCTGAATACCAATCTGCCAAAAGAGTGCCTTTGCTCCAAAGACACTGGATCCCGTTTCTTTTTAGGAACGCCACACACCCCATCATTAAAAACCTAACATCAATTTCTATCAATATGAATTCATTGTACACTGAAATTCAAGCTCAAAATTAGATATCTCATACAAAGTAGTGGATTTAACATGTATCAATACATTTGGAGGACTATACGAAATACAAAAAGACTCCAACTCTCCTCAAAAATACGTCTTAAAATTTAGGAGGACACTTATCGATCCACTCCCTTAGCGAATTGGGAAATAATAACTGGACACTCCAGAATGCACTTTTATCTTTTTTCCCTGTCGTCCACCTCCTTTATCGGAAAGCTGTCCATCTTTCAGATGTGTGTTATTCTATGCAAGAGTCTCTTTAATGTTTAAAACCAATAGCGCTCCGTGGTTTCATCAGACTTTGGAAGCCTATAGATTGCTTGTATTCTCACAAGGTTATGAGGGAACCCTTGTGTAAATGCAAATGTTAATGAATGTTGGGCATGACAAAGGGCACCTTCTCTTCATTTCAGATGAAGCTGAACAGGTTCCAGGGCAGGAACGGGTCAGGTGTGTTGAAAGGAGAACCCTGGCCTCTCCGTCTCCTCCCTTTATTGTCCTTCATTTGCTGCCAAACCATCATTCTCTAAATCCCAGAGGGGCCTCTCTAACCCTCAACATCTGTCCCACTTTACCACTCTGATGGTGGAGAGTAGGGTAGTCTGACAGGCACACTGCAGCTTTGTGCAGGATTTAGAAACTGCTTCCAGACATCTCAGAGTGTTGTCATCTGTAATTTTGTACATTTAGTCATTCAATTTATTTATCTTCAATTCACCTCAGCCAATCACAGGTGTGTTTGCACTCTCAGAAGAATATTTTCATGGATGAAATCCATGGCTGAAGGGACTGCTGTGTCTAACTTCAGTTTTTCTTAATGAAACTCCTGTTTCAATTCTGTGAAGTATTTTTTTATTTCTTGAATTAACATTTCTCAGCTGGTAGGAAAAAAACAGATCAGCTGAGATAAAATGTATTTCTCCACCCTGTTGAGAAAATGAACAAAAAGAAAACACAGAGCTAAACATCCAGTGTAGACGAGCAACACCGGGGTGCCATGTAAGACATCATAAAGTCATGTAAGTCAAAAACAGGATGCTGTATATTTTGTGAAGGATGTTTGGGGAAGCTAGAACATTGTAACAGTATGCCAGTGCTCCCTTTGGGAAATACACCACTGCCTATATATGGCAGTGATAAAGTATAGCTCTCTGCTGTCTGGTAAGAACGGTATATCTACCCTCTAACTAGACAAGGGGGAGCAGTATAGGGAAAGAGAAAGAAGAGGAGAAAGACCAAAGTATCAAGGCTAGTAGAGACAGACAGGAAAAGGGAATGTCGGGGAGAAATAAAGGGAAAACCAAACCACTGCCTGTGCAGTTAGTGGCTCTGGGGTGATTGCATGAGGGACAGGAGGGGAGCTGCATTTACAATGTAGTGGTGGAATAAAAAGCAGCTTTGGCTTGTCAGTTTCTTGACTAGCGTCATGAACCGAGAGATGCCCATGAGTGCACGTTCTACTTCAACGCAGTTCAATACCTGCCATTCTCACCCCTCTCCAACCCAAAGACGGGAATATGCAAATACACGCACGCAGACACACACGCGCATGCACGCGGTCCCTGTGGTGTGTTTGTGTCTCTGTTTGTGAGCATTTGTTCTGAATCAGACACCCGGCATCTTTTGGGAGAGCAGACTTTACCAATGAGGCCCCCTGGACTGTCATGTGTCTGGATGCAGACCAATACTCATGCCAAACTGATCAAAAGCAAAGGAAAGTAGGAACCTTGAACTCCACAGTCCAATGTGCATCCCTGTTGCTTATTATAGTTACACACAAAAATCACAGCATGTAATCAAATGAATATGCCTCCGCTGATCAAATATTCCAGAAAGCAAATTTCCCCTTGCCTTCAGTTGGAATTGAAATTCACTGCAGGTTAAATTGGACCATCTCTCCAGACTGCTGCTATACCCCATAGTGGGTATAATCAATGTAATTACAATAACACAGGTGTTCCACACTCCACGCCACTGAACAGAGAACACGTCTGTGACTGAGTGAAGCAAAGCTCACAAGTCAAAAATAAATAAATTAGAAAAAGAAAACTAAACTAATCTAAATCAACTGTCAGTTCGACTATTTCAACAAAAGTACACTAACAAATGGCAACTGTTGTCGTCTGGTGCTTAACATGGACATTTTATACTCTGTCTGTTCACGTTGCCGTGGTTCCACTTTTCAATTATGATAATCCAAAGATCCTAGAGTGAATTACAGAGCAGGATTTTTTTTTTAACATCCACATCAGAGGGAAAAAAATAGAGAAAGTCTGGAATGTTAATAATTTTTTACGCAGTGCATGTTAACTCTTGTTATAATGTTACCTATCAGGTCAGAGACATTTGAAGACGCATGAAGTCACGCTAAGAGCTCCCCATCTGCATCCTCCAAATCTCATCTGGTGAAAAAGAAAAAAGGAAAATGCCGTGGGGGGGTCAAAGAGGAGAAGAACACAAGAGAAGAAAGAAGACGCAATTACCAAGAGTGTAGTCTGAGGGATCAACTTCACTTCAAAGACGCCGGGCCCCGTGTCCCATGCTCCACACAGCCCCAAGTACCAGTGTTGTGAGAGTAGGTAAACATGAGCAGATCACAAGACTGTTAATAGCAGCCAGATCTGAAGAGGTCTCCACCTTGTGCTTTCCTGCCTGCCTCTTAGATTTTCAGACAAGCCCTTGCCTGGAAGGAAAAGACTCATTCTGCACTCTCAGCTACTCAGATCGGGTGCATGTATTTGTGTGTATGAGCTCATAATAGCTATCCCAACAGCCTCTTTTTTTCCTTCCATATCAATGAACAAAAGATGGACCCTTTTAAAGCCTAAGCAGGCTAAACCAACTGCTGCCAAGCAAATCACTGAAATATGTGAATGCAAATGTGTAAAAGTCGATGAGAAAAATGTTAATACACCAAATTGTTGTCACCCTTATTGCTTCACATGCAGCAGCCATGGGTTACGCTGCATCCACACATGTGTTTGGCTGCTACATGATTACAATACCAGACTTACAGCCAAGAATTGCATTACTCCAGCATGCAGCCGACTTGGTGATTGGGTTTTTATTCATTTTCTTTTGACAAAACAAAATCTGCTCTGTCGCTGCCTCACCTCCTGAAACATGCTGTACCAATCCAGCAAATGTCAACTGTTTGTGAAGTGCATTTAACGCCCACTAATCTGTCATCGCTGGATAAATACGATAACGATAGCAGAGAATCCCGGGAGTTATCACAGCCCTGACAACTAAACAGGATTAAGCGCTTGGCATTATGCAATGTAAAGAGTGAGAAGCAATATTTGTGGTCAGGACAGTGTAGGGCAGCTTTAAGGAGATGAAGCCTGCCAGTAATCAGAATCTGTTATTTTCTTCATTTCTGTGCACAAATGTGGCATTATCCCCAGAGATAGTATTTTCGATCCTGCAGCCAGGGTTCAAGCCCCGTATGTCACAATACCATCTCCTCAGTGAAGCGTCCCAGATCAAGACAGCAAGTCTCCTATCAGCTTATGGTAGGTGGTGAGGGTGTGTCTGACCGTCCCCCCCCCCCACACACACACACACACACACACACACACACACACACACACACACACCATAAGGGGAGAATACGGAGAGACTTTACCCTGGGGGCTAAATAAAGACTCGCATTAACATACATGATGTATATCAAAGTAAATCTTGGATCAGCAAGTCCTTTTGCATCGCTAATTGTGTCTCAGTGCGCCGTCTGAGACGGTGGATTTGAATGCACAGCTTTTACAGACGGGCTGGTGGAAATCGTCTGGAAAGGCTGACATCTGTTGGTTTGGATTTGTCACTGCAGGCTTATCTTGGCGGACCATCCCGCAGACATACGTGGTGTTGCTGTAGCAGAGTATGAAACATATCAGACCCGGTGCCCTGGAAGAAGAGAGCAGAAAACATTTAAAGCGGCGTAAGGGACAAAACTCCCAAGTCATGAACTGAGATGAAAAGATGCCTCCAGGCTAACCTCACAGCTGAAGCGGAATCACCCTGAGTGCTTTTAGTGTGCCTTTCTCCTCAGATGTCATTTGTTAAGAGAGAAAGCCCCTTCATGCCTGTGTGAAACTTAATTCCCCGCTCTGTCCTTGAGCACTAAACTCTAACCCTCTCCCCGGCAGCTGAGAATGACCCCTCTGTGAAAAAAAAGAGAAGGAAAGGAGAAAAAAAAACAGTTACCCTCTCCTCTTTGAGTCCTACCACACCAGGTGTTACTTTTCTTCTGTGATTTATCACACAGTTTAGATAAGGGTAAACAAATGGTCATCACAGTTATAACTGCAAACACTGCTTTTCCGTCTAGCTTATCACAGGTCACAGAAAACAAAGTTAGCCAACTGTGCAGGGAGAGGAGGGGGGAGTAAAGGAGGGGGGAGGGATCCCCACACAAAAAAGGCAAAAAAAAATGGCAGCTTTTTTTCTCCGAGTCGTCAAATCAGCCGAAGCATAAACATACCCAGGGTCCTTTGGCACACAAACACACACATATAACCCTGAGCCCTGACCTGCAGGAATGTGTGCTCTCTGCGGAGGATGATTTGCTGGCCAGCCTCTTAGCTCCTCCAACACAGAAACCTCATTGTGATAAAGCCCAGTCAATGTTTGCTGACACACGTTATCTCCAGTCCCCTCTCTCCCCGGGCCTCCGGTTGCATCGAACTACAGCAGCTCTTTACCACAATTTAGGGAGCCATTTGTTTTTAAAGAGTTGTTTACACAATGGCCACCTACCAGACAGCAGACAGTGGGGTTGGAAGAGGACAGGGAGTCCTCTGAAATATAAATCACAACAGGGCCATTATTTATCTGGCACAGGTCTGCCTTTTGGTTTTTGCCTTTCTGATCTTTCTACGTTTCTTATCATTGAATGAGACGGCAAGAGCGAACAAGAGGAGGTTTTGTCCGTGTTTTGTAAGTAGCCGCAAATATATGTAACTATGAGGAAAGCGAGAAAGGAAACACTTATCTGGTGTTTTTGTATCCATGCATGTGCATGTCGAGGAGCGTTGGTGATAAAACAGAATATTCCTCATGGGGGATCAATAGTTGTTATTCAGACCTGCATGGGCCCCTCCATACGAAGCACTGACACTGTCCTAAGAGTCTGCCAGCTGTATTGATTTTAATTTATTTTTAACTTAGTGATGGATATGGGACGTGTCATTTGAGAGAGGCTTTGGTCAAATAATTACCAACATCTATTCATTAATTGGAAGGCAAAGGAGATAGAACACTCAATATTCATTAAGGGCTGCAAAGACTTTCTAAATGTGCAGTCTGACACAAGGATGTCAGAGAAATATGTCGATCACCTAATCACACAATGCAAATTTGTCCCCGGGACACAGTGGACATAGCATTCTGCTGTATCAAACATTCAAAATTCTTGATTTGCTCTCTCTTTTACAAGAAGAAATCTGACAACTGTGACATTTATGCTGAATATTGTCTTGCGTCATGGAAAAAAACAAAACCTTAACGAACTTTTATATGAAATTCTTTGTTTGAGACTAACTACCTCCGTTTGATCAGAACTTTGTAACCTCCTTATCTGCCCCCTATTAAAGTTAGAAGAAGCACCACTTCCAAGTGCTTATCAACAGTGATACTTTTATGAAATTCAATCAAAACAAATTAGCTCCAATTAAAAAGTGTGACCACAGTAAATCACATTCACTGAGTGAATTAAAAGTGATCACATGACAATATTCTGTTTAATAACCTTGGAAGTTTCAGGCGTCCACAGAATATGAATCGGGGTATTCAGCATATGGAAGGTCTGGAGTTTGTTGCTGCGACCGAATCAGCATTCTTGTCATCCACATGCTGCATAACTATATCACTGAAACCCTTATAACCTACAATAATTCGCTTGATTGGCTCAGTGAGTGCAAGTTCCTTTGGTGTGCATGAAGTCAAACTGTCCAAAGTGGCCTATGGGTTCTTGCAGACAGGCCTGTGGTTATCGAGTACAATCACAACACTAATTATCCTGCATGCAAGCTACTGCAGGGCTTTGCCCTTTGAGAGAAGCAATCAAACAGCTGACGAAAGGCTGAATAATCATGCCACACCGGGTGTGCCGGGCATACCTCATGTGTGTGTGAGGGAGATACTGAAGTGCAGATCCAATTTTAGCACAGTGCTGATAATTTGTCAGATTTTTGCACATAAAAAAAAGAAGTAAAAAGAAAAAAAAAGAACAACAGAATAACATTATAACATTAAAACTTCAAGCTTCATGACTTAAAAAGGGAGGGAGTCTTCAGAAATACAAATCACAACAGTGCCAGCTTTTATCTGCCACAAGCCTGGCTGTTGGTACTCAACTTTCCAGTTTTTTGACATTCCTTATCAAGGGGATGTGATGATAAGAATAAACAAGAGGAGGCTTTGTTTGGCTGACAAATGCTGTGTTTGGCTCCCAATGTATGGAGCTATGAGAAAAGAGAGACAGAAACAATTATCTTGTGTTTGTGTTCATGTATGTGCATGCAGAGAAGGGAAGGTGATAAAAGAGAGGGTAAGCGGGTTCTTTTTTTATACAAATGTTCTTTTAAAATTGTGCGGATTAGAGGTTATATCTTAATTTTGTTTGGTTTGTGATTTGGGAGAGAAAAGAGCCTGGAAAAATGTAAGCCAGTGACCTCCATAAGCTCTCATCTTGCCTTGTTTTGCATCACAAGCAATGTCACTGCCTTCGTTTCCCATCCCGCGGTTGGCCAAGGTCATGGTTAAGTTATGATTACAGTATGATGCACTCAGTGAAGACACGCAATAAAGAGATCTCTGTTGAGTCATAAAACTGTCAAAATATGTCACAAAGTGTCCGATGATTCTTCCCACTCTGCTCTCCAAGCAATCATCACCTCAACTTGGCCCAAGCTGAAATTGTATTAGAGGAATATGTGCTGGAAGATAGCAAAACAACATTGATTTTAATATCCACTGGTTCTGCCATAGTGCAACACACAATAATGATCACTTACTCAGGATAGAGGCCTCTCTTCCCTGCATAGTGAGGAGGCTTAACTCCTCATGCTAAACCAACAAAGAAAAATTCATTGATTTAAGAATTGGCTATGGCTGATTCTGCTTCTTTACCTATGTCTAAGTGCTCCAATCAACTAACTACATCAACAAAGGTCAATTCTTGATTCTCAGGATAATAAGAGCTCATTAACAGTTAGTGCAACTATACTTTGAGAATAAAACTACAGTATGAAAAGTGAAACCCTGTAGATATACTCCATAATTATTATTATGCCTGTCGCAAGGACAAATAATAAAATACAAGGAAATTGTTGGTAAATGCAATGTAATATGATCTTTTCAACCAATGCTTTTTATTAAGTGCTACCACAAAAGACCTTTTCCTTATTTTGAATATAGGCATAATTCAGGAAAAAAATTACTCTTAGCTTCAACTGGCACCGACCACGGTCTCGTTTCAAGTTGATAAAAATACTTTGCAATTTTTTTTTTTTCTGGAAAACATTAGTAGAAAGTAAATTTATACTTTTTTTTCACCCTAGGTTCCTACATAGACCAGATTTTGACACATTTCCCCACTCAGTTTGAAAGTGCCATTTGAAGATGATGGTAAATCACAGTCCACCACAGGAGCCATGAAGCAAACTGCACTTTAGTCCAATTTTTAAGCCTGACTGCCCCCCACAGTAGCCCCTCCTTGAGCACCTCGATCCTCGAGTCCAATAGAAGGAGGCAGTCTAAATGCACCATCAGCACTGAGGTTTGGCTGAGCTGCTACAAGGGTATTATGTTTCAAATTCTCTCCAGCTGGAGTAAGGAGTGCCTCACCCAATTCCAAAATCACACAAAAAAAAGGAAGTAAAAAAACAGCACAGCCCCTTTTTACACCCTTCATCCATCTACTTCTTGTCTTCTCTTTCTCCATCTCCTTAATTCAATGTTTAAACAATCAGGCGCCATATAGGTAGCATCTGAAACTGGGGGCAATGGGGCAGGCCATCTTACTGTGGTCAGGAGAGTGATGGACAGGAAAAGAAACACAGAAAGAGTGGAGAGGGGGGTTGAGAGCGAGAGGAGTGGAGACAGAGAGGAATAAGGAAAGAGCTGGTGAGGCAGGTGCAAGCCGTCCGCATACAAGGTGGCGATTAGGGGAAAGTGGCCCTGTGTGAGGCAAGAGGAACATCTGTGCCTATTACTGCAGCACACAAAAGAGTGTGGAGGGGGGAAGAGGGAAAAACCATGGTCTCCAACATGAGCGGGGCCTCACCAAACACCACAGGCTAAATTGCACGGCCCAATTTAAGGCTTTCAGCACTGGTTGTCATTAGCATTTGAAAAAGCGTGACAGGAGCTCACTCTGCGAGGAACTCATGGGCCGGAGCAGTAGACTAGCTTTAGAGCAAGGAAGAAGAAGAAGGAGAAGCTCCCTAAACTCACCGTACAGTTTTAGGCAGATTGCAGGCAGTACTCTCCATGTTGACACTCTAAAATTAAAGCTGATCATGTATTCCCATATTATTGTTATGTTTTATGAGAAAATTATGCTTAACATCTACGCTGATGTGAATGCTGTCGTGAAACATGTTAAGGAAATTACTCTTTACTATATTCAGACAGATTTTCTGGATGCACATGATGAAACTATATACTTCCACAAGGAGCTGTCACGAGCATGTGCTTTCAACAGTGAACCATAAAGGACCGTACTCTGCAGGGATAGGTGCCATGTCTGTGATGCCCTACATCCATATGCTTCATTGCATGCGGTACCTCAGAGTGGGAAATTAATGTTACATCTGACTTAACATTTTGATGAGCGAGATTCAGAGTGTGTGAACTTGCATCAAAATACAGTTAATGGATACCAAAGCGTAGAAAAACATGGTGAACTGGTGCATCAAACTTGTATGGAGGATTAATGTTTTTTTTTCTTTGTGATCACTTGGGAGGGAAAAGTCACAATACATTTCTCTGTTAGCTTAGATATTTCAATTTATTTCGAGAAAGTTACTGCTTTGTTGCTGTGAAATGTGAGTGTAAAAAACTGTGCTCAATTGGTTGGGCCTTACATATTACTGTAAGAACCTAAACATTAATTGTTTTCTGGGTCATTGGGCATATACAATATCTTTTTACTTAACATTTATAGCATTCCACAAAACATTTAAAAATAAAATACTGCGCTCGAGGGCTGACCTATTTCCCGATCAACCAAAACATTTAAGACCATTCAGGGAATAAAAACACAAATAACAAACCTTTCAATAAAATGATTACATAATAACTTCTACATAATACATGCTCCCCACAAGGATTTGAAGTCACAACCCAGGAACGAAAAAAAAGCCACTAAAAAAGAGGGCGGGGGGATTCTTGTGAGAGAAGGCTTTTTGACATTGAGAAAAAACACTTGAGATATTCTGCAGTTTATAACTGAGTTATAGATTTAAAAATAAAAAAAAAGGAGCACGGCAAATAAACACTGTACATATAAAGAGACCCAAAATCACAATAAAGGCAAAGTTGTCTTTGGCTTTAATGGATAGTGGTTTAATGAGATGACAGTGTGATAAAGGATGCCATTTGAGCAGAGAAGCACGCACACACTTCAAAACTGACAACTGGTGAATGGCTAACAGAAAATGAAACACGATTTAAGAAAAATATGTTTTCATGTTGTTGAGAATGGATCCAACACAGACTGTTACATTTCTCTTCCATCATGAGTGCATTTTTTTGATGTGGCAGCTAAGACCTCTATCAAACTTAACCTGTTTGAGCTCCAGTAACATTATCTTACATAAGCCATCCTTGTGTTCTCACCGTTGGTGAGCCTTGAACATGTCCATACATTATACTTTGCTACGTTGTTATTTGGCAAGAGTTGGAAATTTGAGGTGTTATACAGTGGTCTGCAAAAGTTTGGGCAACCTTGTTAATTTCAATGATTTTCTTTCATAAATCATTGGTTCTTAGGATAAAAAAAATCAGTTAAATATAGGATATAGGAGACAAACACAGTGATATTTGAGAAGTGAAACGAAGTTTATACCATTTACAGGAAGTGTGCAATAATTGTTTTAACAAAATTAGGCATGTGCATAAATTTGGGCACTGTTGTCATTTTACTGATTTCAAAATCTTTAGAACCAATTATTGAAACTCAAAATTGGTTTGGGAAGCTCAGTGACCCTTGTCCTACATACACAGACGAACCCAATCATGAGAGAGTATTTAAGGGGGGGCAATTGTAAGTTTCCCTCCACTGTGAATCTTCTCTGAAGAGTAGCGACATGGGAGTCTCAAAAGAACTGTCACATGACCTGAAAACAAAGATTGTTCACCATCATGAATTAGGGGAAGGATACCGAAAGCTGTCTAAGAGATATCAGTTGTCTGTTTCGACAGTTAGGAACATAGTCAGGAAATGGAAGACCACAGGCACAGTTCAAGTTAAGGCTCAAAGTGGCAGACCAAGGAAAATCACAGATAAACAGCAGCGAAGAATGGTTAGAACAGTCAAAGTCAACCCACAGGCCAGCACCAAAGACATACAACATGATCTTGCTGCAGAAGGAGTCATTGTGCATCGTACAACTACTGCGCACACTTTACACAAGGAGATGCTGTACGCAAGAGTGATGCGGAGGAAGCCTTTTCTCTGCCCACATCACAAACAAAGCCGCTTGAGGTACGCTAAAGCACATTTGGACAAGCCGGCTTCCTTTTGGAATAAGGTGCTGTGGACTTATGAAACAAAATTTGAGTTATTTGGACATAACAAGGGGCGTCATGCTTGGAGGAAAAACAACACAGCATTCCTAGAAAAACACCTGCTGCCTACAGTAAAATTTGGTGGTGGTTCCATCCTGCTGTGGCCAGTGCGGGGACTGGGAATCTTGTTAGAGTTGAGGGACGCATGGATTCCACCAAATATCAGCAGATTCTGGAGACCAATGTCCAGGAATCAGTGACAAGGCTGAAGCTGCACCGGGGCTGGATCTTTCAACAGGACAATGACCCTAAACACTGCTCAAAATCTACCAAGGCATTCATGAAGAGGAACAAGTACAACGTTCTGGAATGGCCATCTCAGTCCCCAGACCTGAATATTATTGAAAATCTGTGGTGTGACTTAAAGAGAGCTGTCCATGCTCGGAAACCATCAAACCTGAATGAATTAGAGGTGTTTTGTAAAGAGGAATGGTCCAAAATACCTCCAACCAGAATCCAGACTCTCATAGGAAGCTATAGGAAGCGTTTAGAAGCTGTTATTTCTGCAAAAGGGGTATCTACTAAATATTGAGTTATTTTTTGGATTGTGGTGCCCAAATTTATGCACATGCATAATTTTGTGTAAACAATTATTGCACACTTCCTGTAAATGGTATAAACTTCGTTTCACTTCTCAAATATCACTGTGTTTGTCTCCTATATCATATATTTAACTGATTTTTTTAATCCTAAAAACTAACGATTTATGAAGGAAAATCATGGAAATTAACAAGGTTGCCCAAACTTTTGCAGACCACTGTATATCAAAGTACCAAAAGCATTAGAACTCATTCAAGGTAACAAGGCTTTGCCTGAATAGCAACATTTGTCATTACTTTACTATCAAAGTTTGTTGCCCTGTAGATGGCATTTCAATCAGATAGAAAAAAGTAGGATGAGCTTTTCTTAACTACAGTATAAGTACATTTTCTTGTGAGATCTAGATCTCTAAAGGCATAACAACGCATTTTGCATGTTACAGAAGTAATTTGGTCTTATGTGATGAAATTCTGCATGAGTAAACGTTAAACCATGTGGGTTCAAAGGAAGGTTATCACATATTTGTGATCATGCCAGCTGAAACGAAAAGGAGGCGAGCTTGCCTTACTTCAGATTACATTATGTGATCCAAATCATTAAACTGTATCTGTGATTAGATCATAGAGTGACAACTGTGAGGCATTAAAGCCGCTTTTGTGTTTACCATCATTGGAATAACTGCTTTTTCAGAATACATAAATGTCGGATATGCTTCTGAAGTGATGCATGTGTGCTGCTACGAGCTTGAGAGGCACACCTTTAGAGGTTTAATCATGACACATACGATGACTGGACCCTGGGTATTATTCTTAGAAAGATACAAAACTATTTTCACTTAAGGATATTAAAGTATAAAGTTAAGTATCTAAAAGCTTTTTAATGATCAACTGAAAAAATAACCGTATTCAAACCCTTTGTAATGGCACTTTCAGTTGGTTTGGTAGCATCCTTCCTAGTCCTTGACATGCTTTTTTAACTCAACATATATCAACTACGATAGTACTAGATTATTTAAGAGGCTACACTTACGATTAAGGCGTAGTTCTACATTAATTTACACATAAAAGCACAGAAACCACCCTTATTCTGAAGCAGAAAAAGGCTGAAAAAAACAACAGATTTTCTTTCATACTCTGGGATAGATGGGAGAACCTTAGATAACCATTGAAGAAACACTACAACTAGATCTTCAAGCTTAACCGAATAGAATAAATTAGTTTCTCGCTAAGATGCACAAGCATTATCCAAAAGGCCCATAACTCGGATAACAGATCTGGTCAAGTAATACAAAAAAAATGTAAATCATACATACTTTACTTAAAGTCAATATAAAAATGTTATAAGACATGGAACCACCACTCTAAAAACGGTAAAAACTGTATTTTTTTGTCATGCTATGTTAAAATAATTGTGCAGGCAGGTCAGAAATGGAGATGACATAGAACTGCATATTAAGCTGTGACTCATCAGCAATGCTTGCACAGTATCGTTTCAGGTGTAAAGATTGGCTTGTTCTTGACCGCAAATCAGCAGACCAACCCCCCAAAGAAAAAGAAAACACTTTTAACCATGACCAGCTCATTCCAGGCAGGAGTTGATACATTCTTGGAAAATGTATTTTGAAGCACATTTAATATTCTGCGTTACTATGTGAATGAGAAATTTCAGTTGTGATTTATGTCACAAAATGTTTCTTAATGTCCTGTTTCTACAGAATGCTGCATTAATTACACTTTTCCATCTGTCTCCAGTAGAAAAATAACAATAAATGGCATCTTTGTATATCCCAGCTACTAGATATCCTTTGACTATTAAATATCCTTGCCTAGGTTAATTCTTTACCCATCAGAATTTAAATGCTCAGAGGCGTACATTTAATATGATGTAATTGTACTATTGACAGTGGTGGATGGACCAGCAGCCAAAACTGATTTGTTTAATATTTAGCAGAGAGAATTCTATTGACTTTCCTTTTTGCTCATCTGGGCTCAAGATGAAAACATATCTTCCAGCCCAGGAGCTTTGACCCACTATTCGTTTCTAATGCTTTTTCAGAAGGGCATTCTTTAATATATGTGTGCGCACATATGTGCATGTGAGTGTGTGTGTTTAGGTGCATTCAGGACTTGTGTCGATATATAAGCCAGGCTTAATGCTTTCCCTCTGATGGCTTCAATGACAGCGGCACACCATCAGATAAGAGGTCACTGAACTGCAACAGCCACATCTTACTTCAGAATAAATGGGGTGCACCTAGAATGCACTTTACAATGTGCCACATTACTCTGGTCATAATGAAAATGTAATGCTTTTTTTTTCTGTGCCACATGACAAGACGGAGATGATACCACTGATGGTGCTCATGTAACTTGCCCAGTTTGTCCCTGGAAATGATAAACGTAGAAAAGACTTGTTTTGGGAATTTAATCTCTTGGAATCCAATTTAAAATTTTCAGTCAACTTTAGTCATCCCTTATTTTTTTTCAGGATTCAGATGGCTACTCAAATTTTACAACATGAAATTAAGAATGTGCAACATCTACCTGCCCGTCAGCCTGGAGGCCAAATTTAGGCAGGCATCCATCAGACCACATTTCAAATTAATGCTGTTTCCCATCATCTTGGCACAGCAAGACCATATGGAAAGGTAGACATCTCCATGTGCTTGACTAACTTGTACGCCTGAAAGACACAAATGTGATGGTAAAATTCCTTCTAAAAAATGACCTAATATCCATACAGGGGATGTTTTTTTACTCCGTCTGTCTCCAACCCCACTGAGGGACATGAAAACCAGAGATGTCAGAAAACACTGATTGAGACACAGTTGAAACATGCTAATGCCCTGATTTTGTTTTCATTGGGATGGCTCCCCGGCTGTGGCAAATCATTTGATTTTTACATGCATCGAATCGCTCCGTGTGAACTGTCGCAACACGTGTTTCTATCTGTTGATGCCTCGATGAGCACCTCTCTTTGAGTGATCACCTGGAGACAAGGCTGGATGTTTACTTTGGCAGAAATCCCATCATGCATTCATGCTCATTTCCTGTGGTCTGAGCAGAGGCCCTGCACATCATCTAAACTTGCTGAAAATAGAAAATACACATACAGGGGCATGTGCCATGCACAGATAGAAAGATGTGAGGCATTTCCCACATGCATCAAGAACTAGAGCAATTTTCAGTACATTCATTATAATCCCATTCTGTTGTTTTTATCTCAATATGTTTTCTATTTCTCCAGTTCTTCACAACCTTGATTGTCTGAAAGCTGGCACATTATAAAAACTAGTGCTTTTAATGACAGCCTCCTAACTGAATCCCTTTGCTTTTTTTAATTTAAATTAAACTTTTACCAAAAGGAGTTGGACAGCATGGGAATATTCATGATAATGATAGTAATGATGAGGGCTGTGTGCAGGATTAAGGTGTGCCACGGCTGCATGGTGACATCTTTTGTTCTGCTTCTGGATTGGCAAGATAATGGTGAGGGGTGCTGTGAGGGGGGCAAGGGAAAAGTGGTGCTCACCACGCAGGTTATCTTTTATGCTGTACAGGATAATCACAAAGTAGTGAAAACTAGGGAGCAGCTGAGCGATATCGTCTTGGAGATCAAGGTCAAAACAACTCAAAGGGAGGTGGAAATTCGGTTTCAAAAACACTCACAGCTGCCTGAAACATATTGATCTAGAGCCTCTCACCTCCTTTTGCCTCTGAAGTCATTTTTCTGATAGACTCTGGTAGAAATACATTATTTTCTTGTCATAAGCACACCAATGCATCACTGTTAAGAATACACTGCTCTTACCGAGAGAGGATAGGCAGCAATCTTGAGCTGGGCAGAATGTGTCTGCAGTAACAATCGTCTGAGTGACCTCTGCTTTCCATCAGTTTGGGAATATGTGGTCCATTTCAAGGATTTATATTAATCACAAGGAAAAAAAAAAACAGAACATCAAGAACTAGACATTTGATAGGATTAACAAGGTAGGTGAGCTGTAAAAGTGGGAAAAATGCGTGTCTGGTGTGGAATTGCTATAATCAGGGCATGGGGACAGATAAATGTTACATGTCCAGTCTGGACGCTAGCTTGGCTTTAAAAATGCATATCTGCTTTATACGCGGAATCACTCTACTGAAACTTTACACAGACAGATCAATAACAATGCCCAGTACTGAGACTTCAAAGGCGTTGCAGTAAGCTCAGACACTGACGTATCTGAGCCAAGAGGCCTCTGCAACAAAGGAGCTTCAGCCCCTTCTTATTCCTTTGATTAATGCCCTTGGAAGTTGGTACATACATCCACCAAAGAGAAAATATCAGATTGAAGCGCTTGTTAAGTCAAAATGTTACCCTTAATTCACAAAGAGATAGGGGATCAAAACATATTAGGCAAGCTAAAGTGATTGATTATTTTTAATTCCTTCAAACTGATCATACAAACCAATTTACCATGCCCAATATGTATATATATGCTATAATACACTTGTTGTTGAAACTTTCAGCCATTTTCCATACATATATATATATGTATTGCAAACTTTTTATCAAAAGGTGCTTGTTTTTTTTTAAAGCATTCGTATTAACTTTACTTATAATCACATTCACTCTAAAATAGGAGACTTATCATCACTATTAACCTTGAAGCTATCCAGAGAGGGCCAACTCAAAAGTAAACATGTAAATATATCAATCTTGCATACAGTCATCTACCAACAGGTATTAATTTAATCAATTTCACAAAGTCAAAATCAACTGTAGGTGAAATACACAGTGACTCTGACTAACTAACTTCCAGTTTAATTTATTGACTGAGGACTTAATTGATTTACTGACACTATTCTCAAAGTCACCTCATCTGACATGTTCAGAAGAAAGCAACCACTACTACAGATGAGCAGCTCACCCTTCTGAAAAACCTTTGAGATAATATGCTGGTAGAAATGTGTTATCTGGCATAAAGAAAAGGAAAATAACCGTATTTCCCAGGAACTTGGAAATATTATATTATAATGCAGGATGCAAACTAGACATTCAGGTGACATTCATCTGAATGATGACTTACTGGGGGAAATGGGGAAAACTTCTTATGACAAAACTCAAAGTTTAAACTGTATATATAAAAACAGTGACTTGGGGTCATATCAGGCCCCTCAGGGGTGAACAAAGCCATAAGTATAAACAAGGTATTCCAAGTGGTAACTGGGTTCATGAGAAAACTCACAAGTGTTTGGATCTGGAAGTGAAAGCCCGTGGAGATTTGGACACATCAATCATTAATAAGGGTAGGGATTTTTTAGACCACACAGAGACCTGCAGAGGTAGGTGACACATGTATGCACTCTTGGAGTATTTCTCCATGACTTTACAAACACACATATACTCACATACATGCACTGACATGCAGCTTTCTTGGCCAGAATAATTGCATGCCACCCTTGGCTGTCAAGATATGTCAGTGTCTCGTTAGCGGCTGCATTGGCTTTGTCCTAGCTGGTAGCATCAGGAAAGGTCAGAGTGGCGTTGTCTGCACTGTCACACCGCACACAGACTGCACAGACACAGCAGCCTTTGCCCCGTCTGTCTCAGCAGGCCGGAGGGAGGCTGAGGTTGATGTTTGTTGTTTTTTTCTGTTAAAGCACATACACCTCAGGGAGAATTGTAGCTCCTTGGTTAAAACTTATCAACACGGGACATGTCAAAAACCTTTATTTCAACCAGGTAAATGTTTGTGTTGATAAAAGTACAGAAAAAAATCATATATGAAATATATATATAGCAGCATGCCTTTGTTCTAAATCAAACATATACAAATATTCACACAAAAGCTTAAATAAAAAAACTGTTTCCTTATAAATACCAGATGACAGAAAGCAGCTAAAACTACCCCCTAACTAATTTTGAATACTTAAGCCAATTCTTCTCCATGTGATACATTGTGTGGTCCACGAACGTACAGGAATAACGTATAGATTTCATAAAGGTAGCACTGCCTCATTGAGAATGTGAAGTTCACGTCATATTTTAGTTCATTTTGATGATATATTGACTTCCTATTGTTCAGAGTCTGTATTCATAGACCCTGAATTTCACGTATTTATCTACACATTAAGAACAGCCTATAAAATCCTATCACAGCCCTTCTTATATATAAATGCTAAACAATTCTGTAAAAAAGTAAAAATGATGAGTTTCACAATGTCACAAGCAAATCTTCATCAATATGGTGACTTGACACTATATATGACTTCATAAAATCAATATATAGTTGAATAGCATTTAGGAGTATTTCAATTAATTTTATCATGAATAAATTAAGTGGAAGTCAGATATTACTGGGGACCAGATTTTAGCTCAACCATGACTTGATGATTAGAAGATCTGCCATTTATCAGCTGTATTTTTCTTTTTCCCAGCACTGTTCATCTTCTTCCTCCTTTCCTTTACGATGTTTCTTCCCTTATTTACAAGACTTAACAACTTAACAGTTGTTAATATCCACTCACAGGTAACAGAAGAGTTATTACCTAAAAGAACAAGCTCCCGTCCAAGATTTCAACTTTACAGCCTCATATTTATCTTAATAAGATCTGTGCTTAACCTGAAATAATGAGCTAGTTGCCAGATAATGCAAATGTCTATCCCTTCTCAAGACTTTAAGCACTGGTCTCACATTCATGAAATGCTGGACATAACAACACTGTTAGGGCTTGATAAAAAATGTACATCTGTTTTGCGAATTGATGCTAAAATCCTCTTCAGAGGTCTTCTATCCTCCAAATTACTGAAAATTGGCTTGAGCATCCTCTTTCTGCAAATGAAGGATGCAATTTTGATGGTGAGATGTGTAAAAGTGTTATTCGGTGTTTTATGTAAGTGCTGGATGTTTATTGGTACACTCTGTGATCTAATTTTCCTAATGTAATCTTAAAAGAGCAAACCTAAGACCACAAGCACACAAGCCACCATCAATGTTTCAGAATACACCCCCACCATCTTGTTTCTCTCTCTCGCAGATCTGACTTTGACTCACTTGAGCAGCCTTGAATGTTTTTTGAGGTTTTCAAATCATATTCAGATTGGAAAGTGGATGAAGGCTGACAGGTGGAGAGACACAAACAGGGAAGCTCGCTGATCCCCTGTCTGCCAAACCCCTCTGATACATCTCCAAAAACCTTGACGGGACAGAGACAAAAAAGCTAGACCCAATTTATTCCTCTCAGTTGCCAGCCTTTCATTTTTGTGACTGGCGCCAGTGTGCTTATCAACTGCAGAACTATTAGCCGTATCAAATCAATGTGTTCATTTCTCTCTCTTGCCACCATTGCTCTCATCTTTTTTCCCCACCCTCATTCTCTCCCCTCCTCTCTGTCAGACAGGTCAGATATTAGAAACCTGTATTATCAGGTCTTCCCAGGATGCTGGTGGAAAAGTTGATTTGCAACGCCCGATTGAATCTAGTTATCCTTCATCCCTTTCCAACCCCCAGCCAGCTGCCCCAGCAGACAGGAGCCCAATGGCCTATCTACACTGAGGTGCCAAGAAATAAAAATATCTATCTACAAAAAGAGGGGGATGGAGGAAGGGAGGGGGAGGACTGAGAGAGAAGCAAAGAGGGGGGCAGAGTGTTGGGAGGAGGTGGTTTTTACACGTTTTGCCTCTTTCAAGCTCTGGTCCAGCCCCCACACCCTTTGTAAACCTTTATCTACTAGCATTATATAGCCATTCATCAGTTAGCAAACAAAACATGTCACCGCCCCCATTCTGAATCCAACCAACTCACATCGCCCACATCTACAGGAAGCGCAGAACAAACCTCTGAAAGTTCGACCGAAAGGAGGCGAGTCGAGCATAGGCCACGGAGGACACATGTTAAATTACTGTAAGTTGTGCTAATTGAAACCCAGCTGGTGATAAAGGGAAAATGGAAAAAAGAAATATTTATCTGTTGACTGGGCTGCCACAGCTGAGTGGTGGACAGTAGCACAAAGAGAGTCATTATGGCTTTATCTTTGTAAAAAGAAAGGGCTGGAGGGATGAAAGAATGACAGAGGAGGTGAAAAAGAGCAAGGAGCAAGGGATGAAAATGAATGAGGTGACTGATGAGAAAAGTCTGGGAATTACTTGTCGGGGGAAAGGAGGAATAAAGCAGATGAGGGAGAAAAGCCCCCAGAAACACTGCCTTTAGAGGGGGTGAGGGTAGTGTGTTTCATTAGTGAATGCAATTACTGAAGATCTCCCAAATCTGACTACTGAATTGAATCAACTCTGTGGTGGCAACTCAATTTCATTCTCAATGCCCTTCATTTAAGACACAGAGCAGAAATAGTGATGATGATGGCAGGCGTCCAAAATAAAGTGTATCACCAAAAGAGGGAAGTTTGATGACAAGAAAAATTCAGAAGCAGAGAACTGAAGGAGCCCATATTCCGCTGCAGCACCTCCCAGATGACCGCTGCCACTGGAACAGCAGATCTCAGCTGACCATAGATTTGGTCTTTGTACCTGAAGTTTTAACTTTCATTTCAATCATACTTCCTTTGACAGATTCCCACCATGTAGTATTTCAGTTATTGGCACAGGCGCACACTTGCAATTAAATCCCCCTAAACAAACTGCATTACCACCTGTGTGTCTCGCAGATGCTCTCTGACGTCTGAGCCAAATGATGTTTGACGGCTGAGCTTTGGAAACTTTTAATGGAGTTCATTCTGCAATCAACCTGGCCAGGCGAGCCAAGTGAACTCTGACTGTGGCCTATTGATCTTTCCCAATGTGTTTACGGGCTGAGGTCACCAGAATCCCTTCTGTAGCTGCAAAGAGGTCAATAATGTCAATACAGCAAATGAGGTAATTCTGCTGTAAAACATCCGACAATGGTCAATTTCCATTTTAGTAAACTTTATATGTGTGACGCACAATTAAGTTCACGTCAAGTTGTCACACACTTCCACTGGACGGAGACTGAATCTGAGCAGGATGGGAGCAGGATGTACATCTAATGGGCCGGATCTGTGTAAACAAATCACCTCCGGTCAAGTCCAGTGATAAATCACTGCTGAAACCGAGTTTACCACTTTACAAGATGTAAGTCTCACTCCGAGAACTTTTTGCTGTCGAAATAAGCTGAATAAACTCTCACTTCACACACTTGGCTTGACTCTGGTGATGGTTTATTGTGTTTTTGTGTCAAAAACCACACTGGATGTAACTACCTGGGGTTAAAAGTGTGTTTCGAGTGGATGCACAATAAAATGTTGTTTGTATTGATACTAAAAACGCAATAGCAAATTGTAAAGAAAAAGTGCCTTTTTCACTATTATTTGGTTACCATCTGTCTTTTCTTGGAAAAAACACTGTAGAATAGGGCTATCTCCTTCACACATGAAGCTCCATATTATCATTTACACTGTCAGATGAAGGGGCAGTTATTTATCTGAAAAACTTTTTTTTCTTTTGATGCACTAAATTGTTAGATTTTTACTGACTTCAATACTGGCTTCATTCCTTGTAGTATTCTTGAGAGTTTCACAAGAAACTAGAGATTTTTTTTCCCTCTGGTAAAACCTCATATAGTCAGTTAAACACATAATAATAATTTTAATGTAAAAAGGCATTTTTGGCATTATTGTTACAAACTGGGGCTGGAGTTCAAAAGTCAAGAATATTAAAGGATATATTTCCCAATCAGAAGGTTTCGTATACACTGGCTTTACTTCCCTGTTGTGTGTAGACTTACCGGTATTATTTAAAAGATTAAACATGTGTTTTTCCTATTTAAGTGAAAATGTCAAAATAACAATATTCTATTATATTGTGAAAGTACCTTGGTCCTAAAACCTATCCCCACCGGCTAGACCCAGACCCCTGACTGCATGTTAGAACATACATAGTTAAAAACCTCCTCTTTGTAATGCCTATTTGATTAATATTTTAATCAGACCTATTTGTTAGCAACCCTCAGAGGCACTGACAAAACCAAACAACTTCTTTCATAGGTTTAGGTGTAGATCTTGTGATAAGTCTGAACATTTGTAAAATCAATGGAGTACCCTTTTAACAACAGACAATCTGATACTCTGGATAAAACAAATGTCTTCAGAGCAGGCAAAACTAAAATGTTTTTTTGTGCAGCTCACACTGAAGAGAAAAGTTAATGTAAGAAGTGCTTACAGTGTAAAATCAACATAGCGTGTAATGGCATGCAATAATTTCCTCTCTAGCAATCCAAAAGTCTTCATTTTTATTCATAAAATGAAATCTGACTGAACCATCAATTATTTGCTGCGAGGTAATTTTGAAGACATAATTTGTACTTGAAATCAATTTACAGAGTCAGAAATAAAGAGCAACACTAGTATCAAATACATACTCGAGGGAGCATAAAAAGGTAGACGCTGGCTAACAAAGTGGTAAGTGCAGTAAAACAGAGAAAGAGACATCAAAGAGAAATATCACTTGAAGTCCTACAGTATGATTGAATTTACATAAAGCTTGCAGCATGTAATAATGATTAGAAAAAAAGAGATAACTTCTGCTGACTTCATGAAATAAAAGACCACTTTTCAGGTGGAAAGACTTCTTGTGGGCGAGTCAGTCGCAGCAGTATTTCTCTGATAGAGGGACGACTTGGATCTGTATTACATCTGGGACAATTTTCTCTGCAATAGCGCTTTTCAAAAAGGACTTTGTGGTGTAAAGGAAAGTGCCTCAATTTTCTGAAAGCCCAACCCATCCAGTTCTGCAAAAGCTTGGGGGGGGG
>JABUIW010000011.1:9698425-9731001 GCA_013363375.1 Menidia beryllina | reverse complement strand
ATGGTAGCAAGCTTCTGTAAAGCCCTCCAGACAGACAGACATCAAACTAAGCATTCTAAGATGGAAGTCCTTGCCGGGCCTATTGCTTGATACCACAAGGGAAATAAACTGTCTCAAACAGTCATGAGAACAGGAAATGGATTTTATTGGAGAACTAATCAAGGCGGCTTTTTTCATTGGGCACAATTTAAAGTGTGATTGGATTCCTACTGACGTTGGGGTTATCAATGCATCTAATTCTGGGTGGTGTGAGTTGGTGTCCACATGGTCGTCTCAAATCATGTCCTGCTGCACAAGTATGGGCTGCAGAGCAGCAATACGTGTGTATATGGGTTGATGAATGCCAGTCCAAACCAAGGATGACAACTACACAAGTAAGTCAACATCAGATTAAATTAAATTTGTCTGAATAGGTCTCCAAACTATATATAAAGAATGCATTATTAATACCGTTGCAATCTCAGCATTGCAAAGCCATTGTGATTCACAGGACCACGCACCTGTTAAAGAGAGCTGCATACGCCTCCGGGGAAACTTTTTGCACACGTTTTCCAGCTCGCACTGGTGCAAATGTGCTACACAACCTTTGTGAATTGATCTAACCCAAACACCATATACTGAAGTGTCTTTTTATGTATTGCATTAAATCATTGTTATAATATACTAAATATTGCATGCCAGGTTTTTAACATAATACCAAATATTTTACAGTATTACTACGTTTTCCAGTGAGCCATACATACATTAAAAAAACATTCTGAAAAAGGCTGCAACAACATGATAATTTGTTACATTATCCTCTTTTTAGGGGCTCTTTCAAAGTAACTTGGTTATATAAATAATTGGACATGCAATTAGCCATTATTAATCTTAAATATACTCCCTTTGTTTCAAAGAGCCAATAAGAATATATGCAATATAAAGATAGATAAAAGAAATAAGGTAAAATTTGAGAATATGAAATCTGTGTCATCTTTAGGTTAGTGGTTTGGAAAAAAAAAAAATTCCCAAACTATTACCCATCCAAACTCATCATGGATAAACATTGCATTCAACAATGCCAAAATTGTAGAGACAGTAATTAAAAACAGAATATGCAATGAATTGGCTTTTAGCAAACAATGTAAATGCACATCTGTGAACACTGTGCACCAAGCTCACCTCCATTCCAATATTGGCCCCTTCCTTTCACTTGCTGCTTTTGCCCATACCATCAGGTGTCATGGAAAGCGTTTTTTTAATAGAATACGACATCTGGTGTGCTGACTGGCAATACCTGAGCCCAATTTAGCTCGTAATGATGCTGGCATGGGGGCAGCATTCTGTTTAGTCCAAAGCAGTGCATTTGACGGGACTGTGAGTAAACTGGCCTCTTACGGTAGACTGAATTAGTTCAGTCTGCGCAAGTATGAGGAATAATAGCAGATGTAGCTGAACAACTAAACAAAACTGGGAAGTGAGCACATCATTCTAAAAGAAGATCCTCTGTATTTGTGGATATTCGGGTCACCTGCAAACATTTTTGTTTGACACTGAAAAATACTTTTAATATCCTGTTACAGTCAGATGAAGAGCAGAGGCCCCTTTTAAACGTGCAACACTCTAATCCCATTTAACTTGCAGCCAACACAGAGCTGAGAGCCAAAATATCATCAATTCAGGCAGCTTTGATGCCAGGGCCAAGACTTTAAAGACAGAGGAATGCAGTAGTGTGGGCTAATACCAGGTGTACACTGCAGTGTAATTAGACCTGACTCACATTATAAAGCAGCATAAATATGATTTTACTTATTTGCTCAATATTCTAAATATGTCAGTACTACTAAGACAGCACATCCTTAGGAGGCGTCGGAGACAAAGACCATCGGCTTAAGTCAAACAGCTCATCGGCACATGAAAGTGGCGGTTAAATGATCCATGTGCACATTAACAAGTGTTCCAGGGAAGGTGCCAACCCTTCAGACAAAAACAACAAGGCAAACTTTAAAATAAGAGACTAGTGACGCAAGCCTCAAGTCCTCAAAAGCGCTCTCCAATTCTGTTTGTCAAGCTTTGACAGCTCATTGGATGTCCATACATTTCCATGCAACTATTATCACATGTGGGGAGTTTGGGAGATTAAAAGCACTTCAACGCAACATGTTTGCATGTGAATGGCCGCCGTACAGGCACTGTCACATCACTTATCTTTTGTATGAAACTGTGATGTTCCTCATGTCAATTCCAAACAAGCCCATTGTATCCTGCTGATAAAAGGCAATCAAACAAAGTATATAATTGTGAAGTCAAGCATTAATTGCCTGTATAACTACTGCCTAATGCCGGAATAATTAAGAATGTCTCTTAGTGGGGACTGGAAATGCAATTATCACCTTGATGACGGTGCCATACAAAGACATTCAGAGAAGGGAGACAGAAAGCAAGAGAGAGGCAAATAACTAGAATGAAGGGGATAACACAATTAGAACATGGCTAAGAGGGAAATGAAACAAAGGGAAGACAGCTTCAAGGCTTTTTCCGGCAGGGTTGCCAAGTATACACATTTAATTTGCATTTTATAATGTCACACAATTAGACTAAATAAGCATCCAAAGCTGTGGAAAAAAGACTGCACAGGTCATACATTTTAGTAATAATATGTTTAATATCTCCAAAATACCTGCCTTTTCTCCATCTATACCCAGGCTTTGGCTGATTCAATGCTAACTCGAGCAAATATTCAGAGTTAGGATGTGTCAAAGAATGCTTCAATTTACTAAATTTTCCACATCTACTTTAATGTACATTATTATGACTCAAGAAGCTATAATGACAGCTAAAATGCCCTCAGCTGTAACATAATCTGCATTGCGGAAGGTTCCATTTCTAACTCTTCTATTACCGTTAGCTTATAATCTATTATGTGATACATACAATAGTGGACACCGTCGTCAACTTCCAAAAAGAGGCCAATGTTCTATTCCCATTCTGCATTATTAAAGGTGCAGATCAAATGAAAAATTCAACAGATGATATGCTGCTTTAATATTCATAGAAATGAACTTTATATTAGAGAACACATTTTTATGGGAAGTAGACTGGAGGCCACTGATTAAATTTCATTGTTTGATCACTATGCAAGGACATTATTGGCCAGCCGGTGCCCCCCTTTAGCAAATATTTAGGGGATGTCTCTGAGGCCAGGGCACCTTAGGAGGGCGCAGCAAAAGTTTATGATACTTTCATGTGTTTCAAGATCAGGAAAATTAAGGTCTCTTAATGCAGCACCTCAAACGTCTTTGTGAAAATAATGGGATGAATAATGGAAAAGAGGGAAGTGTGTGGAAAATATGGAGCAGCTTGTCTCTAAAAAAGTAGTGATACATATTCATGTATTTACAGGCAAAGATATCACTTAAGGCAACCATGATTCTGCAAATATGAATAAATCAGATAGGTCCCTGTGGTGCACTTTCTTTACTTTTGTATGCCAGACCTGCTCTTGTATTGTTTTATTTTGTTCTGCTGTGTTTACTTAGGAGTGTTAAAGAGTTCATTAATCTTAAACTAAAAGCAAACACAAGTTCCAGCACATAACTATGAGAAGAGCCCTCTCAGATACTGATATATCACAGAGTTGGATGAGATCTAGACTAGCTGTTACTTGAGACAGAACCATTTATCCTCGCCTCGTCTCTTTCTTAAACACACACGCACTGGTCAGAGGGTTATGGGGGTCCCTGCTGCGACTCTTAACGGAATGGTATCCTCCAAGGCCGCAGAGGTTGCCATAGTTTGAGTCTACTTTTAAGGGATGTGAAACTCTACTCGTGGTTTGCTAACAGTTGTATAATTGGATTAGGTCTCAAAGAGAGGCCCCCTTTTCCTTCCTGCTTTTGTTCATTTGCTGTAGCTCAGAATGCAGCTTAAAGGGCTCCAGACACACAGGAGGACAGACAACCGATTAGATGAAGTATCCTGAACAATTAAGACCAGGCCAGGTGTTGTGCTGATTGCAGGAAAATTGAGACCTTGGCCGATATGTCCTATTCCCCTCTCATAACCATTCATTTGCCACACACTCTTATGCTCTTTCCCCTCCCATTTTTTGCTTCCTATCCACCTTTTCAAAGGCAACCTGAGCTGCCTTCCCTTGACCCTTTTCTTCCATAGAGAGCTAATCAGGCCCACCTGGAGCTCCCCAGTGCTCTGTTAGCTGCTGGCTCAGCTAGCAACAGCTGATCCAAACAGCAATCCCAAGGGCAAGCATTGGGAGGCTGGCAGTCAACACACGCTGACTGACAATCAGGCATGGGAGATTTTCCAACTGATGGTTCACTGAACCTTGAGCAGAATCACCAACTAGCCATAATAACGAAAGAGTGTGTGCTTCGTGTGTGTCTACATCCCCCTAAAAAAGAACTTGATAACCAAAAGTGTTCACTTCTTAGTTAACTCTTCATGTGCATAAGACTACATATTTATCATCAACTTGTCTGGTCGTGATTACTAAGGACAACAAACCCAATCAAAGACAAGTTTCAATCAGGTCTTTTGATGTCATTAGATGAACTGCATTAAAATGGATTTGAATCCATGTTTATATATTTGGTTCAAGCTGTCTTTAGAATTGCACTATACCTATATCTATAAAGTCCATTAAGATTATATATTTTTGATTTTTTGCATTATAAATAACAATAAGAATGATTGGGATGGAGAGCTTTTTGAATGGGATTAACCCACTGAGAACTATCAGCCAATACCACTCTCTCTGCTCTCTGAAAAGGCTTGATTTGTATCCAGGATCCCATCTGTAAAACTAGTTATATGACCACTAAACATGGCTTTTGAGACTGGCTGTGAAACTTTAAATGTTAAGATGTGTAAATCGATATGTATGTTTGTTTGATTTTTGTTTGTTTTCGTAAAGATCAGCAATTTTTCAAGCTTAATAGAAAAAATTATAATAAAAGTCACGCAGCGTGGCCGACCAAGAATTTCACATTACCACCAACACACCTGATGTATGCTCTCGCAGCTAACAGCTTATTGTGAAAATGACTGGAGAAATACAACACAGTACAGGACATGCATCATTCACAGTAAACAGATGCATCAATCTGTAATTGTATGCCATTTTTCTCCCTGATGATTCCAAGGCAAATGAAACAGAGTCACATATAGGCACATGCTAACATGTTAATTTCCCATTAAATATGTAACACAATTTTTTTTTAACCATTTGTCATAAAAGCAATAACAACAGCTTTTCCTCATATCATTTGTAGCATTGAATTATTTTTATATAGCCAAAGGCCAACTGAAATGAAAACAGGAGCATGCAGATCCAGTCCATTATGCACCGTTAAATGTTGATCTATGGCTTAATATTTGCCTCCCACAAGCACTGACAATGTGTTATTACCTTGACAGAGAGCTTTAATGTGCGCTGACAAGCCAGTGATTATTTAAATAAGCTGAGACAATAAATGCAGCTCGGCATGATTTGGAATATGAGCCTCATGGATAAAATGTGCAAGCAGGAGGGTAAATTGTAAGTTTGGACTGACATTATGAGGGGTTCAGAGTGGAAAATATCACTGAGCATAACAGAAAACCAACTCCAGAACAAAGCTCAAGTATAATTTGACAGGAAATGAGTAATATTTTATGTAAGACTTTCATGTGTTGCAGCAAGCAAAAATGAGATTATCTTTGTTTTCAACATGGAAATAACTATCCCTCGATCCCTACGGCCTGAGGAAATGGTGAGACCGGTAAGGCTGCTCACACACTGCTTAATCCCCACAGCTGTGCAGCAGTGCTTCTCTGCATAGAACTTTTATTGTAAATAGTTACAGAACACTGCCAAATGAACATCAGATTGTGGCTGGAAGTTTCAAAAGTGGTGTTTTCAGTTTACCGCCTCTCGAGGCAATTGGCAGTCACATCCATAAGGGACACATTTCAGTTTAAAGACGGATCGAAAAATGTTCTTTTGACAAAGGCACAATAAGTAGCAAAGCATCAGCGAAAACAACATGAAAGCCTCTTGCCAAACACCAACTGTTATCAAAGGCAGTAGATAGCGAGCATACTGGCATCCACAGCAATTAGAGGAGAAGGGTTAGTGAGGACTCCGCCTGTCCCAGACTTGCACGCCTGCTCCCACACCTGTTTCTGATACCGGTCCAAACCAAAGAGGAAGAAAAGGACGAAAGGCAGGTTACTGTGTCTCCGTGCCATCTTTGCCCAGCAGCATCAAATGAGATTAGAAGGTTCACTAATGAGCTACTCTGAGGAGTCAACTGTGAATGAAGGTCAGAAATCTCATCACTCAAGTGTGCTTTTGGACCTCAGGAGTCATTAACTAATAACAAACAAATGATTTAAAAGGAAGCAGCTATGGTATTTTCGTAGGTCCCTTGAGACTTTCTCACTCCCCTTCTCAGTTTTTATGAGCATCTGATGTATGAAAATAAAAAAGGCATAATATTCCTCCACTTTGTGAGTGGAAATAATTTTGGAAGACTTGTTCAGTCAAATTTTCAAATGTCTCTCTATAGGAAGCCATACATGTACATGAGTGATTTGTTTTGCACAAGTAATGTACATTTTCTGCAGATTCAGGTGAAATCACAAATGTAAGCACATTGTATTCATTATAGCCCTTTGAGAGGGTACACAATCTGCTGAGAAAGACCTCAACCTTGTCCAATAACTCTTTCTCTCTGCGATCTTTACCTGATGGCCTGGTGGTGAGGTAAGCATCGAGGCTGCAAAGGTGCTTTATTTCACTGGCAGTTTTAATAATGTGCTGACATGAAGTCATACATGTTTAACAGTAAGGCTGTAATATAATGATACATGTTTGCTTTTAAAATAAAGGATTAATCTTTGGCATCTTTTAGCCCGTTTTTTTTTCTTCTGCCACTTCTGCCACATTCATCGTGGGGTTAAAACAGATTGACCTGCACTCGGATAAAATTAATTGTTGTGGACATTCATTCTATGTGCAACACAGAAAAGCTGCACTGCTTGTAAAATGTTTACTAATATGTCAGCATTTCCTTTTTACTGGCACGCAGCTAAACTTTTTCTTTTCTCTTCTTTCATTTTAGCCCAGAAGCTTTTCTTGTTACATGTAATGCCCAGTTAACCAGTGATACCTTCAATCTAATTTTTGCATTATCAGGCAGATAATCTACATGCAATCTGCTTAAGTGCACAAAACTATCATTTTTGTTAGCGCTGCATGTTTGCTGAAGAAATATTGCATGCCAGAGTGTATTAGGACACAGAGGATGCCTTCTCTCCAAATCAAACCTGAGAGAGCCTTGTCACCACTATCTCCTGTAATCTGTTTAATACTGTTTATGTCCATCCAAATTGAACATGTGGTACGGAATGACTGATGTCAGTCTCATAATTTAGTCATCACAGTCTGTACTCTTCGGGGGCCTTCAGTGGATGTTCCATCCACAACTACACTGCATGAATAGTGATCCTTTCACCCCTCACCTTTAAAACCCATGATGGCAAGCACCATCCTGATGCAACCCCTCTATCATGTCCCAACCATCCTTCAGAAAAAACAATAAAGTTCCTGAGTGAACAAGTGTGAGTGCGCGAATGTTTAGCCAGTTCCTGTGTAAGGATGATCTAATTGACCCACATGCTCAAGGAGAAAGAAAAAGAGAGCACTCGAGGTGATGACTTCTCCACTCACTAAGAGAACTTTGACTTATGAGGTGCACTGCATTTAGCCAAGCTAATGCAGGCGAGGGTGGTGCCATTAACCTCAGGAAGAGAGGCAAGCCTAGGCAATGTGATGCATTCAGATTGGCACAGGACAATATTTCACAATGACAGGCATTACCAATGAATAATTAAGTGTTTAATATAATGATCTTGAGAGGGAGAAAGACAGAGAGAAAAAAGAACTTCAGAGGAAAGAGAAAATGGTAATTCCACATTTGACTGCCCTTAAAACCTATCTGGCATTATTACCCAGCAGCATTGCAAGAGTGAGAGCGCTTTTGTTGAAACAAATAGGTTTTTGATGGCTCCGCCAGAGTAGTAACGGTTATTAGGTTTGAGAACTCTTTCATGATGGAAGTGGTATCCTGCCGAGCGGAGATCATGAAATTTTAAGTGGGGAATTTACAGCAGAAAGACGGCGGGACAGTGAGGCCGTCTGGGTCGTGCCTGGGGACACATGTGTTTTGGTGAAGCACAATGCTGCTCTAATGTCACCGCAAATAAATAGTTAACAAGCCAGGGTTAGTTGTTGTTGGAACAGCGGCTTGGCTCGCATCTTTTTTCTTTTTTTACTCCAAGAATTTAGATTTTTCAATGAGGTGACAAGTCTGTCGGTAGAGATAAAAAAGCATCTTCGGTAAGGTGCAACTCTAATCCAACACAGCCACAGTAATTAGCACAGTCTGGGAGAGGAGGTGTGTTTGCAAAGTCAAACAGAAAACTTTAAAAAAAAAACTAGCTAAATGAGAACTAAATGAGGACAGCTGGTAATGTGCCAAAAACCTCATGTATAATAGACAGATTAAAAGCACATTGTTTTTAAAGGTATGAGTTTGTGTGAAGAAATTTAGGAAGAAAGATAATACAAACCACATCTTGAACCTTTAAATGCATTTCTCAATTTTTTTATCAAGCTTTTCAAGACAACAGAAAAAAATATATCTATAATTATAGAAGCTATATATGATATAAAGCTTTTCTTTCATCATATTTTCCAATTAACACAAAAGTAATATCAACTGATTTTAAAGTTTCCCAAAAATCAGAGGCATTATGACCATTTGATTTTTTAATTCAAGTAACATATTGTGCACTACAGATTGGAAATGTATCAGTAGCATTTGTTTACAATACAGCATCATGAAATTTGCATGGAACAGCACCCATACAGCCACAACAACTCTGCAGATCAAGTCTTCTGAATAAATATTTATCTTTGTCAACATACAGCAGTGATTACTTTGAGAAATGAGATTTCTAGACAGCTGTCCCAAAACTATGGACATTTCTTCTTCTGACTGCAAAATATTTTTCCAGGTAGTCTGAAACTAGGTACGACAATATGAAAGAGAAAAGATAATTAACGAGAAAACATTGCTGGTCCACATGCACACTCAGTCCTGAGAGCACTGTGAAAAGCGCATGTTAGATGGCTTTTCTTTTAAAACTTTGAAGGTGGTAACCAGAGCCTATTGGTTACCTTTAAGACAGAACCTGGTCTTTGATAGCGTGTTTGTATTTTTCACTGACACAATTGATATCTTGTCACCTGTCTAGTTGAATGCAGTAATGTAGTATCAACAATGAAGGCAGGGAAGTGTCACAGGGCTAATGCTAGATGAAATGTAGCTGTAACACAAATTCTGGTGACGGCGATTCCTGTGTTGCTAGAGATAATGGTGGGCTGCAAGCTGCTGTTGTAGCTATTTAGGAATTAATATTCTTGATGATTGACGGTTTTGAAGTACAAAAACAGGTGTTTGTTTACTTCATGCGTAATAAAATAAGTCTGAAAGGATCATTTCCAACATTCTCAACATTATTGATTTCAAAACATTTCATACCATTATTTTCTTACTTTTCTGTTCTCTGTCTGTTCAACAGTAGTCAGGATCAACTTAGATATTAGTAAAGAAGAAAAATCTCAAGATGATGGTGACTTTTGAAGATGTTTGACTTGCAACTATGCTCTCTTAGGCTCATGTATATATAAGATAAAGGCAGATGATATAAGGTGACTTCTCAATCAATGTTGTCCTTTAAGAGTAAGCCAAGGACTGCTCTCAAACATGAACATAATTTCACAGTCAACCCACGTCTTCCTAATATAGCCTTCATTTCTCCAAATGCCCAATAGAGAGCCAATTTCACTCCTCACACTGGTGACCTTTGGCATCATATATGTGTAGTGCTTGTTTCCTGTATGACAGATTCCCATGCATATTCATACCTACATATGGCCAACCAGAATGAAGTCTGTCTACTTGCTGCAGACTTTGTGGCACGCGTGAGGCAGTTCATTACTGGGAGCTCTCAATTGGGTCCAGTCAAACCCTGAGGATTTGTCTGTGTTTGTGTCTCTGAGAAGGCCTTATGTTAGTGGAATAATTTTTGGTTGTATAAGTGTCTGTGTGGGAGGAGGATGTCTTCATTTAGGTTTTGTTGTGGGTTCTCGGGACGGAGCAGGGTTGTGTTGGAAAAGATAGTATGAGTTTGTGTCTGTGTGCAGTTTTCTATGAGTGTCGTGGAAAGGATGGTGTTGGTGGGACATGTGCCCGTAAATGGTGGGGGTGGTACATGTGTGCGTTTGTGCATGTGCTTGTGTCTCTGAGCTGTGTGTGGGAGTGTTTTTTTGTGTGTTGTGGCACACGCTCACAGGCTTTCCTTGTTTGTGAGGTGAGAAGAGAGAAAAGTTGAGTCCCTCAGCATGCCTCCACCTCCTCTTGCTCCATCTGCCCATTTCGCTCGGTTCTCCATAAATTAAAAACGCTCTACATCTGCTTTGGGGTATATTGTTAGTTGTGTGCATTTGCTGGTTCCACTGTTTATGAAAAATTAAACACTTTTCTGCATTCGATTACTCCCCTACTACCGAAAAGCCCCTCTGCAGGAAACATGATGGAGACCAATGCTTTACCATAACATTTTGGAGCTTTCACCCCACCAAAGCAAAGAACACCTCCATCAGAAAAAAATTAATAAATTATCATCTCTTCTTGGTTATAGTGAGCACATGTATCAAGCCTGGAAACGCTACTCAGCACTGGTATGATGATCTTTCACAGCGACATAAAAAAACGGAATTTGAGAAATACTGACTACAAAATCTTATGCGCTTCATATGTTTCTCTTAGCAGTGGTTTCACGTGCACATGTAAAATCAGGATAAAAAGGGGAGAAGAAGAGTCACACACTAGACAATAAACATGATAGTCTGCAAAACAGGGTCAACTTTGAAGATTAACTTTCCATTATTTGATTCCAACTGTCAGTTATGCTCATCCCTTGTGCTGTGATATTCTCAGATGTGCTTTCCTCCATTTGAATATGGATACTCTGGTAAAAGACTGGTCTGGTGGAAAAGGCTTTCCAGTTGTAAGACAGAGCATTTACATGCAAGAGGGTGTGTGTCTGCAGATAGATGAGCATTTAAAGGGACACTGTGGCTAATTGGAACAAAAGAGACCACAGGACTTAGCCCTGCCAGAGCAGCCAGACTTGAGTGGAATAATCATGATTGTTATCAGAGGTTGTGGTCACATGGTGGCCCTACAAAGAACACCCAGGCCACTTGGGATGACCCTGTGTTTGTCTTTGACATTAACATGCCGGGCTCTGGGGCTGTCACATTTGGCCATGGTTTGGTTACCGTGAGCATCGTGGCTGAACAGGTGTTACTGGCCGACGAGGCAATCAATCTCTCACTGGTCTGTCTCTGTAGGATTCAGGGTTAATTATCATCAAATAAGTCATTAAGGAGAAGGATGGAAGCACAAAGTATGAGGGGATGCTAACCTTGGCAAGAGGGGGACAGCTGGGTTGCTGAGTTAGGTTAAGATTGCTTTTGATTATGTTGCCATGGTAAATCATTTCTGGAAGCAATACCTTTGTAGTTAAACCAAGTCAGCAAAGACCAATAGAGTAAGGAAACATTAGTTAATGATGTTTTCCATGTTGAAAAATGTTTTAAAGTGTTGTGTGGGAACGATCGTGGTTTGACTGAATTAGGGGGGCCACTGCCAGCGAACTCCAACAGAAAGGTCCTGATTACCCCGGGACTCAAACCCAGTACCTTCTTGCTGTCATGGGACGATGCTAACCACCACGCCACCGTGCTGCCCGGACTTAATACGTTGGTATGTAATTTCCTGCAATACAATACATGCAATTGAATTTCTTCTCCTATAAATCAAAGAGTTTCTGGTACAACCCAGATTCTCAAATCACTTTTATCATCTGCTGTATACAATAAAAATATTACCAAAGTTTGCTAAAATAAGGTAAAAGTGGATCAAGTTCTAAGGGAAAAATAATGACTGAAAGCATCAAAGGTGAGAGTCTATGTTAGAATTATATAGATTCATATCTATATAAAACATCCTCATAAAGCTTATATTTTAGTGCAGACCACCTCTAGTCTTAATGGTATCCATCTCAGTGTGGATTACTTCATAATGCATAAATGGAAAATGTCAGTAGGGTTTCTTTTCATGCTCTTAACATATTAATTGGCATTACAGCGAATGTCAGACCATACAGTAAATTGTATCCTGCAAAGTCAGCGACACCTGACCTATTGAAAATTTTACAGTGTGCTTATACCTTCATTTATCTACTCAATGTCCCCATGAATATTTAAGGTTCACAATTAAACCCCAGATGACCTGTGGGATGGAGCAAGACCAGGACTGTCAATGTACGGTAGCATGAATGCACCCACACACTTACGCACGTCAAAAAAAGAAAAACCCAAAAAAGGTACACCCCGATACACACACTACACAAACTATACAACAGCACATGAGGTATATTACACTGACACACAATCACAGTGGGTTGACAGCCATATCACAAAGTTGTCAGATATACATGGTATATCTAGAGGTGGTTTGTGTTCTGTGTATGTAGATATCAGGCCAGGGTCAAAGTTAGAGCACGTCAGTATCCAAATTTAACCTTGGTTTGGCGATGCAGAGCAGAATGCGTATGAGGGAGACCACACTAAAAATGAATGTTAAACAATGCAACAACAAGCAGCATAAAGAATTAACCACAGTGGTTTCGACAGCATCACATTCATAAAAAGTTGGCAAGAAAGCGATGATCGGTTACTGTAAAACTTGACTATCTTTGTTGGTTTCCCATCACTCTCACTGCTCCACTCTAAACTATAGAGGAAACTCTTTTTGCATAGAAAGCTACACGTTTCAAACCTGTCCTGCACACAAACCACGAAATGTGAACAGGTTTAGATCTGTGGGAAAGTAAACAGTTAAAACTATTTCTGGACATTAAAGAAGTTTTTATCAAGCTCACTGTAACACACTATAACTTGATAAGATTGAGCTATGAGGCTGCTTTACACATCTGTTGTACACAATGTGTCGTCTACAGTTACACTCTGTGACAGACCTGCTCTCACCAGGTGACCAGAAACATACATCCAGATGAATGCTAACACTGCTTCACATATTTTGCACATGTGAACAAATGTTCCACCTTAATTTGCGAGGTAAAATGTCACTGTTGTGTCTGCAAATGGTAAAAGACCACCAGCAACAAATAAGACACTTTCTCATCCATACAAGAAAAATGGTATTTGAAAAATGTTTAATCATCAAGTCCAGATGGAAGCTGAGACTGCCATTTTTCATACTTTTTTCACAATTATATCTATCTTTTGTAATCTCAACAATCAGTATGCTGTGTTACCTGAGAGATCCACATGGTATCCAATAATTCTAATTAATCAGATTAGGTTGGGCTGATTATGCTGTCTTTAATTGTCGTTAAAATAATGCCTTTGTAGTTACCATTTTTTACATCTCTAGTTCTGTATATGCGTCTGCTTTATGAATATGGGTTATATGCTAAGCCGGATTTTTAAATATGGAAATAATACAGTCATTCAGTTGATATTAAGCTTCCTTACTGATGTAGGCGTAATTGTTTTTTCGCATCCAGTGAGGCACAGTGTCTATAGGTCAGATTATTTTTTCATATGGTATGAAATATAAATGAACTAAAGCTTTCCTCTGCACCCCTTAATCACTGTATTATATTTTCATCACTGTGTCCATAAGGGTGGCAGTGGATTGACGTGCCATTCTAATCATATTGTCATACCCTCAGGTTAGAACTTCTACTCTGCATATTGGAGGAAAAAGGCAGAGAAAAAACGTCTTCTTATTACGGTGTTACATTAATGTAAAAGTAATCCATTTATCTCTGTCTAAGCAGTGAAAGTGTTCAAATGTAAATCTTTCACTCAAAAAATGATTCAAGACAGCCTGGACAATATAAAAAAGACCAACAAAATTCTCAAAACTTGCACTTCGTCAACACAATATGGTCTTTCCAAACTTTAATGGGCTGACTGATTCTACCCAAACATGAACTCTATTACCTCCAAGCATCCCAAGCATGCCTACATGATACAGCAATTTAGTGCAAAAGCAATTTTTCTAAATTGTTTCACACATGGCCATACCCATTTTTCATTTTTTTTCTTCAGGCCCACGTCCAAGTTTCCATTTGTGAGAAATGTCTGGTTAGGGATCTATCATTACAGCAATCACTCTCCCTGTTGGATGATTTCTATTCAAACACACATCTCATCTCAGGACCTGTAGACTGTCCTGGGCAGCATTTCCAGATATGCTATTATTCTGCACAAACGGTGGATCTCCACAGGCAATCTCCATCTAGCTGTGCTATGTGTTCGCAGAAGGAATAGAAATCAGACACCTGATGGAGGGACAGGAGTTTTTTTTTCCAATTATGCTTCCATGCAGCCATGCAGCCATGCATATCAAAGCTGAAAGCTAAAAAATGCATCCTTGTGGATTTAAAGGAACCTAGACTGTCAAGTAGAAAGTATGTTCTGCTTGTCAGACCTCCAGGATTAAAACAACACTCATTCTTGTTGGTTTCATTGTTATTCATTTTCAAGATAGTTCTCATAGCTTAAATGACAGTGACAATGTTTTGAATTTATTATTATAGATTTTATATTATAGATTCGCAAGGCTCTTTCAGCTTTATATCAGTTTTTTTTAAGAAATAATTTTCCGTCTAGCAAAGTTGAGGTATGTTTTGTTCAGCCTGAACAAAGACATTGACAAATAAATGACAACGATTACTACCATCTACCTTTGCTAGCCTTTTTCTACCTTTCTCCGTTTCCCTTTAAGCCAAAGCAGTTTTCTGTTCTGCTTTCTGTATGACCCCAGAGGATTGCTTGAAATGTGTGACTCCAGGGTCCGGAGGGAAATAACAGCAATTGTGGATGCCGTATTGGCAGTATTCTTTGCCATGGTATTTTCACTGTCAGACTGGGATCTGCAGTGAAGACTCAGGAAAGAATTAAAGGTCACACAATAACATATCCAACTGGAAACATCAGTCATGCAAAGGGAAATGGACTGTGCAACATGATTCAGTTGACTATTGTGAATCAGATTGTCAATTAATGCAAAAGTAAAATTAAGTGTTTTTGATTTATTTAATGCACATTTTTTTGTTTTTGTGAATAGTACTCTTACATTGTCTATATAGTGTCTTTAACATTGCAAACTCTTGTTGAACATAAATTCCAGCTTCTCTACTCTCAGCGACATCATTAATTTGTGGCTGCGTCCATCCTGCTAGCAATGATTGATCAGACTGTACATAAGGACGTTCATTAAATGAGTCTTTTTACACAGAATGTTCAATAGTAATGCGAGTCAGGTCAGAGAGGACCACACACTCTAGGATTATGATTTTAATCATGTAGAAGAGGACAACATACACTCATGCACATTTAATTGGCTCATATACCCATGTTGAGCAGGTGCTGATAACATCCCACATGCACTGTTTTTCATCAGTGCGTGGCTTCCCCACCACCCTGAGCCCCGAGAGAGGCGAAGAGGGCAAGTAAATGGAAAGTCTGCTTGAGATATCCTTTGAGTAATTTCTCCCTGTATATTCGAGGCTTTTTAGGGGCCTCATTTAAAGGACCCCCACCCAACCACCTCCCCTCCACACGCATGCACATCATTATATAAAAAACATTATTAAAATTCACCACATATTACTAAGGCGAGTGGGGGAGTGTTGCCATATCCAGATGGATACCCTTTAAATCTGTCTTCAATTAGTCTCCACTAACTTGCATCTTCCAGCTGAATTCTGATTAGCTGATCTGGCAATCTACTCAATCTGGCTAGAGAGCACTTGGTTTCGCTCCTGAGAGCAGCCTAGCTGCTTTTGAGTATTGTGAAGCTTTGATCAGTACACCCTTATGACCTATAAAAGCCAATACCTTTAAATTTAGTATTCCCACTTCTTCTTGTCCACAGAGCTTTCTCCTCCTCTGTACCAAAGATCATAGGGCAGTAAAATGAAAAGAGATGTGATGCATAAAAGTCAGGCTGATACAAACACATTTTAGTAAGTATATCTCACATCTCTCCATTATGAACCTTCGACCTGTCCTCGGTGTCTGTAACTAGCTGCTTCCCTCTTGTGGCCAACCAGAACACCAGAGATGTCTAAAACATTTGACTGAGGTCAACAAGCTTATTTTCCATACTCCCTGCATTTTTAAACCAAGAAAAAGAAAATTAGAAATGTGCCTAACAAAACAACACTGACATTCATCTTCAATGCAGACTGCATGCTTTCAACCCTCTTCCTCCCCCTCCTCTCCCATGCCACTGCAGAGAGGGAATCAGCAGGGGAGCTAAACCCTGCCCATTAACATATAGAGTCTATATTTAAATCCCATTCACTTATCCATCCATTTAGGAGAGTAATGCCAGCAGGTAACAGTGACGGCATGACATAAGGCTCTGATTGAGCTTCAATTTGATCATGTTATCCGATTGCGAGGTAAACAATATCATGATGGATAAGATCTCATTACAATGGGGATGTCAGAGTTTAATTTCCTGTACATGTTCCATCTTTATTAATGTCAGAGGCAGGAGGTCTTAAATTGCGATACGGGCCATGCTACTCTGACTGAGTGTCCTGCTTGACATAAACGAGGCCAGAGAGCCAGCTCAAAGGGATTACATTTGGCACCATTCACTCCAGCAAATTTCAATTTAGCATTGGCATCAACACCACATCTCACCCCATAAAATTGTTAACAACTTTGAGTTTAAAAACAATGAAGTGCTAGGCCATTTCTTTCATCTATGCCATTGTCGTCTCCTTATGATATCTTGAAATAGCTGCCAGAGTCGCAAGAGACCAGCTGGTGTGGAAACAGCAGACTTGTTGTATGTCACGAAAAAAGCTGAAGAAAAAGAGAGTGACTATCACACCCTGACACCTCCAGTGAAAGAAAGAGTGAGGGGGGAAGAAATATACCAACTTCAATAACAAACCTGTCAGCACTCCAATCTGAATACCCAGGAGTCACAACTGTCTTAACTCTCCTCCCCTGGCGATAGTCATCATCATGGACACTCCTGAGAGACAGCATCTCATTTATCAGTAACACACACACAAACACACAGCACCCTCATCTCTATTTTTCCCATTATGTCCTTAACACAGTCTAAAATACCTCCAGGCTTCTTTAGGAAGAGATTGGTCGAGAGCTGGGGGCTATTAAGGCGTGCGTGTGCCTGCGCATAAGTGTGTGCTGTCAGTGGCTTCATTACTGGCTGCTGCCTGGGTCTGTCGCACCGTCTTGAAGGCAGCCTTGTTTGTTTGTTTCCCCGCCGTAATCCTCAGCTGAGGTTTTGTGCGCAGCGCAGAGCTTTTAGCTGTGATACCAACAGGCCTCTGGGAACTGGAGTACCGTGCCACGTACCAAGAACAGAGAAGGGGAGAGTCACAAGAGACTCAGACTCCCCTGCACCCGATCATTACCATGGTAAATTTATATTGATTGCTGTAGCTTAACAGCTAAACTGTGAGCTATTCCCCCGACACAGTCTCTCACATTGGGTCTATGGTGGCAGGCTGCTGGTAATCCAGAGATGTGTACATGATGTTTACCGTTTTGATATGTGAGACATCAACACACATTATGCCACACATAAAACAAAGATCCAGGACGGATTTATTTGAACCTGATCAGCAATGATTTCTAATGACAGGTTGCACCACTCTAAGATTTCCCATCACACCTAGCCCATAATGCACTTAATCACTAAGGTGGCGGTGGCCAATGGTACTTAGCACTTCAAGACACTCTGCTTTTTGTGCCCTTGCTTCGCTGGATAAACTTGTGTGTTTGTAATGTCTCTCCTCCTGCAGGCATCTTTCACTGCACATATGCATATGTGCTCGCCCTTGACATTATCATCAGCAGATTTGTGTGAAAAAGGCCCTGAGGTAAGGTTGAAATAGTGCTGAGGCTTCTGAGAGTGGCCTGCTTTAGAGAGACTGTCCGTGGGCTACAAATGCACCCAGACACGGAGGCAGAGGAGAAGAAAAAGCTCAGTAACTGAACCTAGCGGAGTGCCCCTCAGGGGACAGCAGTAATTAAACAGTGATTAAATTAAGGGGCAATGCGGGCAAAACGCTGGCTGATTGACACACTGCTGCCTCCTCTTTCCCCTTTACACTATGGGTTCAGCTCTGTCATGGAGCATTGCTTTCTTTTGACCTCCAATTACTCACCCACTCTAAATTCTTCAAGGTCCAATTTTTCGAAAACTATTTTCTTAACTGTGTTAAGAGCATGGATCACTGCACATTTCTCCCTGAAAAGGCTGAGCTGCAGGACTGGAACACAGACGTTAAGAAAAGGGAAAAAAAATCTTTGTGGTGCCAACACTATCATTGTTCAGTTCAGATAGACTGACAAAAGTACAATCACAGGACATTATGTGTGATTTAGAAACTATGCTCATGCAGAATTCAAAGTGAGTTCCTTTTTTTATACCTGCAGTGGGGCAGCTTTGGAAATGCCTCATCAAATACGGTCCTACAGGAGGAAATACTATAAATTACCTTTTGAGACTCCTTAAACCCAAAGCAAATAGAGAGACAGAAAAGCTGAGCAACAGCAATAAAACCAGCTTTAACAAAACAATCAGAGAAAAACTGAAACAGCCTTCCTCTGAATCTCCAATTCAGCACACGTTCCTGGCTTTCTCTACTTGCCACACTGCCCCCAGGTCTTCAAACACTGGTATAGATTTTTACAAACCAGGACCAGTGCTTATGAAAATAGAACTAGGGTCCTTAAACAATCTGTTAAGTCTTCTGATAGTGGGGATGGTCCTCTTGGTATACAATATAATTTCAAATAGATGTATAGGGATGAATTACAGGGCAGACAAAGACAGGGGCCCACTTTAAAGGATGAGTTCAAGATGACTGGTATTGATTAAGTGCTCAATGAGAGCACGTCTGTGAAAGGCCAACCATCACGCAGCTCATGAAAGAATCATATAGCTTATACACGAGGCAGTCAGTAAACACACGGCGTGGAGAGGAGGCGTCATCACGTTGTGGCTTGTCATATCGCTGCAGAAATAGTTGACAACATGCTCGGCTTCCTTTGGTTAAAGTCATTAAAAATTACATCAGACTTTTCTCAAGGATCTCATGACCCTATTAGTGCCTATAAATCCAGTTGAGAGAAGAGTGTTTCAATGGCAAGCAGAGAAGAGGCCTTCAATATGGGTTTGTTAAAAAAGAATTGTTATGCCAGAATGCATTATTCTTCAATGTGAACACTCAGTCTGACACCACACATTCCTCATGACGCCTGTGTTGGAGGGAAAAGAAGAAGGACATTCTCAAAGCTTACATGTGAATTTAATTTCTTAGTGAAACAGTGGAACTGGAAGATTTAGCCCTGCAGAGCATAAATCATGCCGTCGTTCTGTTGTCATGGTTTGTGATGATGTCGTGTGAAGACGGCTGTAATAGCAGCAGCACTATCGGCCTGGCCTCCCTCATCATCCTTGACATTTAACGCAGCACTGTCTCTCTCCCTCTCATCCATTCTTCACAGTAAACAAATGTTTTATCCCTGATTTGTATCAGTGGAACTGGAGGACATGAAGTGACACAGAAAGTGGCAAACTTCTGAGAGACAGAAAGGAGTAACAGAAAAAAAGATTAAGTTGAAAACCGTGAAAAAGTGAGTGGAAGAGGAAGAAATATTAAAACCATGTCTGATAATGAGGGGAAAGAGTGAGCAGACAAACAAGGAAAGCAATCCGGTCAGGTTGCCACCGCCTAACTGAGGGTATCTGAGACTAATCTCCAAGGAAAGCTGTCAGGTCTCTGCAGACAATGTTCTGATGGAAACGAGGCAATAAATGCTTCTTAAAGCCATCATAAATATGCAGCTTCCTGCCTAACAGCCACTGCTCAGGCCTGAATCCGACCTCATTATCCTTCGTCTCTGCTGGCAGGTTTGCATGCCAAGTCACAGGCTGGATCACTAAAAACCCCTTAACTCAGGCCTCAGTGGGATATGTGGCTCATCAAACCAGAGGATTCTTTTAAAGAACATATGGCAAGTCGTGAAGGAGGGCGAAAAAAATCAACACTTGCAGGGTTAAATTGGTTAAATTGTGAATGCACCCAGACACACTGTAATTGTTCATTGAACAGTGAGACTGAGTGGGAACCAAAACATTAACTATGTATGATCTCTACTTTTTTCCATTATGTATTGAACTGTATGTGGTTCAAATGTGGATTATATGAATAATCAAACAGTACAGAAACATCAGCAGCTATATCTAATATGTCAGAAAGCAGCACTGCACGGACAAATCACCCAAATACTTCCAATATGCAGTTTAACAAAGGGCACATTTGACTTGATTACCTCATGACATTTCCCCCCATGATTGAAGGAAGCATAGATAAGGCAATCATAGCCCTGACATTGTGTAAATATATAAATATGTTCATTTGTCCCAGTCTCCAGATAAAGACATAAGGCCAAATAAACGTATGAATGGGTGTCTCTCAGCAACTCTTGCTACTCCTGCCTGTCTGTCTGTCTGGAGAGGCTGACACTACGGCAGTGTGCCCTTCATTATCACTAGGTAATGCTCATCACAACGGCCGTGGCTTTTCTCCATAAAAACCCCCAAGCCTCACTCACAATGAGAAATAGGGGAGATAAGGTGCGGGAGACCATTTCTTTTGACATTCACAACGGCAAACTCATCAGTCATGCTGTCAAAGGCACTGGTCTTGGCTAGTATGGGATTTATGAGAAATAATGATGGTGCAAAAAGAACTGGTGAGGGTTTTGCTTTTACCTTTGGTTTGGGAGTGTTGTGTATTCAGGCACGCTCTGCATAAAACCCAATTTCTTTTGTCAGTGACCCTTGCACTGATTCCACATCTAACATCACTGACATTTCTGCCTCACATGATAAAAGAGAATGCTAGTGATAACTTTTTCTGAAATCGAATACACCAACACAAGCATTAAGCCTGCCCGCAACTTACCATGATTCACAGCATAAAAGCGAGAGCGGGTCAGGTCCTTCGCGCTGTGCATTGTTCTTCAATTTACTTTAAGAAAGGTAAACAGCTATGACCAAGATCATTTTCTCTTGCTCCAAACGCCTATTCCTGATAATGGCAGTGAAACAATATGCCATAAGTCAACAATGTTAGGTTGTCATGTTAGAGACAGACAGTGACAGATTCTCCCATTGCAGTTCTATTTGTTAACATTGCGGGGCTCGTCATCCTTATAGAGGCAGTTAATGTAATGTGGCACTGTGCAATGTAAAAATAAATTCAACTGATCAAAGACAGTTGAAGGTCAATTTGAATATCTGCACAATAGCACTGTAGCCAGATCCTATGGAATAAATGCACAACTATGGATTAGGACTTTTTTAATTGAATCCCAATGGACCCCACTACTGGGATGTCCTCAAGCACCAAATTATTAGTCAATTTCAGATGATCACATTTATTAATTACTATTCTTAATATATCTTACGAGACTGACAGACAATATAGCCTAACTACCTACAGGCTACAAGCGAAATGTACGACACACATTTGTATTGAATATATTAATTAAATTAAATAAACTAGGTGTGTAGCACTGCTTTACTTGATAGCTCAGAAACCTGTTAAAATGTTCCAAGTGCAATATTGCTTATAAGTAGTGTTGTGAAATTGCTGGCCAAGTAAGTTGAAGGCAATTTTGATTCAAGTGTGTGAATGAGACCTCTTAAAGCTCAAGGGTACTTGGATCTGTGTGGAAATTAAGCCATGAGATTGGAGCCAAGGGGACGGTGGATTGACAGCGACATTAGCCCCTCGGCACCTCTGCTGTATCACACCATAGCTCTGTAAAAAAAGATGGACGGGAATAGCAAATTAAATCCCCTTAATATGTGCAAGGGATAGTAGTAAGGTTGGTCTGAACTGTAGGACTGCACAAGCACAGGAAATTAAGGCGAGTGTTTTTAGTGGAAAAAAATGAAGTGGTTCTGAAGTGTTTTGGTTAATGGGCCTACTCCAACTTGATACAGAAAGTACCGTCATATTTACATCAATTTGAGATTAGCTCCTTCACGTTGCTTTATGTCCTCTGCTTGAAACAAGTTCACAGGTCATGCTTCATTCACCGTGGTGTAATTTGAATTCATTTATCAAATCCATTCCACTGGTAACTCAAGAGTTGCTCCGAAACAACAGAGTGACAAAATCCTGGTTGCTACAACTCTGAGAGAACTCAAAGCAGCTTGCTCTAGTGGCTCTGTTGATGGTTTTCTCACAAGCTGTTTTTCCTTTCTAGGTTCAGTGACACCACATTGCTGTGCCACATAGACTAACCTTAATGTAGACAAAGCCAAGTCTGCAAATCTTTGCAGAGGCAACACGCATGCACGCACACACTTTTACCAGCAGAAGGAGAAAGGCGGTTTTCAATGCATTTAGATGAGACCTTTAACAAAGGTCCCTAATGCAGATATCAATGAACCAAGGGACTTGGCTATCGGAGTGAAATTGGCTGACGGAGGTATGTCACCCCTGTGCATGAAAAATGATGGATCCCATTTGTAAACTTCTCTCTCCCCTCCTAGCCCTGAACGCGTAAACATGCACACACATGCTCATTTTGTCGTCATCACCCTCTCAAACAGTAGGTATTGAACAAGGAAGCCAACTCACAACAATGCTGGTAAGTGGTCTGGTAAGATTGGCATTTTACTGGCCATTTTATCTGACTGTCAGGAAGCCCACATAGGACCTTTGAGAGTTCAGTGATGACAAGACAAATTAGCATCATGGACTTTGTTTTTCCATCTTCTTTTCATTTTCCATACTATTCTCCAAGGACATCAGGAAAATGAAACCAATAACGTGGAACCCACACACAAACAGTCCGAGCTTTCCAAATATTAGATTCTGTTTGCTGGATTGCAAAATCTTCTCTTTATTTCCACTCACCCTGTGGTTGGGCTTGATTTGAGAAGAAAAGACAACAGATAAATCTATCTAATACACTGAAGATGAACAGATGCATGACAATGTGCAATTTTTGTTCCCTGAAATAAAATAGATTTATGTCTCACACATGAAACTTCACACATTTTGAAAGCGAAGGGCCAAGGTCTGAATGCAAACATCAGCCAAAGCAACACAACACTGTGACACACAAAGCAACAATTTCCAGAGCTTGCAAAAATCATTCCAAGCATATAAAGCATGATAAGCAACATAATGTGCACATTGAGCATTTCTTAGGAAATAATGATATATTGCTAATCATCCTAGAATGAATTACTGCATTTTTTAGAGCACTATGTTGAGTCAAAGGCAAAGAGGTTAACATACACAAACAGGGATCTCTGACAAAAAATGAAAACTTCCCAGTGGAATGTGATGGCCAGCCTTGATGCTGACACTGTGGTTTCGATGATGGAGTGACTTTGGGAGGGTATGCGGTCTGCCAGTGTTCAAAGCTGTGCCTTGAGGGTAAGAGGGTAAATTTGCTAAGTTAATCACATAATGAGGCCAATTAAACATCGGAGAACTCAGGTGAAATGGGAGCTGCCACTGAGCCTCCTGCAAATGAGGCTCTGTGGCTCAGCCAATTCTCTGGACTGGGCATGAGCAACCCAGTTTCAGCCTTAATAATCCTCTACAGTATTCACTTCATCATTTCTTAGAACAGAGAGAGCCTAACTGCGGTTAAGAAACTGGAATCCTGAACTGAATATGACTTGAAGTCTTTCTTTTTTTGTTTACAAAGTCTGCTTTAAGATGATGATACTGATAAAAAGTTGTTGAAATATGGCACAGATTGCAGTGCTGCAGCCCAATAGCAAAAAATTCAAAGGACAATACACATAAACAGTAATGGCCATAAATATTGTCCTCTCTGCATTACAAAAACATCATTAAGACTATCTTCAGTTAAGATTACAAAGTTACAAGCCAAAGGAAAACCACATAACGACCAACCAAATCAATTAATTATTGAAACAACAAACTGAAAATGTTGTACTAACTTTAACTCTTAAGCCCACAATTATGCATTTAAAGAGTTGACCCCACCATTCCATCATTAACCTGTCAGCTGATGGCTTGTTTTTTAGCTCTACAGCTAGATTTATGTATTCCAGCTTCTTCTACCAAATCAAACCGATTAAACAATAGTGTTTCATCTGGATCCAGGGATCTTTCAGGTTTAAGGAGATGTTTTTTAAAATAACCACTTAATTCTAAATAGTGGCAGATTTATCATTCCCTTTCCGGCCTTTTTATGTGTTGTTGGATATGTGCTTCAGGTTGTTGAGCATCGAGACCTTCACCTCCTAATTTAGGCTCTAATGCTGGGTGCCACATTTGGTCTTCATCTCAGAGCACTACACAGACTACCATCACGTCTTTGCATTTTAGTTATTATTTTTTTGGTCCACAAACTCCCTTATATGCATGTTTTCTCAATACATAAAAATGTATAATGTTGCCTTTAGCTTTATTTCGTAGCAGTAGAACACAAAGCAGATTTAACATTTCACTCAATTTTTCACTTCAGTTTTTTATGTGTTCATCAGTTCGACACAGATACCAGTTCATGTAGAAAATGATAATCTAACTTACCACTAATCAACTTTTGACTTGAAGATTATGGATGATATCAAGACTATTTCCCACCTGATCTTGACAATCACTCAAACTGAGTGGGTCCCAGAAACAGGTCTCCAGTCCATTTGATCTTGTTAAATCTTTTTTCACTGTTGTCACCAAAGAGTAGCTCATATGTGGAACTTTGGCACACTTGCACACACACACTACAAAACTTGCAGCGCACCTGCAACGATCCTTCACTCAATGACAAAACGATGCAGACACACACCGAGAAAGAAAGAAACTTCAGTCATTTTAGCAATTAATTTGATCATTTTGTTCATTTGTTTAATTATCATTGTGTGTGCCAATTTGATTATAAGCTGAGAACCTGTTTATATATCTTTTTAATGTATTTGTCCTTTTTATTCACCACATAAGGTTAATACATTCATAAGGTCATGTTAATTGTATTTCAGTCTGATGAAGCTTTGGTCATACGTGGAATCTTAAATAAATATAGTTTTGGTGTTAATTGACATGTAAATATAATCCTTTGAACAAAATAATCTTGAGTCATCCTTAATGATTATGTGTTTCACCAATTACTTGTCATTTCAAATGTTTTTAGACATCAGAACACTATGTCAGTGAAATTAATTCTAGATCATTTCCAATCTTCCAGCTGTTTTGATTGTATGTCAAATGCAACTGGATGGTTGAATTAATCGACATTTTATGACAATTTCACTCACAATTAGAAACAACCCTTTTTGATGACTGAGCAGATCCCCCTTAATTATGGTTGCTCAGTTCAGCTGCTGATGAGTTTTCAAGAGCGGTCTGGAGTAGTTTAAACTACTCCAGCAGTGCTTTCACGTCCCAAAGTGCTTCCTATGCGTTAACTCTACAAAGAATTACCAAAGAATACTGTCATACAATCAGATGTTATGTGGTAGTTTGGTCTTTCTCTATACTGCTTTCTTTATACTGAGCTAAAATACTAAAGTACCAGTGAACTTTTGGTTTTACCTGTGTTTATCAGCTGGGCTCTGTGGGTGTTAAAAGTCAGGGGCGAACTAGTCAAGGATGAAATTTCTTACTTTCAAGCTTCAGGGCTGTTATACATTTTAAAAAAGATGTTTCACTGTCAAGGACACAACATGAAGCAATAAGAAGCTGTGTAGATAGTTCATTAAAGCCTGAGTACAGATCTTAATACTAATGAAGGAATGTTTCATCACCATCAAGGGTTTATAAAAAGGCCCACCACTCTACCCACCATGATCTACTAATCTGGATGTAGGGGATTTGCACAGAGTAAGATGGACAAGGGAAATTAAGGCCGACACATTTTCCTGGATCGTATTGCTATGATTTGTTATTAAAATGCAGAGCGACATGCCAGAAGTGAGAAAGTGACTAGACCATGGCCACGATTTAGACTTAATCCGTCATTATCCTGCCTTTGAAGTGACCTCGCTGCGCATGTTCCCACTGTGACCCAGAAGTACACTCTCAGCTTCTTCATTAGCCCTGATGAAACACAGCCACACAACTTTGATGTCCTGTCCTGCACACACAGATCACCAGACACATTAATTCCAGCATAAACTCTAACATACAGGACATCTGTATGCATTTAGACTCACACATCCCAGATATTCTTATCACTGACAACACGGAGGCATGGAAAAACATTATGGTTTTAATCAATTACAGCTCTCACCTTTAGGGCAGCACATTCATTACATGCGATAGGAGCAACTAAAGGACACTATTCCGATTGAGGTAGAAATTAAATAAATTGTATGGTTAGAGGCTAGACAAAGACTGCAATTTTAAACAGCTGAACATCCCTTGCTAGATTTACATTAGAGCAACCAAAAATCACATACAGCATGTGATTTCACAGATATCATTTTATGTATCCAGTGATTTATCATCCGTAGATCACAGAGTAGGAATCAAGCACAGATATCCTAAATCGGTCCTCACATTTTGCCAATAAATGATAGCAGTGATAAAATTTTAGCATGGCAATGAAATGGAATGAATCAATCAAACAGACACAAGTTGCCACTCTGCAAAATGGTGCTCAATCAAATAAAGAATGAATACATTTAGTTCATACAGGGAGCAACAACATATGCATTGTATCTAATGAAAGAAACAGAAAACAAAACATTAAAAATTCCAATGCCAGTGATGAGATGGTTTCACTAAACTCGCTGATAGTTACATTAACATCTACATGTTGACATGTATTAACCTCTGTCTAGATAACAGCTTAATAAATGTGCAACAAAGAGATTTTGCACTTAAGTTATCCTGCTGTTTCACAATAACTTGATCCTTGAAGAACAAAAAAGATCTGTGCTTTTGTCTCTTATGGCCCACTCACTGATAAAATGGATGTGCACCCGTGCAGTAAGCTGCACAACACATGTTTGCTGTTCAGTACCAGAGTTCTATTCCCAGGCAATGGCCCTTTCAGGCCAGACAAGACGTCTGGGTGTTAAAGTGTGAGCCGGGTACACAGAGTAACAACATGGCCATCTGCCCTGGGAGTGCGCACATCCATCTTACTAAGAACAGCCAGTCTGTGGACTGATAAAGGGGAGGGAAAAAAGAGTGGGACACAAACAGAAAAGGAAACAGTAGGGAACTAAACAGAAATGGAAGAACAAATCTTTATGTCCATGCACTTGCACAATGTTAGTGGCAGATGGGAGTCTCAAAGACCCAAATGAAATAGAAAAAAAGACAAAGCAGAAATAATAAAACCAGAGTGAGGCTTGGTTTGACTTGTCTAGACTGGTATTCATTTACAAAATGCCTCTAGTTTCTTCTGTAGAGAAGAAAAAGAGTAACTGAAAAAGTCTTCGACATTGAATCAATGGACCAACATTCTAAGACTAATATTAATTCATTACGGCAACTGCTAAATAGAGTGCCACTCCTTTATTTTATTAAGCATGACATCAGCTAGAAGGACATCAGTAAGTCTCAGCCCACCATCATCGGTGCCTCATAACCATCTGGATACGACTAAAACATAGCCGTCAGCAATCTGGATTTAGTGATATCATCTCGCACTCTCCATTTGTTTTTATTTTTAGACCATTTCCTCATCCCTGTATAATCATGGTCCCAGTGATACAGCAGTCTTTTACTAACCCTCTCTCTCTGACTCTATAATACCTTATCACATTGAGAGGTTCCAGCCAATAGCTCCGGACAGCAGGTAGCTACCAGGCTGGAACATAGAAGGCAAGAAAAGTGGCCTCCTGGTGGCTCGGGATGATGTCAGTTGTGAAAAGGTCTTTTTATAACACCACCTGTCCATCTTGGTTGCTAGGAGGCAGAATACAGGTCTCAGGGTACATAGACTCAGTGTAAAATGACCTTTGACTACTTTTATCAAACACAGAAATACAAAAGCTCATTCATTTTATATTCACTCTGTGGCTGGAGAGTGCTTTAAGCTCACAATGCCTTTTTTGAGCAAAGCACTGTGTAAGCCGTTAACCAGCACAAATGAGCCCAATAGTTCATAAATGACTGATACCATAATGCTGGAAGGCTACATACTGTAGTTCTATATATGAACTATTTGTCCACAATGTTTGCTGCTGAGCAGGATTTTAAACAAAATTCTGTGAATAAACTTTAAAAAAGAGATTGCATTGTGGACACTATGCATTCAAAAACTACAAAAGTATGAAGAATTGGCGTATGCCTATTCTTTACAAACAACTCTGTGGAGCCCTGAATGGAAGAATTTCATGACTCCATTCTAGGCAGAATAGCCGATTTACAGTGACCCCACACTGAGAACAATTGTTCAGCTGCTTACTGAAGTGTTTGAGCCAGTCGAAGCGCCCACTGTGACGTGTTATTGACAGCTGGCCAGGCTCCAGCTATACTGGAAACACCAAGGCGATTTTAATATCAATATTAATCAATTATTCCCATATTAACGCTGGCTTTACAAAAGCAGCTTGACTGCATTTCATAAGTGCCAGACTAGACTCACATGCATTTTGTAGGAGAATGGAAGGAGCCCAGCCATTACCCTGCATTCGATCCCACCGCTGTGGTGAACTAAATTTCACACTTTCACAGTGTGACATAGAACTGTGATTAAGTGGGTCAATGGTTCTTTTTTCTCTGAAATACAGCAATTAGGTTTTTGTGGGGGTTTACATCAGGTGCAACAGTTCTTCAGTAACAAGCAGCAAAATCTCTCTGTTTGTTTTTATTTTCTATTTAAGATATAAACTTCAGTCAAACTGCAAAAAAATTATTTTTGCATGAAATGTTGGTTTGATGTGGGAACACAATATATTTTGTGTGGTTGCTCCAGTCATTGAACATGCTGTACAGGGAGATGTGGCAGTAGCAAAACCACTGTAGTTGCACAAGCAGATGTGCCTGGTGGCTACTTGAGGCAGATCTGGTTTATTATTCCTTGTTTAGTCAGCCTCCTTGGACTTTTTCCTTGAAGTGCCTCATATCAAGTATAAAGTAAAACAGTATGACAGTGTTTAAAATGAGCTTTGCTTTGGTATATACCATCACAAGCTTTACTTACCCTCATGCTACATAGAAATATAAAAGCGGTGCCCCAAGGTCAACAGCAACAGCCCTCATTCTCCCCATCACTGTGCCCTTGCTGCACCACCATAAGAGGTTCTTTTTTGATCCACTCCAATATCATTAAGTTATTAGTTGATTCCAGTGGATTTAATCAGCATAGTAATTCCTCTCCATGGAAAGATAAGTCTCTCTCAAGAGCAGTTAGTCAGTCCTCTATGCCTACTGATTAGACACAAGCCCCCAAAATAATTCATCAGAAAAGTGTAAAAAATAATTTATCAAAAGTGCTTCTCACAAAACCCGCTCAGGACCTTTGCTCCTTAATAATTAAACTGTGCAATTAGGCATCTTACCATGTGCTCAGTGTGAGGTTCCATGCAATATTCATAACCATACATAATTATGCAATATAGTCAGTGAAATAAGAGGCCATATATCCAAGGCGGGGCTGTCAAGAAGCAAGACATTTTTATTTGGTTTATAACGCTGTTTTGTCTCATAGATGAGCAGCTGGCCTCTGGAGACAGATGAGAGCGAGGATTTCTGTTCCTTAGCCGTCTGACAACGTTTTCTATGACACTGGAGGAGAGAGAACCGAAAGGGTAAAAAAAAAAAAAAAGGGAAGGGGACTATTTTGGTGATCTCACTATGGGAAACTGTGATAACAAAGTCTATTCACTGGACACAGCAAAGACATACCTTGGTGGTATCAGACACTGACCACAGTCAAAACAAGATGAAGAGGGAGAGATGAGGCATTAAATTAAAATGGGGCTGAGACAGGGTGCTGTCACAGGATGCATTGTATGATGAATTATACATAATGCTCAACACAGCATGGTAAAGAACTGAAAAAAACAGCGAAAAAGAAAAAAAAAGTCCTGATGGTGCCTGGAGCAAATAAGAAACAGCAGTGGTCTACAGTGGCCACACTGTGGACAGGGTTGGCTTTCATCTTAAGGCACAGTTCAAAGCTACGGGCTATGCACATAGCAAACTAGCAATCAAAAGCTAATGTGTAACTAGGCAGTGCTGCACTTCATCTGTCGCCTCAAGTACAGTGGAGATCACATGAAGGCGGCTCTTTCACATCACAATGGTTGATTTTCAACACGCGGCCCTTGGAACTTATTATTTTTCACAGTAAAAAAAAAAACACTCCCTGCTTGTGGGAGCTGTGGATTGTTGAAGGCCTCTCTTGACACGCGCATGATGAATGAAAAGAAAAGCATTATACACCAACTTTACCATAGTTCGCAATGGTTGTCAGTGATGAATACCGTTCCTCATCACCAGAATACAACGTTGGGTGCATAAAGCAGGGACATTTCTTATGTGAGGAATTGCAGTGGCCGAAGCATGTGATATATAAATTGTTGTTACTACTGTATCATGAGCTCTTTGAGAAAGAGAACCCATGTGTCAACCAAGTATTTATTTGTCTGTCGTACTGCTGCAACGTCCAAATATGACATTGAATACGCTTTTCTAATGGCAACATTTTAGAATGAAAGATCAGAGAAGAATAATAACCAATTTTGAACTTTTTTTTGTAAAACACTGGATGAGAATAACACTGTTCACACAGGATCATCTAAAAGTAATGTCATTACTTTAAGCCTTCATTTCAAACTAAACAAGTGTGCTTTAAATCCCTGTCAAATGTTCTGCAAAACAGTGACATTTCTGAACGTGATACAGTTTTTATCGTCAGTATAATACAGATGTGATTAACATAAATAAGTGTTAAAGTCAAAGAGGCGTAAAGGTCGCCACTCAGGACTACTCTTGGGTCCACGAAGTGATTTACAACAACTTAATTTGACTGTGAGGAGTAATTTATCCATGACAGAGACAGCAGAGGAACTCTCTGTATGTCGCGCACGCTTACAGGCAACAATATGCCATGACTGCACACATCTCACATCTACCCAATCAGTCAAAATGGTTTACAACTTCTGTCAGAGCCCTTAACAGTTCTCATAAATTATAAGGCCATTGTACATGATGCCAATAACTTTTGAAGGAGAATCTCAGCCAAACTGATGCCACTATTGTGACTTTGTTCTGCACATGGAAGTCATGGTGGGACACCCCTATTCTTATTCATTTTATTTCTCAGCACCCCATCTTGACATGAAAAAAACAGAAAAGTAGCGATTTTTGCAAATGTATGAAAAAAGAAAAACTGAAATATCAAATGGTCATAAGTATTCAGACCCTTTGCTGTGACACTTAGATTTAACTCCCATGCTGTCCATTTCTTCTGATCCTTCTTGAGATGGTTCTGCTCCGTCATTGGAGTCCAGCTGTGTTTAATTAAACTGATTGGACTTGATTATGAAAGGCACACACCTGTCTATATAGGACCTTACAGCTCACAGTGCATGTGAGCTTCTGTAAATAACTACAGAGTAGGGTCTGACCTGCCCTGTTTGGAAAGCGCTGTGAGATAACTGTTGTTCTGATTTGGCTCTATATAAATAAAATTGAATTGAATCGAATGTCAGAGCAAACGAAAATCATGAGGTCGAAGGAACTGCCCAAGGAGCTCAGAGACAGGATTGTGGCAAGGCACAGATCTGGCCACGGTTACAAAAAAAATTCTGCAGCACTCAAGGTTCGTAAGAGCACTGTGGCCTCCATCTAAACCTGATCTTAACCCAATTGAGCATCTCTGGAGAGACCTGAAAATGGTTGTCCACCAACACTCACCATCCAACCCGACAGAACTGGAGAAGATCTGCAAGGAAGAATAGCAGAGGATCCCCAAATCCAGGTGTGAAAAACTTCTTGCGTATTTCCCAAGAAGACTCATGGCTGCACTACCTCAAAAGGGTGCCTCTACTCAATATTGACCTAAGGGTCTGAATACGTATGACAATGTGATATTTCAGTTCTTCATTTTTGATAAATTTGCAAAAATGTCAACAAATTTTGTTTTTTTCTGCCAAGCTTAGTGTACATTAACTCATTCGCTGCCAAAGACGTCTATAGACGTCTTTTCAAATCCAACCGCTGACTGCCAAAGACGTCTATAGACGTCTTTTATGTTTTTCAATGCGAGTGGCTTGGGGGACGATCGGCGAAAGTTTTTCCGTAATATCGGCTTCTAGACAGAGTATGGACTAACAAATTTACCCTCTAGGTAGCTGTGCCACTTTTGATGAGAGATTAGCATAGATTGTAAGCAAATAAAAACA
>JABUIW010000011.1:9633735-9698325 GCA_013363375.1 Menidia beryllina | reverse complement strand
CCAACCGCTGACTGCCAAAGACGTCTATAGACGTCTTTTATGTTTTTCAATGCGAGTGGCTTGGGGGACGATCGGCGAAAGTTTTTCCGTAATATCGGCTTCTAGACAGAGTATGGACTAACAAATTTACCCTCTAGGTAGCTGTGCCACTTTTGATGAGAGATTAGCATAGATTGTAAGCAAATAAAAACAAACGCAATGGTTCGCTATGAGAGAAATGGCGCCGGTGAGACGCACGTCGAGGAAGAACGGAATAAGGTAGAAACAACATTTTTTTTCCTGATGATAGGAGAGAGTCTACTCTTTCTTTTGGTGTGTTCGGTGTTTACATAGTCATAGCACAAACTATTCTGTGGCTCTTGAAAAATCTGTCAAATTTCTCAAAAAACTCTGGCAGTGAGCGACTCTGTTCTGAAAATGGCTGGCAGTCAATGAGTTAATGAGAAATATAATGAACTTTATTTTTTGATTGAGCCATTGATTGCAAATGGCTGCAATGAAACAAAGAGTAGAGAAAGAAATTAGAGGGGTCTGAATACTTTCCGTACCCACTGTATGTTTAAGTATAAAGCTCTGTTGTTTCTTGTCCGGATGGGGAAAAAAATCCTTTCAAGGATAAAAACTGCCTTAGATATTGATGTTTTGATGCAAAACAGGTGGCAGTCAGGTCTGACTGACTGTTGCAGATAACTTGCGTTTCTTCTCACATCCCATATTCCTTCACCAAGGCTCGGAGTCTCGAAGTTATGCTTTGCATCTGTGTCATCTCCAGATCCACTGTGACAGCTAGAGAATATGAGGCATGAATGATGCAGAACCATTCATAAGCAACAACAACAATATAATGTGATAGGGACAGAAAAATGAGTGTGCGGCCTCGAGTCAGCAAGCAATAATGTGCTGTGATTTATTTCAAATGCCCTCCACAGTGCCCATTGATATTCTGCAGGGAAATCTCGGCCAGTAGCAGAGGGTAAAAAGCTGTTTCTCAACCTCTACGATCCATACAACGATATTTGGAAATGCACAGAGAAATTAATACATGTTTAAAACTTGCCGTCTTTAGTATCTGTGGACGTGTGCGTTCATGTCTGTGTGTGTCTGCAGTTTCTTGATAGCATGAAGGACATGTGAGCTGAGAAGGGAGACTGCTGATAGCAAAGGATGCAATGATTCTCCAGGTGTCACACTGACACGGTGAACCTCAGATTGAGGGGCAGACAGTGATAACCACCTGCAGAGATTCACATCTTTTTCCATTTAACCACCTTTGGAATTCTCACAAGGGACAGTCTGGGATGCGGGGAAGACACTGAAGGACCCCTATAACCAAACTATATGTTTCTTAGATAATTAGAATAAAATTGTTCAGACATACTGAAAGGCACAGTGCCTGAAGTGGGAAAAATATCAACTTTACTTCATTGCGATACTTTAGGATTTAACAATATGTTGTCTTTAAAGATGTGCTTGACTCTAGATCAATCATATAAGAGCAAAACCATGCACTTCTAGGGAAATAAAAACTTATGGAGAGGAAAACGTGTTTTGATAGAAACAGCATACATATACCCCTTATTCTTTTTGAGTGGTTCCAAATTGCAAGCAGCAAGGGAAATATAAAGAACGGTGAACAATACTTGGCTCTTAGCTTGGCACACCTTCACTTGCAGGTGCCTTTGATACTAGAGTAAGTCATCGGTGATTGGAGAAATAAAAAAAAGAAAAAACATCCCACAGAACCAGATGGTGTCCATAAAGCATGCTGTAAAGCTCTCCCAGATGTTGAGAGGTAGTTGCTGATCCTCACATGCAACGTGAGGGAGGGACTGGTAATACAGAGTGCATTAGCGGTCTCTTTATGGGTGCATTAGGTGCTGTGGAGGGGAACGTGGGGGCCACCGCTGGAGATGCTGGTGAGCTACTGCCAGGCTTTATGCTTTGATGAACCTACCCTTGAAAAACCGGGACAATCATGATGGTATTCCGCTGAGCTTATGTGCCACCTCTCTCCCTTTAGCCTCCCGGAAAACATAAATCAGTTTCTCATTTCATCATCTAGTCATATTCAATGCATATGCAGACCTAATCAGTAAATCTGTCAGCTTTCTCACCTTTCAGAGATATATCAGATTCGTAATACTCGCCCACTTATGCAGTAAATCTTTGACAAAGCCTACGCTTCTTAAGATCGAAAGATGAAGGTGCATAAAGTGAAGAACCTACCTTGAAAACCGACACAAAGACTGGAGTACCAGTTCAGTCTAGGATGTTGCTGCACTGAAAGCATCAGTGCACTCTTCTGTGTCATCTTTCATCTTTCCACTGAAACAGTGGCCTAGACAGTAAGACAGAATAAATTTCCCCAGTTCATTGTCCCAACTGAAGCCTAGCAGAACATCACAGTCTGATTAATGGCTGTACACTATCTAATGAACAGTAATTGAATGGTACAATGCAGCAAGTCCTTAAAAGCCCACTGGAGTCTTTTTCTTTTGCCTAGTTGTTTCGAAAAGCAAGGAGTGACATTGTCTAGAGTTGATTATGGTTGACCTTCCATGGGGAGAGTGGGGCCTTTGTAATGGCTATCCTAAGCTTCAGGGAATAGGAGCATGGAAAAACAGATGAAACACAAATGAAATGGACTTGCATTGGAAAAGAGAAGGAATGGATCGATCCCTTGGTCAATAAGGATTCGATTTTTTATCAGAAAATTCTTAAGGAGAGGAAGACAATTGATCAAAGATTCCTAGTTGTATTGGCATTTCTAACAATATTAATTAAGAAAAAATGCTTACTGGTTGATAAATCAGCCGATATTGTTAAATCCAAACAAATGATAACTGTAAACACAATACCCCAACGGTGTGCAACAAATCTACCCTTGTCCACATTTCCTCAAAGTGTATGACATGTACACCACAGAAAGACAATGCCATCAGGAAATCAATCAGCTCCTTAACAGAGCACACTCTAAAGGCAACCTTCAGAGAGACCAACAAAAGTCAGTCAGGTGATTATACGGAAAGCTTTGATAAATGTGCATCAAGCTCTGGGCCGTCATCCTTCGCTCTCTGCCACTGAGAGAGTCTGCTTTAACTCTCTGTGGACATCTCTACTTGGCAGAGATGCTGAATCTCGTTATTCTTTATTTGGCCTAGACCACACAGGTCAATATCACATGCATGCCACCGCCTCTCTGGTGCACTGTCTGTAAATGCATTTAAATTCGACGCAATAAATCATTTAAAGCTTCAGCTGAAAATGTAATCATGTAATTGAATTTGGTCATCAATATCTACGGTTTACGTGCACGCATGCAGAATACAGGGGGCATTTCACAAGCGTAAGGGAGCACCAGAGTGGGAGGAAATCTGTCTGAACTCAGCTGAAAGTATGAGTCACAGCAATGCAGTTACCCCTCTTGATTATTCACAGCTCCCTAAATGATGGGGCAGCCGATGACGAAGCAGCAGCAGTCTGTTTGGCCTCAAAGGGAAACGAGGGGAGTGCTCATGAAAGATTATTAGACTCTGAGTTTGGTTAAGTCTCACCTTCAAAACTTTTATTTACAGTCTGACACCGACTTTATGTTTCATCCCTGATAAACATGAATGACCCTTTAAAGAAACAACTAGTTCATGCTGAGGCAGAGCGAGCCCTGGTGAAAAGCAAAGACAATTTTCTCGTCACTTAACTGTAATCTAATTCCTTGTGCTTAAGATGTGCTCTGTGCAGAGGTTTTCCAGTGGCTTTCAACTAGATACCTCCGTCTCCCATTTGGCAATCATCATTAGCAAACAGGCAACAAAACAACACAGTACAAAAAAAACACTGCCTGGCAAAAAGATTATTGCAAAAGGTAGCTGAGTCTGTACAACTGGCATTGTAATTTAGATTATTTATTTAATTTTTTTCCAATAATCTAATGGTCATTTTTTACAATCCATAGCCAATCTGAATCAGCAACAGCAACAATGTGTATGACTAAAAGCAATAAGTAATGAATTAAGCTATTGATGAGGTCTTTAGCCAGGGTCATAACTGGGCCCAAGAAGTCAATAAGTATCCAAATAAGAATAGCTTTACTGCAAAAGTGCATACTGCAGCAAAATCATCACTACAAGAAAACATTCCCTGCGGTGTAATTGCAACTGCTTGAAATTATAGTTTTCATTAAAACAAAATGTTCAAGGTTATTGATTGCTTAAATAAGACTCAATATCTTCTCATTTCAAAGCCGAATGAAATTGCTTGGAATAGTAATATCAGCCAACTATTGTGCACATTCATCACAGTTACACAGCTTCATACCGCTGTCCCTCGAGGATTATTAGAGCAAAATAAGTGTATTTAAATGAGTGTAATTTCTGGGAACCAGAGATGCGTGCAAAAACATCTGTACACACAGCTCAGTCCTACTTCATCACTGTGACCGTGTACAATACCCAGAGTGAAGGACAAAAAAAATCAAATGTGTTGTTACACACACTATATATAGTACCCTCAATGATAGCTATGCTCTCAACATGCATAAAACATAAAGTTTACTTGCTTTTCAGATTCGTTCAACCTTCTGTACTTACCACCAGTACTGTGACAGGTACATTTTCTTCCCTCACCCCAAAGAAAAGATGGTACGTAAATCCAGTAGTAGGTGATGTATAGTGAAAGTTTCATGGTCAGAAAAATATGTTACGGTTGCACATACAGTAAACACATATGAAGCTGTTAGAGATGGGTCAATGTGACCCAAATGAAGGGATTTAAAAAATAATAATACCAATAATACATCAAACTTATAATGTATAGAACTTTTTGGGACTCTCAAAGACGCTTCATAGCTGGTTAGACCATTTGATGTGACCCAAAATCTCCAAAAAAGGACACATTCAATACTTTGGATTTATTTGCAGACACACACCACCAACTTTGAGTAAGGCATTCCTGCATGAACAACTCTCATCTTCATGCTCCTTTTCGACTATGTTGGCCTCAACCTGCAGGGAGAGAGAACACAAAATTCCCTTTAGGCAAACAATAGACTGTTATGCTGTATTGATTTTTCTTTTACATTAATATATTTATGTAGCTTGTTCTACTGAACATTCGCAAGCCTTATTGTGAACATAAAATCATATTATATTGTACAAGAAGTATATTCTCAATTCTGTTTGAAGCTGAAAAACAAAGGTAAAGCTTAATGGAAGGCAAGTGGGGGAGATTTTGTTAAAGCTGCTGACACTTGTTTCATATAACTAATTTAACAGGGAACACAAACAGTTTGTTGATTTTGTCACAGCTAAAAGCTATCGAAATGAAATCCTGTCAACTTAAACAGAATCGGCGTGTGGTCCAACTTCCTTCATGAAGGCTGTGTGTATATTGTGCTTGTAGTTTAATTCTTCCTTCCTGTCTGTTAGACGCACACACGTTGTTCAAAAACTGTACACTATCAGGTGGATGCTAAATGAGGGAGTAGCAGGTCCACCTTCAAGCAGAATTCTACCTGCTCCTCCACCGCTTTGTTCTATCACTCTTATTTTGTGCATGGAGCACACAAAAAGTTATTAATCACAATTACTTCATCTGCTGGCGACCGCCCTCTCATTCCTCTACACACCCTTGCCCTCTCCTTCTCCGGTAGCCCTCCATCCCTCACTGCACTCTGTCCTCTCACTGTTCCGCTCCTGTTCAACCTCAGAAGAGATCAATGCAGCTGTCATGCCTTTTATTTATAAGAGTGGTCCCCAAAAACGAAAGGGCCACAGAAAGCTGTTGTTGCCCTTCCACGAATATGGCAAGTCAGCTTGAACCTTTGTCCCTGGGCTAGAACTCAATGCAGGCGGGGGGCTACTAATGCATGCCTTTGAAGAAAAGCGTATACAATAAAGTTACCCTGTTTTTCTTTTTCTCCTGTAAACATTTTATGTGGCAGCTACTAGATCTGAAACAAAGTTGAATGTTAATAATAAAACACCCTATTGAGCGTGAATCTACATCAGTTGCCTCAAGTGTTTTAATTTAAATTAGAATCATGCACAGCAGATAAATTACTGATGAGGCCATGGAACAATGTATAGAGGAATTAATTTGGTTCTTGAAATGTGTTCAGCTCAAAGCTTGTTTACTTTACCTTTTTTTTCAGCCAAGCACAACTTTCAGATATATTCTTTGGAAAAACTTTGGTTACAGGGAGGCAAAATGATGAAAGAAAACTGCGAGTCTCTGATCTTTCAGTAGATAATGCTTGGGAACATTCATGAGAGTACATTTCTGTATGAAGAGCTCTAAGGAATATTTGTAATAAAGAAAACATTCAAATAAACTTTTGTGTTTGTAAATGTTGGTATTGTCGGTCTAAGATCCATGTGTGGAAACATGAGCATAATTCATCATCCAATAATGTGAAACAAGCTAATTAAACTGATTATCTTAATTTGGATAAAAGATGCAAAAATACTGACCAATAACACATGAAAAAGTAACTTGTATCCAAGCTTGTTGCTTGGATACAAGTTACTTCGATACAAGAGCTTGATGTGTTCAAGCTCTTTTAAGTTTGCAGATGTCTTTTTTATTGTCACACACTCTTTAAAAAAGTACATATTTTCCTTTTCAGACTTTTCTCTTGTGCATTTATATGTTTGCTCCAGATTGTTATCCTGCTGTTTTACCTCTGGATAAGACAGTTAATTCTAATAGTATCCCTTGACTTCATTATTCTGTTGATGCATTCACTGCCGCCAGTACCAGAAAAAGATAAATTTACACCCAGCACGATAGTCTACAAACGGGCTGATGCACTGCATTCCCAGAGAGCTTTATTTTTGTTTGTTTTTCTTGTTCGCAAACCCTAGAAAGACTCCAACATATTTATGAAGATTGTTACAAAAACTACTCCTGCCCTTTATGCTTTTTTCAATTGTTTCCACTTTTGCTGTAAGAGTTTTACTTGTTTCAGTGTGCAGCGTGTTTTACTGACTGAGGCCACCACTCCAAATTGCTGCAGGTCAGCCTGAAGCTCTTTTGGTGTCTTGTCTGTTTTTCCTCATAATCCACACTAACCCGAACTTCATGTCAGCGCCAGACCCTGTATGCAGCCTGAGACCATGGGACTGCTTAGTGATCCGATTTTGTTCAAATAAGTGCTTCAGCACCTTTGGAGATGACTTTGTAACTCCTGGAATTCTTTTTTTTTCGAATTTTTTTTTTTTTGCAACCTTTAGTCATTGTTCCTTAAGTTTAATAACTTCTTACCATTTTGATTTCCACTTTGCGGGAAAATAAAACTATTCTATATAACAAGTCTCTCTGGATTCATGTTCATAAAAATAACCTGATTGAATTAGTTAAGCCCCTTTGACAAAATTTTAAGTATTTTTATTTTTAATTTAATCCATAGAATAGAAAAAAGTCGCATTGTTTTCAAAGAGCACTGAGCTATGACTTACTAGATTTAAATAAATTGAGATTCCAAAGAAAGCTCCTTTAACAGCCAGATGCCAGATCTTTTATTTTCCCAACAAACACAACCCTGGTGCCGCTGAGAAATGTAAAACAATGCACAGCCGTACATGCGTGGCAAAATGAAACTCAAGACACATAAACTCGTAATCCATAAGGCAACAGGTTTCTTCCTATTATCACAGTGAGAAAGAATGCGTTGAAGATATGACGGGGAAAAAAACAGTGACGACGGGAGCTGGACAGGAAGGCAGTGTGAGAGACACAGCTATTGAAATGCTCTGCTCACCCCCTGTTGCGAAGAATGCTGGGATCCTGGACACCTGCCTCTGTTGTTTGGCTCTCCCCAGTTTGGCTGTGTGTTTCTTCATCTGGCCCCCTGGCTGTGCGCTCAAGGTCCTCTCTTAAGCAAACAAGAGCAACACAAGCACAGACAAAAGACAGCAGAAGCCCACATTAATTTGCATTTCCTTTATTTTTTTGTTGATTCAGAGTTGACCTTTCACTTATTTTGTAAAGATCAAGACACAAAAAGACAAACCATGATGGGAAAACTTGTTTTCGCTCTTTTTTTTAAACATTTTTTAACATTTTCCACTGACCTCAATTTTTCATGAGCCGATATGTTTTGTGGCTCCCCCATGACTTCTACTGCATTGAATTCATCTGGTTCCAATACATTGCATGCACAACCTATCAATCACCGGGGAGCGTGGCAAACTAATCATTTATTGATGAAATGGGGCAGCCATGAATTTCTAACCGCATTTGTCTTATTTATCAAGCCAGATCAAACAATGAAAATCCAAACAAGCTTAAAGGGAAAGGGAGGGAGTCACAGGGAATAACTTATTCCTCAGCTGTAGACAGCAGAAGGTTATTGATGGAGAGGGGAGGGGGAAAAAAAGAGGTTTGGGACTCAGCTGCGTGGCGGGAGAGCAAAAGAGTAAGAGAGGAAGAGAAGAAAAAGAGGGAGAGAGCAGTGGGGAGAGTTCAGAGTGATGTTCAGACAGCAGGGTACACATCTGAATTAATGCTTCCACAAAAGGCAATTTTCTCAACAGAGGCTCCCGATCCCCTCTGTAGGTAGGAAGGTAAGGTATGTCTCCCTTACAGAGAATAAGAGACACAGACGCAGAGGGTGAGAGTGAGCAAACTCAATGTTTCTTTTCAGCAACAGTGCTCTTTACTGCAGAGTCCCTGGGCTGGCTCAGGGGATAGTGTAGCGATCTTAGGCTTCCACCAGAATACACTCCTGGCAGTGGTGTTTGCAGGCTCACTAACACTGGGTCAGGGGAATAGCCAAGTTGTTTCTTCTCTTGTTTGCCTTCTTTAATGCAGAGGCAAAGTCTGTTGATGTTCGTTTGAATTCCTACAGCCGTTAGTGGGTTGAGGAAGAAGAATAAAACAAGAAAAGAAGAGCAAAGTTGGCTTGGAGATGTACATTCGGCAAAGGAGAATTGAAGCGGGGTTTGTGTACGAGCGCTGTAGAGTCCACAGCCACAGGAGATCAAAGGCAGAACGAGCAGTGGCACTGCCGTCCTGTTCAGCCATTGGCTTTCATTTGAGTGAGATGAAAAACCGCATCAGGATAAGATATCAAATCAAGCACTGAGCAGTTTGTTTACTTGTTGACAGCCTGGTGGTGAGATGTAAACAGATCATGTTTAAATCAGCAAAGTTTAATCAAGGCAGTGACACTCAGGGAGAGTGTTAAGCAGGTCGGAGGAAAGAAAAAGTACAGAGCGAGGAGGGGTGTAAAGTCAGGGGAGAACGGCACAAGTAGCAGCACAATTGGAAACACAGCAGTGGAAAAGCTGAGGTCATTTAGCCTCCGCTGCATTACATATCTACAGTATCGCGTCCTGTGAGAGCAGACAACTGTGTGTATCAGGAGGCCCCGAAGAGAGAAATAGAGTGCTGGAGTCAGTGCAAAGGGGGCTTGGGGAGGGCAGAGCAGAAAGTAATCTGTGGCCCCTCTCAAGTAGCAGAGAACAGGAGTCAACAAGAGGACACTGTGATATGATAGCCAGGGGAGAATAGAGGTCCCAAACAATTGGAGTGACCAGCCTCCAGCCATACCGACTGTGGTATCAGTGGGAGCCACTCCCAGGACGGGTCTTCAGTGAGGAGACATGCTGGAAGCAGCGAGGAGGTATTGTTTTCCTCAGGGCATTACTGCTTCCCCTAACTAGTGAGATCATACATGAAACGCTGAGAAATGGGGAGAAGCAGCAAATCATTGCTGATGACAGACTGCAGTTACTGAAAGTTCAGTCAGCTTTTCTGGGCTGCTTTCACACGAGGTTTTGTGTGAAGTGTGCTATAACACGAACGTATGATCTTGATGCACATCATTATTCTCTCTACCTCTGTGCATTCCTCTGTCCTCTATGAATCTTCTCTTTATGCCAGGTCTACCTCAAAGTTACTCTTTGTGATGTCAGCAGTCACCTAACTCAGCACTTATTGTGTGCCTACCCCAGTAGAGAACAGAGGGCTGTAGAGTTTCAGCATTACACTTCCGCAGACCAGATGTCCCATACAGCCACGCAGAGCTGCTCCACTGCTGGTGCAGGCAGGACGGGACAAACACTGTTCCCATACAGCGAGGGAGCAAGCACAAGGTTATATTTTACGCCGCCTCAGTGGGCATGTTTAGGGGATCTTTGTTATAGGCGTTTCAAACCAGACGGCTGTTGTTTTGTGAGGTCAGACTTAAATTAAGGGAGGATGTGAGCCAATAAATGTATGTGAAATCAGCAGGCTGAACAGCTGACAGATCAAGACACAGGGAGTCATTTTTTGTCACATGTATCCTTCCCCTCTGGACTGTCCTTATTAACTGATCAGCTTATGTTTTACAGGACCATGAGGGATCAGACAAGGGAAGTAAAATGTGCCTGCATGATGCCTTAGAGTGGCTATCACTACGATGACCTGGTGGATGCAAAACATTGTCATAGTTCTGTCTTTGTCTCCACCACATGGCCCTAAGTAAAATTACAAGAGCTATGGACTTGTATTGTACTAAATGAGCAGAAGAAACTTTGAATACACTGTTGCTTTTACTGATTATTTTATGTTTGGAAGAAGATGACAAAAGCCCCGGTATTTCAACTCATTCTAATGCTTTGCTAATGAATATTAATATTTCCGAATATGATGGCAGCCAGCCACAGTGAGAGCAAGAAAATAAGCTAAGGGGCATTTTTCTCTATCTAATAAAATTGGCACCTGCAACAGTCTCACCATCTTTCATGGTTAGAAAAATCAGATGTCAGGCGCATCTCTCACAGGGGGCCCCATCCCCACCTCAACCTGCTGACGGAGCATGTTCTGATCTTCACTAAGTGATTTGGTGTTCATCTCAGGCCCACAGCAGTGCAATCCTCATATGGATTCAAAGCATTTCTCTGTCTACTTAATCACAATACAAATTGTCCTGCTTCTGCTTTGAATGAGAGATTTTTTTTCTGTTTTGTTTTGTTTTGGGGTTTTTTTTGCTGTTGTTGTTTTCAGTAAGTGAAGTCCCACTGGTGCAAACTGTGAGGCTCACTGCACTTGATCAAGTGGGCCAGTCTGTCTCTGTGGGGGTTACCCATCAAAGTGGAAAGCAATGGTTACTCAATGCGTCTTGCCGACAGTGATTGATGATGGTGCTGTTTCATAACGAATTGCGCCCCCCACAAGAAGTCTCACACAAGTGGGAAATGTTAATTGAAACACTGTGTGTGCAAAGAGCTGCAGTTCTACAAAAGGTGTTACAGCAATAAACTAGAGGGAATGCTGGTAAAACATAGCAAATTATACAAGCGGATGGCAAACTGCACCAAACTCCAGACTAACAATACTCACCATATCATGTTCCTTATGGTAGCAAGAAGGATGATTTGGCTGCGGGGGGTTATCACCAACATATTCTCCCCTTGCCAATACAATCATGATTTAGTGTTTATTTCAAATGTCATTACAAAAAACATCACTGACCAACAATCAACATTTCTCATATCCTTTAATTGGGTAGTTCTCCGTGAATGTATTCCTGCAAAGAACCATGTAATCATATAAGAGACACTCAAACCTGTCTGGATCAACTGTAACATGGTGCAGGTTGTTCTCCAGTTCAGTGGAATTGCAGACAGGTCGTCCATCTAATGTGCGAAGCCTGGAAAGCCAAATATAGAAAGACCACAAACTGCAGTGTTATACACAGATTATTCTGACTATGTCATTCTGACAACATGAGTGGAACATCCTTCTTCTTTACATTTGACACAAACACATTTAGCCTGAGAAAGTCTCTGGTAATCCATTAATCATGTATTCTTCATAAAACAGAGGCTGATGCTCTCAGAAACCTAATTTCTTCACAAAGATGTGATGTACCCCAAGCATGTTGATTAATTGTTTATTTTAAAAATAAGCTACGAGCATAACATTTGAATCTGTAATCATCAGCACATCACCCCCTTAAAATGAATTGTAATATTAACTTATTTCTAATATTACCTGAAAGCAGCATCTGAGAGAAGACTTACTCTCATCATTTAAGAGTATGCTTTGGCATCTGTATTTGAGCTGTATGAACCAGAAGGTCTCCATTGATAGAGGCACTATGACACAGGCCAACTGAAAACATGATTAATTTTATATTGTGGAAAATCTGTATCCAGCTTCAGATCAATACTGGCTTTAATGTTCAGGTCTCGTCAGCAGTTCTCCAGGGGGCAGGGACAACTATTCTGCTGTGAGCAACAGGTCTGATATGAAATTTTAAGATGAAATTAAATTATTTTTAGAGATGCTAAATGTAATCGAAGGATTCTTTCGTTTGTCTTTTTTTTTTAATGATAAGATAGCGTTGGTTGGATATATAATTTGACCTAAGACAAATAACACATATAGCCAAGTAACAGACTTTGTATTCATTCATTTTGTCTCTTTTGAACATTTTAAACTATTTCATGGTGCTATGTTTGTGAGGACCAAATTACTCTCACATAAACCAGAAACTACAGGAGACATATATTTTGTCTGTGACATGAGGGACGCTATTTCTGAAAGTTCAGAAACAGTTTCTGCTTTAGTCCAACAATTTTACATTCAAGTGATTAGTACTGAAAATGTTAGCATAATTGCATTATCAGTGATTTTTTCAAAAGCAACCAAATCTTTCTGAGATTTTATAAGAGCTCTTTAAAAATATTTACTCTACTTTTTTTTCTTTTTTTTTTACTTTTTGTAACTTGACCAAAAAATGCTGATTGCATGTGACTGATTATACCAGTCACATGCAATCATGTGACTTTTTTGTTAAAATTTCAAAACCTGTTTTTGTTAAAATCTCAAAACCTGTTTTGGCCCATGTTTTTGGGTCATATTCTGCAGCTTCTTGGTGGTTGTCCCAAAATAGCTGAAAGACATTAAAGAAAGATGCCTGACTCCAGGCCTTTTCACGTTGAATTGCAACAAGTATTCACTTAACAAATCAAGTATTCATTACATTTCCTTGCAAGCATCCCTTAAACCTCAGGATTTTACCGCTTCAGCAATGACCTCCTTCCGATCCATACAACCAGACCAGATATGTCAACATGACACACAAACATTGAGAACTTGCAGCTGTTGGAAGGGCTCATTTCCATATTAGGCCCATGCTCCAAATCCTCACAGTGCCAAACAGAGGATCAGTTCCATTAAAAAGGTTGACAAAAATTATCAAACGTTGACACCTGCCACAGATTTATGACAATTTTTCTCCCGGGAAAGAAATCATATTCGTTCATGTAGATAATTACTATTTTTTTGGGAGATACGTCAATTTTCCCTGATGTGCCAGGCATAGTGGAGCAAACTAGGGTATTAAGGAGGCAGAAGGAAACGTATGCAGGGCAGCTGTGTTGCGACTCCAGTGATCAATTAATTCACATGAGAAATGCTACTTGAAACTAGTAGCACTAGTAGACAAATATGGTATAGTTGCACTTTCTCATAACATTTAGATTGATAATCCCCCACTCCCACCACCCATAATTACTACTACTCCAATGTCTTTGGGGCATCATATATAAACACCTTTCCATATATAAACATATATATGTATATACATTTAGATTATTTTCATAATTATTCATTCATTACACAACCACCACATCTCCTATTTTAGGGCTCCTTTTAATACCACAGCTTGTTTGCTCTGTCACTACAAGAGCTGTCCACACTGTTTACCTCAAAAGTAACCAGAGAGAGAGCACCAACAATGACTTCTAATTGGTTTATGCCAGATAAATCTTGGTCAATTAAATGCATAATTCATCTCACCATTAATTATTCATTTCCAAAGGGACTGGAGCTGTGCTTTATTTTTGAAGAAATGCACTATGCACATTCAAATTCCTGTTCTTCGTTGCATACAATATAGGATTTCATCTCAGCTGGGATGCCTATCCTAGAAACAATGGCTGCCATAACTGTGAGACATCTCTGATTAATCACACAGTTAAAATGTGTGGACTTCAAAGATATGAATGTTTGAACTGATCTACAGTATGTAATGTCTTGTTTTTGTCATTCAGCAAACTGGTTGTAATGGGTTTATGTCAAACAGTGCGCTGCTGAGAAATAGGTTTGTTTTTGTTTTTTAAAGGACAGCAAAGCTGTCAGTGTAAATTTAACATAGTATAAAACCACAGCTCTGTGCCATTGTGTGTGGTCTATAGCATTAGATGTAATTTGCCCTCTTGTATTTTTTTCTTTTCTGTACGCACTGTATATTGGATGGGGGATCCAGCTCTGCACTGGCAGTATTTGTACGGGATGAAACTTCATTGTGCTGTAACGTAAACTGCTATGTCAAGGATCGCTGTTTCTTCTCAAGTGGAAAATCAACCTCCTTCCACACTCTCAAAGGTCACTACCACCCATTTTTAAAACTCACATTTATTACGGTGTGCAGCCATTCCCCATTTCCATAGCCAGTGCTCATGTTTAAAGTTACACTAAAATTGAGAATCAATGCTGTAAGGTGTAAGGTGACTGAATAGTAAATACACTCTAGAGATAATCCATTAGGGACAGACTTTGGTCCCCATGTGTAAAGTAAGTTTGGCTTATTATTTCCATAAATTATTTAACTGAACAGAAGTTGTTAATCCGTCAGTAGTAGGTTTGGATCAGGCGATACCATCACGTTTTAGAGCAGATAGTTCCTTGGAGTTTTATACTCAACATTCAGTGCAGCTTTAAAAAGAGATCATTTTGACACCAACTCTCAATGAGTGAATTCACTGAGTGAATCCTTAGAGTTAGAATGACCCAGATGTTTGTAAATTTACACGTAACTCCTCTCCAAGTGAATGTGAGAGTAAATTGTTACTAGGTGACTTTACTCAGCTGCTGCAGTAACAAAGAGGAATAAACTAAAATGAAAAATCCCTTTTTTCTTTTCTGTCTTTCCATTTTTATTGTATAATAACTGCCACAACTTATCCAATGCCATTATGAAATTTCAAGGAACTGTGAAATGTGAGCATGACAAAAATAATTGTGACATTTAAAAACTTTTTGTAAGCTCAGACAATAGATAGCCTGTAAGGTCCATAAGATGAAGAAAATGTCATGTTGTATTTACAGGTGGAATCTACAAACAGTAGAACAGTTCTTGACTGAACTCAGATAGCTTCTTTATCAAATTCACAAATGAAGTACATTGTGAGCTGGCATGATACGTCCGTCCACTCTCCAGAGGCCACCATCTCAGCACAGTCCTCATCATCATAGGCATTATTGGGCTCTCCTTTCCTCCATTTGCTAAAGGTGGTCATGGGAGAACGGTCCACATAAATAAAAACGCCCTCATGATCAAGATCATGAATGCCAATGTAGACTCTGCTCAGGGCCGCTTCGGTAATGTATCCTGCAATGGCTGTGTTGGCCCCCTCATCCTTCGGCATGGCCAGATGCCCTCCCTTCGTCTGACAGTAGACCTCAGCATCTGCGAATCGCTTCTCCTCCTTCACCAACAGATAGACCTTGCTATCTGTTTCTTTTATGCCAGCAACAGCTGCAGGGGAGGGCAGTGCTGAAAAATGAGCACCTGTATTTCTATAAATTTTACATTGACATGCCCATTGTTTACAGCACTAAGGGTAAAAGTAGCAGAAATGGCAGCATTACAAAGGATGGAAGGAATACATTTGAAAAGGTGTCTGCACAAAAATATTGAATTTTCAAGATAAATATTTGAATGGGTAAAGAATGAAAAAGTTGTACCATTTTTAATGAATTTCAGCTCTGAGGATAGCTGGGCCACAACAATGTCCATCTCTCCAATCATCTTTCTCATTGGAGTACATTCACAGGGAACACCTGATTTGGCAGAAATGTGGAGGGATTACAACAGAGCCGATTCAATTAAATTTCTCCCTAAACTGTCAAATCCTGTAATAATTCCCTTTATAAACCATAAAGTGAGCAAATATCTCACCGGGATCTCCATTAGGGCCTTTTGGACCAGGCTCACCCATGTCTCCCTTAGCACCTGAGAGAAAGAAGTAATTATTCAGAAGTTTTGAATTGCACCAGATGTTGGCAGTAAGTAAATCACCCTTAATTGTACCACCTTTCATTCCTTTTGGCCCAAATTTTCCATAGCGTCCCATTATGCCTTTCTGTCCTTTAAGTCCAGGTTGCCCTGAAAAAGGTGCATATTTAAAGTACATTTAAGTATTTTCCAGTATTGTCTATCAAAACATCACGTTCCTTATTGGAACTCTACAATATAAATAAATTGTTATTTATTCCCAGGGAATTATATTATAATGAAAAAGATGAGCACACTAAGAGCACACCCATCACTCCTCATTACGGCCTTTAGTAAACACTTTAGTCCACCGCACCAGATTCCACAATCATTATCACTTCTCCTCTAACCTCTCACCCAAATGTAAACACTTGGACATTTCTGGTTGGTCTAGTGGTGTAACAGCACATTATCGGCCCAAGAAATGTGATCTTTGCCCCAGTTCTTGTTGCATGAGCCTAGTTGCAGTGTTGAGAACATATGGCACACACACGTCTTATGGGGTTATTAGTTTTTATGCAAACATTATAGCAATGCATATTTTTCATTTAATAGGCATATTAGGAAATTAAGATTGTTCTCATAAAACCAAAAAAAACGTTAAGTACGATACGATACGTTAGTATCGGTTGTGCCAGAAGTATACCAATCTCTCCTAGTGGGCCAAGTCTTCCCGGTCTGCCTGGGGCTCCTTTTTGTCCTTTATCTCCTGGTTCTCCTTTAGTAGAAAAAAAAAATCAGACAAATTCTAATTTTGGTTTTCCTTACGCTCTTATATCTTTAGTTTGCAATGTGTATGAAATAAAACTTTGCCTTTGAGTCCAGGGACCAGGATCTGAACAGTGCATGAATCTTCTGCCATGTGTTGACCATATGAAATTTGTATTAATAAACTCATCATCACAGACATTAGAGTCATAGGGAGCAAAAGGGTCTTTCCTCTCATTCTTCTACATAGACTGGGTAGGTGGCTATACTGGAGAAACAGAACACAATAATGAAATGCTTATGAGTGAATAAATAAATGAATATTCCTAAAATAAGTTCAGGTAATTTGGATTAAAAGAATTTATTTCAGAGCATAAATAATGTGACCTCAAGGGGTTCAATTTGCATAACTAATTCCTGCTTTTTAGATGCCAGACACAAATGTTTGAAAGCCAGATTTACATTTAGTATAAACCAATGAAAAGCTTTGGTTTTTGGTTGTTAACAGGACAATACATGAATGAAAAACAGCACATATTCATTGGCTCAGAAATTAATGTAATTTCAAAGACCTGATTGCTTACCTTGAAGGAGAAAGAAAATATTTCCAACTTGTTCCGATTTGCAGGAGCTTTGAATGCTGGAGGTCCTACAGACACATTTCATGTTCCCCCTCTGGCACCACAGAATGTGTGTGTGTGATGGAGCTTTTATAAACAGTCCACTGATAAAGGGAAAAGCAGTTGAAGCCCAACAGATAATTGGGTGGGAAAGTGCTCGGGTGATTGATGGTGGAGGGGCCTGATACATACACTGACTCAATGTTAAGAGATAATTAATATAAAAACAGCTCCATTTGAACAATCTCGTAGATTTTCATTTATCTGTGAATACATTGTAAGACATGTTAGCATTTACCGTGACATTTCCCAGAAACCCAGCTTTTTCAAAATTAGTTGTCAGTATCTCATGTCTTTAGAATTATATCATCACAAGTGATATGGTTTATTTTCTAGATGCTGAATTAATTTACTGCCATTTCAGTGTAGTATATCTATAGCTTGTCTCAACATGGGAATTGAACTATAAATGTATTTATCAATTTGACACAGCCATGTTTGTCCCCTATGTAAACACTGGAGGGAGACATTGTCCATGTGAAGAGAAGGCAGTTGAACTGAGGCACAGGGCTGGGTTTTATATACTCCTGAATTTACATCGGTCAAATAACTTGAGCATGCATACACTTGAATTGAAAGACGAATTAATCAAAATCTTGTTATGTCGGTAAGTTGTTTTAAATTTTACTTCTCATATGTTTTTAATTGCACCTTTCTTTTCAAGAGTGTGATTTTCATACCTGTTGCACTCTTAAATTGTAGCATGTTATAAAAAAAATCTCATTTTAGTTTTTACATGTTGTCATCTTGAGTAAGTAATCAGATATTATCCAATACAGAAGTGTCCAATGTCCTAATTAAATTTATAAAACCTGTGACAGCCAATGTTTCAACTGTGGATTGGGTGTCTCCTTCAAAATCCCTCCCATACGTTTTAGGTTACCTGCCTCTCAAATATTCATGACTCTCAAGTTAAGGGAGCATTAGCAGTCTGCTCAAAGCACGGAGTGGAATGGTCAGGTGTAAACTATTCTAGTGCAGGTTTAGAAATGAAACAAAGAAAAAAAACATATCAAACAGTAACAAAAAGTAGGCGGTTTATTAATGAAAGTTTAATTAAATATGACATAATATGGCTCAATCTATCCAAATCAAACACATCTTGATTTGTTGATTACCCGGCATAACTCCTGATTCCAGAACAGGTGTCAATGTTCTCAGTGTACGGCATCAGATTAGAAAAAAATATAAATATATAAATATGTGTGTGCATAATTTAATATTTTGAGGACTTTTACAGCCACCTTTCCTTCAATGCCACACTTTTTACCGATAGAGTTAAACTTCTTTAAACGTTTGCTTTTTAGAATAAAACAAAAAGGAAACAAGAATCACTCAACGTGGGATCTTACGAGCGTCACCTCAACGCATCTCTCCAGTGACGTCACCGGCGCTTACCGGTGAGCTTGTACAGCCTCCTGCTGCCGTTCATCCTACCTACCGGCGGCCGGAGGGAACACCGACAGCCCTGGAGCGGTGCAACACACACAGACACCGTATGACGGACACAAAGTCCTTCCTGAACCCCTGCTCGTGAACCTGACTATTTGAGGCATTCAAGTCGTAAGTATATCTGTTTTGTGGAAGTTTTATACTCTCCGAATGTTCGAGGTTTTTACTTGTTTTTTATTACCAGCGATTAGTAATTGGCATTCCACCAAATGTTTTGCGTACTGATGAACTGCTCATACCTGTATTTGAGCAATGCTTGCTGTCTCTAAAGGAGTTACTTATTTCTCAGAGGTTAGAACTCCTCTAGACAGGATGGTGTGGAGTTTTCATCCAATACATTGTGTGGTATTTCCACAATGCATTTAAATTGTCTTTAAATTACCAACAAGATCACATGGGCTTTTGATTTTTGTTTTTTTTAACTTTGTTTCCATTTGTATCAGCCTGCTTCACTTATTTGTGAATGTTAGTTTGTCTTTAACAAACTATCTCTTCTCAGCCATTTCCCTTATCTTTTTCCCCACACTTTTTAGGAGTTCCCCTTTGTAAGTGTAGGCTGTCTATGCATCTCTCCTGCTTTTCCCACACAGTCAGTGTCCAGTGTATTTTCCATGTTCCTTTTGCCTGGCTGAACAGGAAATGATTGGCAGGAAACAAGAGGCGTGTTTTTGCATGTCCTGCTTTAACTCCTTGCCTGTGTTCACACATTTGTATTTTTGTGTTTATGTTTTCTGCTCTGTTGACTGCAGGCCTTTCTCTGTGTTTAACCCGAGAAGGGACTCCCTAATGATTTGCATTGTCTTTTGCTTGTTGGGTTTGGGCCTTACTTGAAGTGTCTCACATCTCTGTCTGGATTAGGGTTAAATACTAAGAGGATTTAAAGCTGCGGAGTCAAAGTTTCTCCCGAGGGACTAGTTTCTATTTTGCTCTACGTTTTACATAATAGGGCATCATCTTTAGTGATATACCAGACAGTGAGGAGGATTAACTGGTGGGAATTGTAAAAAAAAATATATATATATATATATTTTTTTTTTTTTAAATATATAGTGGTTTTATGGTAGACTACCAACAGCTGAATTGTGGTGCTCCTGGTTGTTGAGCATTACTTTTAATTCATGGTCATTTGTATGGTCATCCTTTAGTAGCCATGAGCATGTTTCCTGTGTGGGACAGCTGTAATTCAACTTGGACTAAAGTGGGGGACTAAGGTATAGTTATGTGGCTGTCAGACATCTAAGAAAACCAGTCCCCCAAACATTTCCTACGCAGCCTTGATCTAACACTTGGAGGCTGTTGTGAGCATAAGAAAGTAAGCTTAGCTTCTTTGCTTGTCCTGAGAGGAAATAATGCTTTGTTTGATGAGTTCCTAGCAATATATATATAACATATAAATATAGGCCTCATGATAATATAAAATATGAGCATCTTCTAATAATAATAATAATAATAATAATAATAATATATACATTTTCATTTGAAAGTATTCCCAAAGTCAGATTTCAACAGCCAAGGTTATAGAAGTTACTAGTATTTTGCCATTTTTAAATTTGCTGAGGAACAGGCTGCATTTGTGAGCAGCACTGCATCATTCAAATTCTTTTTGTCTAAGTTATGGTCTTGAAGGGTATCTAGGGTTTGATAAGAGAAATCTTTTATTTGTCTTGGCTTACCTTGGGAGTAATTTCTTTTGTAAGTAAAAGGTATTGCCCAATGAACAGATGGGTCATAATACAACAACATGATATAAGAACATGTAATTCTCCTGTGTCCTATATTTAGTCTCTGACGCTATAGTACAGAGTTGTAATAAAGCATATCAAAAGCAGCAATTATTCATTTTTATCCACCAAAAATGTTGATGAGTGGCATTTTCACCAAATGCAGATTTTGTTTAAAGTCCCAATAACAACAACTAAAAACAGAAAAACAGCAAGAAACTGGACAGAACTTAAAAAGTGGACAGACATTTCAACTCAAACTCAAATACTATCATCAGCTGGTACCCACTCAGTTCTCAAACCACCCTGACAAAGAAAATTATGACTAAACAAAAATAACATAGGCATAGGGCAAAGTAGCTGATGAAAAAGACTCCACCACACACAAAAAAAACAATAAAACAAAGTGTAAGCAATGCGTCAGTAGTTGCTTACAGGCCTTGTGCTCTGTGGATTGTGAATTAATGGGGGTTGTCAACACATATGTAGCATTTTTTATTGTAGACACTCTAAGAATGTTAGAAGTTTATCTGTCATTATTACAGATTTTTTTCTTAAGTACACAATGTCTTATTGAGTTTGGTACACACCAGTTGTATAAAGCTGTGCATTTTTTCAAAAATGAAAGTTCTTTCTATTTGAATCAGAATAACAAAACGGCCTATAAGATTAATTAAGTGTATTCTTTTAGGTAAATCCCAGTAGAAATCCACCAACTAATGACTGAAAAAGAAATTAGTTTTAAATGGATCTTGTATGTTGTTTTTAGCTTGGACTTCCAGACAATTGCAGGTCACTTGGGGTTGTGTCTTCCTTACTAAGAAGTTTCAGTCCCTCAAGATACAACTGAATCCTCATCGTAGTGAGTGATCCTCTTTAGCAAGATCAGTTGAAGGAATAACAAGTTAATGAAAAGCAAAGCAGACAAGAGCAGCTGGTCTGGTCCCAGTCACCGCAAATGAATGGGGAATGTTACCGTGGATTAATTTGTTTATTAATTCCCTCTAATCCATTTGAGATTTAACTAATTCACTTTAGCTTCTTTTTGTCATGTTGTTTTTTGGTAAATTTAGCTGTTTTAGTTAACAGTTACCTTTCTAAGTTTTTCCATTGAAACATGCTGTGATATTTGGAGGCACACAGAAAGTTAATGCCAGACAAATGAGGATTAGGTACAAGTCTTGCAATGGCAATTGTATAACTAACTTTCATTAGATGTGTAGCAGTCTGTCACTACATTTTAAACTAGAAAAACAGACAATGAAGAAACTGAAAAGCCAAGTTTGTTTGAGGAACATGTTTCAAAATGCAAATCTATGTATTATATTTTGCATGTCTACCTCAGCCACTCCTCTTCTCCTTTAATGTTTCCAACTTCATTTTTTTCTGCAACTACCTGGCAGTTTGCTGGCTGTGCTGACCAGAGCTGAGCCATGGAGGATGGGAAGCCAGTGTGGGCGCCCCACCCCACCGACGGGTTCCATCTGGGCACAATCGTTGACATAGGAGCTGACACGCTCACGATAGAACCACTGAACCAGAGGGGCAAGGTGGGTCACACACGCAAGCACTGACGTTCACAAAAACCATGACTCAGTTTTCAAGTTGTGGCACATTATACCTGCAAATACATTTTTACAGTTTTGTGCCTTAATCTCAGAAAGCTTAAAAATAAATGACAATGGTGCATGTAGTTAAAGAGGACCCATCTTTTCTATTGATTGGTCTCAAGTGTGATTTCAGGTGGGAAGGCGTTAGCTCAACAACGCTTGAAATGTGAGAAACATGAGAGACCACATGTACGGAGGCGTAAATAAGTAAAGAGAAGCAGCAGGTGTGCTGATATGGTTGCCTAGAGAGAAGCACCTCATTAGGAAGTAAAGGACAACTGTTCCACCTGAGAAGTCACGTGTTCGCAGCAAGCAGGCCTCTGATGTTTACAACCGACATGCAGCGTAGGCTTTTGTTTTAGCTGAACTATTAAAAGCACATTAACTGCACAGCCCAGTCTCACACCAGCTATTCTGTAGTGGGCACAATGGCTAGGAATAATGCCTACTACGGCTCAGTGCCATTTTAGTGTGCCAACGAAGCAACGACTTAACCAGCATGGATGATAAGCCTGTTTTTGGAGGACTTTTTGACTGCAAGGCCGAGGAAGCACAGGAGATCCTAACTGGATTAATGATGGCATTGTTCACTGTGTCTATGACCCCTGAAGTGTTGACTGGAGTTCGCCCACCATTAGTTATATTAATCTCATAAAATAATGTAAATGTACTTTACTTATAGGCTAATTGGACTCTCCAAATTGCCCCTAGGAGTGACTATGGGTGTGTGTGGTTGTTTGTCTTTGTGGGGTCCTTCAACCTTTCCATGGTGTAGGCTTGAGCCCCCCGTGAACCTGTTAGGAATAAAAAAATGGATGGAAAGATACTGTACTTATATAGTTCTTTTCTAGATAAGCTAACCACTCAAATAATTTTTACAATACATTTCATATTCACTCCTACACTCAGCTGCACATCTTAGTCAAGGATGGGTGGGTTGGCAAGTTCTTTCTCCAGCCAGGAGTTGAACTATTAAACTTCTCATTGGAGGGTCACCACTCTTTGTCATTGTTTACTAAAATGACAAAAATCTTCAGAAGTGCTTTCCAAATAATGTGTTATCTAAAGTCACTTCTGTCTTCTGAAAGGATAATGATCATTTCTGCAATCCTTCCTTTTAGAAAAAATAGTTAGATAAATTGGTGTAAGAATTTTGCATTTCCAAAGAAAAGAAAAAGGAAATAAAACATGATTCATTAGTCTGGGTTACCGATGTAACAAAATTATGCAACAAAACAAAAGTTTTAACTGTTTTTATGGACTTTCTCTCCCTCACAGTTTATTACCTACTGCATTCATGGAAGACCACATTGAGACATTTGATGGGCCTGACAGTAAAGAGCTGAGAGGGTAGAGCTTGATTATCACCTGATTAGGCTGATGTGAATGTTTGTGTTCTCACATTTAGTTTAAGGGTTTCACATTTTCAGTGGATGTATAGCTTAAAGGACTTATGATCCGCTGGAATTGGGATTTATAGTAAGATAGCACATCTGAAATATTTTTGCTTTAGTTACTGTTATCTCTGAATGATCAACATCATTTCATTAAGAGATTAATTCTGTCCCAATTACTGGACTAATGACAGGCCCATTGAAATATTCTTTTACTTTGGCAAACTTGAGCTCATTAGTGGCTCAGCTCTAGGCGCCACCCCAGGCTCTTCCTCCTTTTTTTTTTCACATTATGGCTACTGTTTATGGCCTTGCTTTGGTTTGTGCCAAGTTCAGAGCAGACAAAGCTCATTCTGTTTATGCTTACCAACTGTGTGTGATAATAAACCATGCATCATTACCCAGATAGGATCATGCTCACACCTCAAACCATTGGTACTGATATACCGACTGGAGTGTGTATTATGCATTAAATACAAATGCATTAAAACAATTTATGTCATTGATGTATAATTTGGAAAAGCAATCTATCGTTGCCCTGTTTAAAAAACATCCTGAGGCTAAAGATTGCGTTTAACGATTGAAAGGGTTCCAGTAAGACCAGCATTATCTGCTCCTGAGCATATACACACATGACTCTCTAACTCAGTCGGGTGTTCAGATCTTGTTGCTCTCCCACCAAATTATTCATAGTGCTGCCATGTCTCTCCTTGTTTCTCTCACAGCTGACTTGTTCCATTGAATTTATTTCCATTAACTCAGACTTTTAAACAATAGAGGGAAAACATCAGTAACTAATATAACCAGTGAACCTGTCTCTCCAAACATCATTATCTTTTAGCATGATAAATCATTCATGTTAATGCCTGTTCACTTATCTGTTTATGATCTGTAATACCTATGTTTACTAACTCTCTTTTGAAATGATAAGCCTTTTTAATCACCAGAACTAAAACAAGAATGTTGTTGCAGGTTCCGTTAATATTGATGGCGATGGTCCATAAATGTCTATCCTTAGAACAGCATCTTAGAAATGTTGCATTAATTAAGATTGTTTGTGTTACAGACTTTTCTTGCGCCGATGAATCAAGTCTTCCCTGCAGAGGATGATGTCAACAAACATGTTGATGATAACTGTAAGTTTATCCTGAATTAAATTAGTTGAAATGATGCATAAACACTTGTAAACAAATTTATACATATGTCTAATTAATCATTAATCTGATCATATATGTGTTATTTGTGGTCTCTGTCACCGTAGGTTCACTTATGTACTTAAATGAAGCAACTCTTCTCAACAATGTCAGAGTGCGGTACAGTAAAGACCACATCTATGTATGTATAGCTGACTCTCTTTAATTATCTGCATTTGTCCGAATTCATATTCCATACAGTATTGCTGCTGTTGCTTGTTTTGAGACATTACCATTCAATTAGGTCATGCAGCAGGCTGAAGAGTAGAAAGGAAATGTCTTTATCCTTCAATTCCCCAGAGCAAAAGTGCCAGGTGGCAAAGAGGGAAAGGCAGCTAGACACAGGTCAGACTGGCAAACCCAGTCTTGACCTCACTTAGGAAATGAGGGACAGCTGGTAGATGAGAAATGTAAGACATGAAAACAAGTCACAGTGTCTTTCGCCAGTCCCAAGTCGGTTCTTTTTCACCTCTTTTGTTAGTCCTTGTTCAATAATTTACCTCATGTAAATGCGGTGAACCTAATCATGCTGTCGTTTGCATAACTTGCAGACCTATGTGGCCAATATCCTCATCGCTGTTAATCCTTACTATGACGTACCAAAACTGTACGGCCCTGATGCCATCAAGTCATATCAAGGGAAATCACTTGGTACTCTGCCACCCCATGTGTATGCTATAGGTGAGAGCTCACTCCTGTCTTAAAACCATACTATCTTTGATAACAGTTTCTCAACCAAGGATCCAAACTTCGTGTGACCCCTGAAGTATTGAACTGGACATCATATAAACTTCCATTCTCATCCCCTTATTGTCACTTTTATGATATTTACAGTACAATTACCACAGTTCCACCTAATTTGTCCCATCATTATGTCTCGATTATGCCAGGGTAAAGTCAATAATTCCTTTTCATTCTTTCCCTCATTCACTAGCGGACAAAGCCTACAGAGACATGAAGGTTTTAAAGATGAGCCAATCCATCATAGTTTCTGGTGAATCTGGTGCCGGAAAGACTGAAAACACCAAGTTTGTTCTCAGGTAAGAGAACAAATGAGCAAAGTTTGACAATGCATCACAGCACTTTTACAAAATAGTTTACCACACCAAATAGCCCCATTAACAGCAATTCCAACTGAACACTTTTTATTGTTGTTTTTTATTCCATCTTGCAGATATCTGACGACAACATATGGAACTGGTCAAGATATTGATGAGAGAATTGTTGAAGGTAATGCATGCTCATAGAAATGTATCAGCCACATATGCACTGTTTTGGAATCAGTTTATTTTGTGTGAACCATTTTCACTTTAAACCTCAGCAAATCCTCTTCTCGAGGCCTTTGGAAATGCAAAAACAGTCCGGAATAATAACAGCAGTCGCTTTGGGAAGTTTGTCGAAATCCACTTTAACAACAAAGTAAGCTGTGATGACTATTTGTGATTCTTATGTATTACATTCTTCAATCTGCATGTAAGATGTGATTCATCTCTTTCTTTACCAGAATGCAGTTGTGGGTGGATTTGTGTCCCACTACTTGTTGGAGAAGTCAAGGATTTGCATGCAAAGCAATGACGAGAGGAACTACCACATTTTTTACAGGCTGTGTGCCGGGGCATCTGAGGACCTTAAGAAAAAATTACACCTGGACTCTCCTGACAGTTTTAGGGTCTGTTGATCAGCATCTCAAAAGAGAAAAAAAACTCAGTACTGAGTACTGTTATAAGCTGAAATAATATTCAATTTAATTATGTTAGTCCCACCTGAAATAAAACTGAACAGTAAACCTCAGTCTGATGTTTTTTGAAAATGAAAGGGGGATTTTTATGTAATAAAATTGCTTTTACTTGTCTGTGATGGTACAGAAAAAATATTAGTTGAAGCCCTTTTTTACTTTTGTTTTTATAGTGGTCTTTTTACATAATTCAAAAACTTCCCCCATTTGAAATCAAGTTCCCTCAGCAGCAAAGCATGTTGCTACAGTATTCTTTTTTGTTTGAATACACTATTAGCTGTGCAGGGCAAAAGTAAAGGACCATTAAATGTATGCAGCTTAGGCTTGTTGTTTTTTTTTTAAATATTTAGAAGTTCATAAACACAGAAACATGCAACCAGATCAACAATTACATTATGCAATTTACTTCCAGTCAAATAAGATCTGAGAAACAGCCCTTAGAGATTTTCCACCAAGATTAAATTCTATTTTACACACTACTGAATATGCAAAGTTTTTTTTCTAAGGTAATTCTTTCTTTTCTTGCAGTACCTGAACCGAGGATGTACCAGATACTTTGCTGGTAAAGACTCGGATAAACAAATAATGCAAAGCCGCAAGAGTCCTGAGGTAATATTCTCTTCTGTCTTGTCTTAATCTCCATAATCCAATGTTTTGTTTGGATGTTTTGTTTACTTTTTATGACGTAAATCATTGAAAATTGTATTCTTTAGGAAGAACATACAGCCACAGTGATTTACATGCAGGAATTTGCCAGTTGGCTTAGGGAGCACAAGGTTTCAGCTCTGCATTTGAGTTATGAAAAATCTAGAAAAAAGTCATGCAGAACAAAGACCTTGCAGGATAAATGCACCAAAATAAATTAATTCATTAGTCTGTTAAATTTTTTTTAAATATATATTCACATCTTCGTGAAAAACTAAATCAAGTCCTTGTAAACAGCATCTGGAAAGTACACTGTTGGCCAATGTATGATTTCATATATTTTCTGAATGCTAGCCGAAATGCAGTAAGAAATTGTTCTGGCAGTAGTCCTCCTTTTCAGCAAGCTTAATGAAATTCAGTTTCATATTGTTTTGTGTAATCTTGGTTACGGACAGACTGGCAGCCAGCACCTGCCTCCACGAGCCTTTCTGCAACAACAAAAGAACCTTTTTAACATTTGTAAATTGTTTTGAAACACTTCAACAGTTTTTGTCTTCATTTATTGTAAGCACCCTAAGAGTTTTGTTTCCATAAGATTATCAATAGTTGTGTATCTAAATTGGATCAGCTGTATCCTCAGTATCACTCATCAATTTCAGCATCTAACTCTTCTATTCTTAAATCATTCAGTTGAAATGTATTTGTATTTGTTTGACTAAATAAGTAAATCATGTAGATAATGTCTAGGGGCCTTTTTAAAAGATTTAAAAATAATTGTATATATTAATAACCATAATGTTTTGATCATATATATATTCATTGAAAAATATTTCTAATTAAGACAACTGTGATCTGTCTGCCCCATCTTGTTTTTGTCTAATGTACAGGACAATAAGGTGATATTTTCTTTTCAAAGAGTTGTGCTCCCTCCTCTCCTCTGATTTTGTTTTTTCGCAAATTAGTCTGTCTGGGTTTTTGGTGCTTCTGTATGAAGAGTGCATGCTGCCTGTTTGCCTGCATGTGCACGCTAGACTTGGATTTGTGTTTGGTAATTCAGCTCTTTTTTTTTAGTCGTATGCTGCAAGACTGCACAGTCATTGTTTTCCTTTATGCAAATTGAATATGTAAATGTATTTATGCAAATACATTTTTGCTAAATCAGCATTTTACTGATCCCTTTTTAAAACAGTCTGAATATTAACAAAACATAAAAAGACTGTCATCTTCTTTTCTAATTGAGACCAAACTTGTCGGTAGTTATGTATCATAGTCATATACCTTTATGACATCATAAGTATAGTAATAATTGTGCAGCCCTTTTAAATTATATGTGCATTTTAAAATCTACATTTCAGACTCTTAATGGTTGAAATTTGCATTTCACAAATTATTCGTGTTCTTATACGTTTCATGATTCTATCTTTACAAAGTGGTGCTGGTGGAGGTATTTCTTTCTTCCTTTTTCTTTGTTTGTCAAATAGTATTAATTTGTTCCAGAGTCTAACTTTTGGCTTATAGTTTTGGGAAAGCTTTTGTGTTCAGGTTCAGTTCTGGGTCAGATTTGTTCATTGCCTCAGAGCAGGTAGCTCCACACACAGTTCATAACTCTCTTGTGTTTTATGCAGCATCTGAAGCTGGGTGCTTTAAAGGACCCTCTTCTGGATGACCAGGGAGACTTCAACCGGATGTGTGTGGCCATGAAGAAGATTGGCTTGAATGACACAGAGAAGCTGGACCTCTTCAGGGTTGTCGCTGGTGTCCTGCATCTGGGGAACATTGACTTTGAGGAAACAGGGAGCTCTTCAGGTGAGAAAGAGAATGTTTTTTTCCGAAAGTAATATATTAGGATGATCTAAAGATTACCAAAAGGGGGCATTAAGCATGTTTTATTGAAAACTGCTTTGTGCTGCTAAGAGTTTATGTCTTTTCACATGTGCTTTTTTATACTGGTTGATTTATAGTTTTTCTTTTGTTTTTGGGGTGGGGGGTTATATACATGAAAACCATCAAGATGAGACTTTTTTAAATAAGTGTATATAGATAGACTTTGTATATGACCTGTCCAGGGTGCATCCTGCCCATCGCCCTGTGACTGTTTAGATAGGCGATTCTGAATTGGATTAAGTGGGTACAGTAAATTGATGAATGGATGCATGAACAATGTATTTTCCTAAAGAAAAAAAGTTTCTATTAATTTCCAACATGGATGTCAGTAGATTTGTTACTGAATGTGATATTTTAAAAACAGACCCATGTCCTTGAACATCACCAATGTTTGGTCTAAAGGGGTGATTAAAAAAATGTTATCCTGGCAGCCACATGCTCTTGTTGCTTTTATTCTGTATCGTATTTTATTTTGTCTGTGAACAAGGTCTCTGTGGAGGAAGTCATTTATCTATCCATTTAAAGTTGAATTGCTTTAGAGGAACCACTCATGTCACCTCCAAGACAGTTTGATAAACACAGTCTGTTGCTAAACCTCTCAGTCAAATAAGCCTCTTATAAGACAGCTTTTTGGTGCTGCTACTTACCACTGTTCACTTAATTTTGGTTTAAAAGACAAGTCGGTCCATGCTCAGCCGTTAGGCTCAAAAACAGTTCCTCATGTTAATATGCTTTAAATTCTCAATGCAATTGGCAGAAAGAGTGTTTATAGAAACAGTCTTCAGTATGTTCAGAACCACACATATTCTTCTATTTATTTAAATTTTTTTATAGGTGGATGTATCCTAAAGAATCAGTCAGACCAGACTTTAGAGTGCTGTGCGGACTTGTTGGGCCTGGACAAGGATGACCTGCGAGTCAGCCTCACAACAAGAATCATGCTCACAACAGCAGGTGGCGCCAAAGGCACAGTTATCAAGTAAGGTTAACAGTATTGAGCCATAAACACTGTACATTTGCTTATAAAAAATAGCCTACTTTTTTAAAGCCAAAGTCATTGTTTTTCCCTGAAAGAAATTTTAATACTCTTTGTATAAAGCCGAAGAGAGATGTTAAAATTTTAAATGGTCGGAGAGAAATTGCCCAAGATTGACAAAGTAGAATTTGAATACACAAATCTTAATGGCAGCCACTGTTCTAAACAGTGGATGAAGTAATTCCCAGCTAGACTTTATCTCTACATGATTTCATACAGGGAAAAAGAGAGAGCATGTGCAAAATTATAGATGAAGAAACAAGAAGAAATGGTATTGACACTGCTCCTGTCTTCTTTGGTGGTGTTGTAATATTTGAGTGATGGGGCCAGGTTTGATAGATTAATATTTCAGAAGGACCAGATGCTGGGCTGGCCTGAAAGTGTTTTCTCCACATGAATAATGCAGTCTGTATCCGAGAAGCCAGGGGAGCATGGCTGCAGTACAGTGAAGCCCCAGTGTCTGGGGAGCAGGTGGGGTGAAGCGGGACAGTCTTTGTTACTATGCTCCAGACAAATCCCCCCTACCCCAGGGAGGTGGGGGGTGACAGAAAGGGGGGGTGGCAAACAAAGTAGTTTTACTTATGTCCATAAGAGACATTGCAGACATTGCAAGAGACGAGAGTGAAATTAGACTCATCATCATCATGAATGCATTGCTCTTTGTTATGGACTGGTTTTTCTTGTGAGCTGAAAGGGCTGAATACATTATATGTATCTGAAAGTAGTGGACTAAGCCACAGTAATGCCGTAGAGTTCCTTGAATTTTAAATTCAACCCCCTCCCAACTGGGACGGTTGAGTTGAACTCTTGGCCACTGTGGAGCTGCACTTTGTCACATCAACCAACCTCTCTGAATAATTTCAATATGAATAATAAGCACAAGGCTCACCGCTTGCCCTGAGAAACTCTTGTAGAGTTCTGGGATTATATGTTTGAATGCCCTCTCTGTGACTAAATAAAATTAACAAAATAAACTTCAGCCAGTATGAAAAGAAATGTTGAAAAGGACAGGGTAAGATGTTTACTCAAACCTTGCAGATGGGGTATGCAGAAAAAAAGAGATGAATTGTATTTTTATTTATGGAGGTGATTCTGTCCGCTTTTGCTCTTTCTCTCACTGCCCCACTTTGTGTGTCCCCACAGGGTGCCTCTAAAGGTGGAGCAAGCAAACAATGCCCGCGACGCCCTGGCCAAAGCGGTTTACAGCCGCCTCTTTGACCATGTGGTGAAACGAGTAAACCAGTGTTTCCCCTTCGAGACCTCCTCCCATTTCATCGGCGTGTTAGACATAGCTGGGTTTGGTAATGAACATTTAAATAAAGCTTACACAACTTGTAGATTCAGCTGAACAGCTGGTTACAAAGCAATAAGCAATTCCTGTTATTTCTCTTGTTTACTGCATTTTGTTCCCACCTAGATAGGAATTTCTCATTTCTATCTTTGGAATTAAGTCTCTTGAAGAGACATTTGTCTATATGGAATGTCTAATACATATATACACTCAATTACCAGAGCTCTTCCTTGAGAGATAATTTCCCCTCTTCCATGATTAACACAGGCTTTGCTTTTTTTTTTTTCATTTTGGGAATTAATTGAAACATGAAATGTTTTTCTGCTCCTTCTATTTTTCCTCAGAGTATTTTGAGCATAACAGCTTTGAGCAGTTCTGCATTAATTACTGCAATGAGAAACTACAGCAGTTCTTCAACGAGCGCATTCTTAAAGAGGTGGGTGAGCAGCTTTTGAGTTAAAGTGATTTAATGTGGTTTACTTCTTCATACTGGGAAACTTGCCACATCCCCTCACCGAGCCAAACTGTCTTACTCCTTCATGAGCCAGGAAGTTGGGACTTAGCATATGAAGCTTCTTTGTCTTACCCTCTTTGTTTTCTTTCTTATATTTTTTTTCTCCATCGCTCCTGTGTGCTCCCTCATTAGAATGGTAATTTCTCAAGGGAAATGATGAGGCATGTTTCTCTCCTGTGATGTCTTAATGTTATTATTTTCCAAGGTCTACAATTAACGGGCCGCATTTATGGTCTTAGCCTGGTTAATATTTGAATCACACTCTGTCAATTTAATGTTTCGATGTTCTTTTTTTTTTTAAGTGTGGAGAATATTTAGGATCTGTCAGAAAAAGAAAGCCAACTTTTGCATCAGGAAATTTCAGGATTGTTTTTAAAATTTAATTCAATTCACACAGGAACAAGAACTCTATCAAAAGGAAGGGCTGGGAGTGAATGAGGTGCATTATGTTGATAACCAGGACTGCATAGGTAAGGCTCTGTGTCAGTTTTCATTGCCTCCTTCTCTCTGAAAATGATCATTCAAATAAAGATTACATTAGACTTGCTGAGCAAAAAGTTGCAGAAATGTGTTCAAATTTCCCCCTGATGCCGTTCAATTGGCTGATTTAAAGTAGTTGTTAGTTACCAAAAATAAAAGTTATGCGTCGTTAAGTCTTGGATGGTCCTTGTAAAGTCCATAAGCTGACACCTGTGGGTTGCTGTAAGCATCAAGCCTCGAGAGCTTGTGCTTGAGAAAAGCCACAGATGCTGACAGAGATTTGGGCATCTGGAGAGCTATCACACCCCAGATTATCACCCCAGATTTTAGGTTGCAAGCGTATTATCATCTCACTTACATTGTAGTAACGTGGTTCTTCCTCTGGAACCCACGTCAAAGCAGTGAAAATACACTTGTTGTGTAGACAGTGATATAAATCTTTTATTCTCAAACCGCTTACTTCCGTGTGTCAGAGGAGAGTAAGTGAATTGAGTGTTTGTGGGTTTTGTGGCCTCTTTTGTGCCACGAGAAGCTGGAGAAATTATGCCCTCTTGTTTTGGTTACGTCTCCTCTCGAATGAATCCTGGAATTAATAAGATGAAGTAGTCAATGTACCAAGGTGAAGCAGTTTGATTTGTATTTCAAAGGTTGGGATTATTCAGGTGTGAGACTGACTGACAGCAGTGAATAACATTCATGACTTGCAAATGACCGTTTGGTTGGCCATTAATTCTCTCATCCATCATCAGGATTTATGCACAGGTGCTTGTTCATGTAAATTTTCTCTAAGGTCCTTGGCCATCACATTATTTTCTAAACAGTGTGGTATGAATAATTCAAATTTATGGCTAAATGGGCATCCTGATAAACATGTTTTATACTCTGAATATTCATATCCTGAAACAGTTAACAGGATAAATTTCCAACAGAAAAAAATCAAATATTTTTTTGTTATTCTCTAAGTTTTTGAGAAAAGGCAACTCTACACTGTTCAGTATAGATTAATGCTGAAAGTGTATGTGTATGTTGTTTCCTAAAATCAAGCATTTTCATCTTCATCTTGTGCTTTTCTAGAAAATTTTATTTTGAATGCTTAAGGCAAAAAGTTTCAGCTCATATGAACTGACATTGATGTTTTATGTTTCAGGATCTAACCTAAAAAAGTCTTAGCTGTTCTGAAAACTATGTAAATGTAATTTAATTTGAATCATAAAACATGAACTATTTCAACTTTTTAACATTGTTTTTATTTTAAATGTTGCCCAAATCCTGATAAAGTTAAATAGGAAAAAAGCTATTCTCAGTAGAAGAGCTTTTCAGCACATTTTAACTTTAAACAATGTCTTTAGAACCAATTAAACCAAAATGGAGGTATTTGATCATAATGCACAGCACCACATTTGAAAAGGACCCAGACGCACATATTACACTATGAGTTGAGCACAGCAGTAAAGTGACGGTGAATGGGTCCTGTTTCGCAGCCTTAGGACAGGAACAGCTTGTATCTCAAACTCCTCTTTAAACAAAGTATTGTTGAGTCACAACTGAATTATCCATCAGTTCAAGTTTTAATTAAATCTGATTGAAATACAAAAGTGGCCTTTAAAGGAGTATTGCATAAATAGATATCATAAAACTGAAATCAACTCTAATAGTTAAATATTGAGTTTTCAGAAATGCCTGCACAATGGAGAGACTGACAGCATCACATAGAAATGAGTTATTTCAAATCACTGCAATTATTGTTAAGATTTTAACACGAGATATAAGTCATGTGTTAATGTGTATCAGACTTTGTACTTATCTGATTTTATTGTCCTAACAAGCACTGGCATTATTTTTCATTAGATCCTCGGGACAAAAAACGAACAAATCTTTCTACTTCACTTGAGTGAAGTATTGATGTAACGAATGATTCAATGAACAATGTAGTTAGAGTTCTATTATGAATCACAACAAAGGCTTAATTTGTAAAGACAGATTTTGCCATTTCCAGATCTTGTGGAAGCAAAGCTGGTGGGAATCCTTGACATTTTGGATGAAGAGAATCGTCTCCCTCAGGCCAGCGACCAACACTTTGCACTGGCTGTTCACAACAAACATAAAGACCATTTCAGACTGACGGTACTGTCTGCTTTCGCATTACAAGTTATCCTGTCTGACAGGGAAGTTTCTGCTGCCCATTGCTTTTGTCATTTTGATCAGTTTGTCTTTTGTGTTTGTTTTGGCAGCTTTGTGAGTAGTGCACGGTCTCAGACCCTCTCGCTGTCCCTGCCACTGCTGCTTTTGTTTGGCATTCTGCCTGCATATCTGCAAGCATGAAATCCTTTTTGTAGACACAGCCTAGACAACAATTTAGGCCTAATATCATAGTTGGCTGGCTGGAGCCAATCTGCGGTCTGTAAATTGAAAGAAATAAGAAATATGTCCAAAATGCCTGAATAGGCTGTAAGCATTTCTGCCTCAAAGTTTTATTACTTTTTTGAAGGGGCATTCGTCATGGTTGCTCTCACTGATTAAACTAATGGAGCCTAAACCTTTTTATGTTTTATGCTTTATTATGATTACTTTTAGTGTCCCTTCATAACCCCTGAAGATCATAAAAGAAATATGTAATTTAGAAATGTATCAACCAAGGAAGTAATGAACAAAAATGTATTATAGATGATTGTACCTGCAGACATTACAGGCTTATCTTTTTTTGATGATGAGATCTTAAAATATTGAGCCAAAATTCTGCTCACCTCACATTGATATTCACTGATCTGAACAAACAATAATGTAATTAATTAGATTCAATTGAAGTGAGCGTCTATGTGTTTCTGAACTTGAATTCACTTGTTTTCTTTTCAATTTAGGTTCCCAGGAAGTCAAAGCTAACCGTTCACAGGAACCTTCGGGATGATGAGGGCTTCATTATCAGGCACTTTGCAGGAGCTGTTTGCTATGAAACGGTGATTCTGAACACAGATAGTGTTTAGAAAATGTGAAAAAGTATATATTTAAAATATTTTTATGTATTAATAGCTTTTTATATATTAAACTTGAAAAGAATTGGCATAAAGCTTACTGGTTATTATTTCAGTTGTATGGAAAATCTTTTCAGCCACTGCAGCCATAATAATGTATATTATGCATGTGTGTATTGACAGACACGGTTTGTGGAGAAGAACAATGATGCCCTCCACATGTCTTTGGAGAGTTTAGTGAGTGAGTCAAAAGATAAATTTGTTCGTGAGCTGTTTGAGAACTCTAGCACTTCCAAGGACTCCAAACAAAAGGCGGGCAAGCTCAGCTTCATCAGTGTTGGCAACAAATTCAAGGTCAGACTGGCTGGTCAAGCTCTTTATGTTTGATTATGTTTATACAACTGCCCCTGTATAAAAAATCACTTCATATGAACTTTCAAATTTCACCATATTTCGATAAACTCTGATTGTAATGCTAGAGATAGCAAAGTCATATAGATTAATGTTTTTGTTGTTTTATTCATAACAGTATATTCTGTCTAGGAGTTTATGCATTGAAATTGATTTGCTCTATGATCTTTCTTAGCTTCTTTACAGACTTTTTCCAAATAGTAAACTAACTGTAATCTCCCAGATCTTTTCTCAAACTTTTCTCCTTTCCCTCTCCTTCACGTCTGCCTTTGCCCTGCTTATTCTGGGCTCTCCTCTTAGATTGCCTCGTGTTTTCCAACTCTTTCTTGTGAAACATCCTACCAGGATGGATAAAGCTGGATAAAATCAGCTTGAGGTATTATAGAAAGGAGGTTGAAACCAGGACAGTAGAAAAAATAAGAGAAAGAAATAAAAACTCCTAGGGTCTCTCATAGTTTTGTGTTCAATGTTAAATGTTAAATTTTACATTTGAACAAGGCACACAACTATCTATTAACCATCTCCACTTTTCCTGTAAACAGTTTGTTCACATTTAATCATATTTAATCATATTTAGTGTTTCCCATTTTGGAATAATTATTTTAGTTTCAGTATTTATTATCAGCATTTCAGCTTTTTCTTGACTTTTGCTTGAACATGTTATACCTGATGCATCCAGGACATTCAGCATACCTCATTTAAACAGCTGATCTTGGCTGCCTTCCTCCAAACAAACTATTTAACAGTTCCCCTCTTCTGCTTGTAAAAACAGACCCAACTGAACCTGCTGCTCGAGAAGCTTCGCAGCACTGTGAGTAAAATTAGTTTTAAAATGTTTTCATGGCATAACTGGGTTTAAGCACCAATTGAAAGTCAGTGTTGTGTTTGTCATTATTCCTCGTATATTTGCTCCATCTATATGCTAATCATTAAGATGGTTTGGATGAAGCGAGATAAAAGATGCTGAATTGGATATTTTCTGAGCGATGTTTGTGTGCATAGGGCTCAAGTTTCATCCGCTGTGTAAAACCCAACCTGAAGATGATCAGTCATCAGTTTGAGGGGGCACTAATTCTCTCACAGTTACAGTGCTCAGGTGAGAACAAAACAATATTTAGTCAACGTTTTAAGCTTCTTATCATTGCAATTTTTTAAACTTAGGAAGAAAAAATATTCATTTCAAATGATCAGCATTAAACTTAAAAAGCATGAATAATTGCGACCCCATTAGCAGTCCAAGCTCTCATTGAATGTAAAATATATATAATTGTGTATTCATTTAAATGTATTATCATGTGTTTGCCTTTATTAGGAATGGTGTCGGTGTTGGATCTGATGCAGGGTGGATTTCCCTCCAGGGCCCCCTTCCATGAGCTCTACAACATGTATAAGGCTTACATGCCAGATAAACTTACACGACTAAACCCAAGACTGTTCTGCAAGGTTGGCTTACAAATTATAAATTGTACTGTATTGTATTCTCCTTTACTGGAGAAATCCAGCATGTAGTGCAGGGTCTAGCTAAAAAGTTTAGTCCTTTTAAGATAAGCTGAAATAGGCTAGCACCCCGTAATAGCAATAGATAAAGGATAGATGGTTAGTTTAAGATACATCCTTATCATTTTTGTAAATATTCTAATACTAAAGCAAAAAGCTAAACTGGCCTACGAATAACAAAATTAATACTGACCAAAAATTTTGAACATCTTTCATATACAGTATTGTTTTAAAACCTTGTTCTTGGCAGGCTTTGTTCAAAGCATTGGGTCTAAACGATAAAGACTTCAAGTTTGGACTGACAAGAGTGTTTTTTCGCCCAGGAAAGGTAAAGGTTTTTAGTTTTAAATCATCATTTTCAACCATAATAGCCTCAATGGCAATGGTTATCGTTTAAATGGTGTCTGTGTGGACCAGTTTGCTGAGTTTGACCAGATCATGAAGTCTGATCCGGATCATCTCGCAGAGCTGCTGAAAAAAGTCAACAAGTGGTTGTTGTGCAGCCACTGGAAGAAGGTCCAGTGGTGCTGCCTGTCAGTCATCAAGCGTAAGTTAAACACACTCTAACAACAGAATGGGTTAAATGTGGCACGAGCAAAATTCAAACACACAGAAATGAGTGTTCATGTTGCTCATTTACTGTGTTAAATATCTCTTACTGTCCTTTTTTACTTTGCATTCATTTACTTTTTAGGAGTATTCAGACAGTGGGAATATAATAATCCATCATATCTATGTCTATTATTAACTAAACCTGTAGGAGCTATGAAGGTAAAGTTCCTTTAGGTTGTAGCCTTCGTGTCTGTCATGTGCCTGGTGTAGCACCGGGCCTGAGGCAATCATGTCACACATATATATCACACTTTTCATTTCTTGTGGAATTCTGAAAAAAGCAGCCTCCAGCTTTAATGAACTGCACTCCAGAATCACTTTGTTATTACATTCAGTGCCAAACTATCGATATGTACCATTTAACAAAGTGCAAGTTGGCCCTGGCATATTTGCGTGAACGCCTCAAATGAAATTACACTACAGCAGTAATGGAGCACTGCCTCTGGCCCTGGTCATTTATTCTTTCCTCCTATTTCACAACACTTCATCTTACAGTGACTTTTTCATTTTGTATGAACATTTTTGAGTGTTATACTGAATCTAAATGTGAAGGTGTGTGTGCTCTTAATAATAAAAGAATATGATCCTGTAATGGTAAATTTGCATTTTTCTGCCTCGTTTTCTGCCTATCTGCCTGACAACAGTCAGGAATAAAATGAGTTACAGAGCTGTGGCATGTATCAAGATTCAAAAGACTGTCCGCATGTGGTTGTGTAAGAAGAAGCACAAGCCAAGGTCAGTTTTCCCTCTGCCTCATTTTTATTGTATTCTATGTACTTGTCTGTGTGCTATCTATTTGAAAAGATTCACACTTGGCTGGGTTTGATGGCTTCCCCATATCACACTTTTATGGGTTTAGATCAATGTATAATGTTATCTGTGCTCTGTAACTGTACTGCTTTGGAAAATATTGCATGTCAATTTTAGGACTTTTTTAGGAAAGCAATTTGTAAATTAAATGATAGAGGGGGTTCATCAGAGTGTGGAGATGTTTCTTCAAGCAATGATGACATACTTTATGTTTAAAACTAAAAAGAGACATCATTCTTCTTCTGTAATGAAGAAAGAATTATGTCTGCAAAGTGAGTAAAATGGCAACAGGAAGGGATTCTTAAATGTCACAGACACAGAATATGGTCAATATGCAATTTAATATCAGAGGAAACAGGGCATGGCTTGACAAATACAGAATGATAGAATGTGACTTCCCTGTTCACCTCATAAATGAGTAACATCATGAATATACTCTACTGGAAAGATGAAAATGACCTGAAATCAAATGACACATTCAATTCTACCACAACTGACATAAATCTGTAACCTCCTGATAAATCGTTCTGATTAAAAAAGAATGGAGTTTTTTGTACTTCTTTAGCATCTATCTAACATCAGTTTTGACAACCAAATATCCATTGTTTAGAGCTTGGGTTTTTAAAAAAGCAAATACTAACTAAACTCAGACCAGGAAGGGTTCTAAAGCAGCAGATATAAAACCAAGACTAAAGTCACAAGAATACATCCATTAAAAAAACATAGAACAACAAATATACCATGATAATAGTTGCAATAATAAACATTCTTTCATTCACACATCACTCAGCTTTTTACATGCTCAAGGTTGTCCTCTGAATGATGGGAAATTATGTTATTTTATTGAGGTCTTGTTGGTTATAGGACAAACTACCATTAAAACTGTACTGATGTTTTTTTTTCTTCCTTCAATAGAATTGATGGTATGGTGAAAGTCAGAAACCTTAAGAAACACATGGAACGATTTAATGAGGTGGTCAACAGGCTCAAGGAGGGCAAACAAGAAATGGCCAAACAGGTTCAGGACCTGGAAGCTGCCATAGACGCTCTGTTAGCAAAGATAAAGGTGACATTGTTTTTTCATTCTTTTTTAAGCCCCAATAAAAGTTCTGCTAAGCTCTCAATAATGTTTTTGTTACAGTCATGACAGGCATAGCTTTGTGATACGTACTTTGTGATTTCTTTCCAGTGCATTTATTGCAGGATTGTAGCTTTATGCATATTGGTCTCATGTGTGTCTGGTCAGCTGTAGATTTACTGCCAAATCAGTCTTTGTTTGACGCTGATTGAAACGTGTTGATCTTTGGATTGGACCACTTTTTCTCTCCAGTCCCCACTGAATATCCGTTCCATTTCTGACAGTCAAGTCAGGACCAGTTTTATTCCAACAAATTCAAAACAGTGTATTAGCATCCCGTGTGTTTTTATCCTAAATGAATACCTAGTGGGATTCTTGTTTGAAGAAATCCTCCCTCTTGAACCCCCCTGGGGCTAAATATTTAAAAGTTGGAAATGCATTCATCTTTCTTTCCTTTGCAACTATAAACCAGAATTTTATATTCTTTGACCATCAGTCCACATTGATGACCTGGAAGGAGATTGACACTGAGTACCAGGGACTGGTGAAACGCTCAGAGCAGCTGCTGTCCTCCATGCAAAAGAAGAAGCGGGAGGAGGAAGAGAGTGAGAGACTCAAACACATTGAGGAGGAGATGGAGAAGGAGAGGAAGATGAGGGAGAAGGAAGAGCAACGACGCAAACAGGAGGAAGAAGAGAGGAGACTGTAAGAGAAATTCAGTAAAATGTCACCAAGAGGTCATGTAAATACATTGTATCAATGTAGTGTATCCAGAACTCTATTCACTCTTCCTTCAATTATTTTATGATTTTAGCAAAGCAGAAATGGAGGTGAAAAGAAAGCAGGAAGAGGAGGACAGAAAAAAGAGGAAGGAGGAAGAAAAGGTCATTCAGGTTAGAGCCCTTACATTGTGATATTCTGATATTAACCACACTCTAATTAACCCTCTGATGAAAACCTGTGAAGCCCATTAAATATGTACTTGTGGGACAATGACTGACAATTTTCTCACCTTTGTGTTAATTTAAGAAGTTGGAAGAATCAAGTTAAGATGCTGAAGATTTTCCTTTCAGCACAAGTTGGTTTTCTCCTTCTAGATAAGGCTGGGAGAAATCAGACTCTTGAAAAATGGTTTTGCTTTCTTTTTGCCTGTTTTTTTTTTATTTGTCTTTGTTTTTTTTAAAGAATTTTTAAAGCAAAAAAAAGAAAATGCATTGAAAGAAAGCTTCAACATCTCAAATTTTTAAAAGCCAAATTTTAGTGCAGTTTTTTTTACCTTGTTAGAAAATAATGGATATAGAAAATTGTAGCTATTTGTTGAGGTCAGTCTTATGAAACTAATCATTGAATGTTTGTCTGTCCTGTGCCCTGCCATGTCTAGACAAAAGACCAGTAAAGCTTTATTAGTAGCTCAACAAACTTGGTAAATAGCCATAATCGGGCTTATACACACTGCTCCAGTTGTTATGAACTGTCTGGCACACAAAGCAGCATTTGTAAATTCTACAAGAATTTGGGTTTTTTACTCTCTCACTATAAATGGTAAAGTGTGGTGTTGGGGCATGTGTGTTCACAGGCAGACCTGGAAATTCAGTTGGCTCTGGAGCGTGAGGAGCAGGCCCAGCGGGCCACCATAGTGGAGCAGGAGAGAAGAGACAGGGAGCTAGCCATGAGAATTGCTCAGAATGAGGCGGAGCTCATCTCAGAGGAAGGCATGGCAGATGCAGGCCTGCGCAGGTACTGCATATGCAAACTCGATGCATGGTGCTGCTTGCTCCTTATTCCACTAAACGTGTGCCCCCTCCAGTAAATGCATTGTGCTGGCTTGGGCTGATATCAGCATCCATATATAACTGGCTTTGTCCTGTTGTGTTTTCTCCAGTGATGACTCTTTTTCAGATCTTCCTATCTCTTCATCCTCAGCCAGAGACATGTAAGATATCAGTACCAAGTGAACCCAACACCAGCCTTAGTCACCCCCCCCCCACACTCTGATCCCTGTGGTAGCTAAATGTCTTCTAGCTTGAAAATAGAATCACGATTATACTAACAACCAAGTCCAACATTAAAATAGATTATTTTTATTTTCAACGAGTCTCTAAACCAAATAGTTTTTAAACTTCTGAATGTATTTTTTCCAGATTTTGTTGTCTTGATACATTATCATTGGAAGTCCCTAATGTGTAATATTCCCTCATATAATATACCAGAGTAATAATCAGAAAAGAATGTAAATTTACATAATATTCTTTTTGTTTCACTGGCCCCAAAGTAGTCTCTAGCACTATTAGTGTATCTGCCTTTTGATCCTCTTTTGTCCCTTTGAGATATTTCATTTTAAATTTACTGACCACCAGCTATATTTTTTTAGATTTACTCTCTTCCTCACAGTTTGAGAACTTAATCCCAATGTTTTTAATGAAGATGTCAATAGCATCAAATCCTACAAATAGATGCCTCCGCAATTTCTTGTTTACTGACAAACATTTTTAAAAAGAGCTGACCAGCCATGTCCATACAGACAAGACTGTCTCGCATTAATGTGAGCATTTCAGCAAAGAGGAAGATATGATCTGCCATCAAAAGATTTCTGCTTTGTCTTTTCAATGAGGTTTCACTTGTTGAACGTCTCGTTTAACAAGTGACGATTCCTTCTCTCACTGTTCCCTTTCCTGTTTGCCGGCTTGGTCATTGAACAGTGATGTTTGAACTCTATACAGGTTTTCTAAAACCACATTATACAAGAAAATTGCATGTGATACCTTTGATATTTTCTCAAAGTCCAAGCTGAGCTGATATTAAAGTGCAACACTGAAATGCTGCATACTACCTATTGTTCAGAGAGAAGCTTCATCTTTGTGTGAAGCAACTTCCGCAGTGCTGAGGGTCGGCACACACCAGCCCGATTCTTTGTTCTCCAAGAGAGCAAAGAAGTGCAAATCTGTGCACACAGTTTGAAAATTGAAGGATTCCAGCCATGAAACATAAGACGTGGATACCACTCTGTTAGCAGGGGGCAGGTGTGCATGTATATGAATACTGAATCCATGAGAATATGTTTTCATAACAAAATTACAGATTCATATGTGTTTCTCTTCAGATGACCGGAGGTGAGCTCTGCTGCACACAGTTTTATGCTTACCTTTTAAAAATATGACAAACGCTTCTGTACTCAGAGCCTATTACAAACAGCATGGTGCACATACAAGGCTATACACACATACAAACATGTTATGTAACTTCATTTCAACACAACTTCACACTGAGAGAAGAGAAATTCTGTGAGTCTTGTCTCAAAAGAATGCCCAGTAGAGCTGAGTTTAAGTATAGTTTACCATCTTAAAACAGCATTAAATGCCTAAAGACTAAACAATGTAACGAAAATTTCATGCCGGGTATAACACAAAAAAATCATTCCTTATTCAGTCATTTGCCATTTCTTACATGTCACTACTCACTTTATCACAGACCTTAAGGTGTTTCAGGGGGTGTACACCCCTCATTTTGAGAAGTACTGAAATGGATTTTGGAGACTTTTGTTACTTTTGTTTATTTATTACTGTTATGTTTTTATCTGAAAAAGTAACAAAAAGAATGGCTAGTGAGCTTTAACTTCCATTTGTAGCCATGACGAGAGTATCATCTACAGCTCTTCTATGCAGGTACTAGAGATGAATCAAGTCTTTTTTTATGTCAATTTTGTCTCCATGCTCCTCACTCGAGTGTATTGAACAAGCAAAATCTTAACAACCAACTAAAGACCTTCTGAAAGGGAAAAAAAAGTATTTGCTATCTGTTCTCAGAAAAGAGATTAAAGCATGTGTGAGCTTTCATGAAATACTAACAAACACGTACTATCCAGCATGGCTGACATTGTACATCCCAAATGCTCTCTGCCCTCCCTCAGGCCAGCTATTTTTACCATCTCAGTTTACCTTCTGCCAAATGCAAAAGGGGCCATTGCTTCTGTTTCCCTGTCTGCAACAAACGTAAAGCTTCTTTTCTGATTTGTCATTATTACACACCGGTGCATTTTACAGCCAGAATGACAATGATCCTTAAATCAGTGTAATCTCCCTTGTCATTAAGAATTCTAAATGGTAATCCCATGATTCATAGATCAGCCGCTCTCTCTCCGGAGACACTATTCTGACTGTAATTAGAAACAGCAAATCCTTTATTCCTATTAGGGAATTAACAGCTTAAACTGCAGGGAAGCTAAAGACAAGGCTTGCAGTAGTCTGTTAAGTGAATTAAACTTAATTGATATATGTGTATATAAATATATATACGTACAATACACCTATACACAAGCACTGCCTGATTGCCTGTAGTTTTTCAGAATGAAGAAAAGACTCTTCTATCAAATAGATTAAGAGTCCCCAAAATCCTTTCTGTACGTTCATGTTCTTTTTCTCTCTTACTCTCATTCATCTTCCCGCTTCAGGGGTCCTCAAGTGCAGGCTACCAAAGCTGCTGCTGGTGTGAAAAAGTATGATCTAAGCAAGTGGAAGTATGCTGAGCTGCGAGATGTCATCAACACCTCCTGTGGTGAGAAACCTGAATCCAGAATCAGCATGAGATTGCTTTTTCTGTGCTCTGAACATTCCATTTTAATCAGATTTCATCAGATCAGAAGTTTTTCCCATCTTTCAATAAGAATGATACAACTCAGATCTTGTTTTGGGACAAAAAACCAAGATGCTCTTTCTCTGTGCAGGATTTACATTAGTGCAGTATGCAAACATGATTGTGAACAAGAGATGTGGTTCCTGAAAATCGAAGGAGAGATAGAGTTTTCCACAGCTGCTCTGGCTCATTGGGTTGTGTTTTAGTGAGCGAGGGAAATGATGAAAGAGTACCGTACTTCTTTCTCAGTCAGCAAAAAAAAGCAAATTAGCTCCTGCTGATGCCTTTACTATTGCCAGTGTACACTGTTCTCTGATCAGTGTATGTGATTCCAAGGACATCTGGTTCATTTGTGCATTTGAAGCATTTTTGATGATAATAAGAAGTTCACCTTAGTTTTGGAAGACTTTATTTTGTGTGCGTACGTGACTTTCTCAGTTTGTTTCGGAGTGTTCGTTTGATATAAAGTGGGATGTGAGGATAAGTGTGGAGCTTATCCCAGCTACCGCTGGGCAAGAGGCACGGTACATTCTGGACAAGTCGGAGGCAATCACAGGGCTGACACAGAAACAAACAGCCATGAACATTCACACTCCCTCCAAGGGTCAATTTAGGATTAAGTTCAGGACACAATAATCCAACAGATAAGACAGAAAGAAGCAAAACTTGAGATGACATAGATCTACAGCACAGACTGATAGAAGGAAGTACAGAAGTGAACCAGAAAGTATTTATACAATGGAAGCTGGTGACTGACAACACACAGGTGCAGTAATCAGCTTGATGAAGCCAGGTGTGAAGGAAAAATCGGCAATCAAGAACTACCCAAGAAGTTTAAAAAATGACTGAAAATCAGGATATGATACAAACTGACAACCTAAATTCATGTAAAGAAGCCTGACTACAGAGCACGTGCCAACCAAATGACGTTGTAATACCAGAAACACAACTAAAACTCACGGACCCTCACAATTTCATATTGTATTGTTATATCTGTCTTGTGTTTAAGCTCCCAAATGGATGTGTTGTGTGCATTATGTATTATCAAGCCTAAAGCGTTATGTAATCTAAAGTCCTTTTATTCAGAATAGGTTTTACCCCAATCTACTGTCTTTAGATTGACAGAAATAATAAAATGAAACTCTGAACTTTGTAAGTGACTCACTTCTTGGGTGTTTGCCAAAACTGTGTTGTGTGAACAGACATTGAGCTGCTGGCAGCTTGCAGAGAGGAGTTTCACCGTCGGCTGAAGGTCTACCATAGCTGGAAGTCCAAGAACAAGAAACGTAATGATGATGGGAGCGACCAGAGGGCTCCGAAATCCATCACTGACTATGGTTAGTAAAGGGAAATGTTTCCCATGTCACCCTGATGCTACCTCTATGAAAAGGTTGTGTTACACTAGTGGAAATGATAACATAACCCCACACCGATGCAGCACATGCACATCTGCAGCCCCACAGGCACACCTCCCTGAAGGTATTTCAGGTTCCAGATGAAAAGTCTTTATTCTTCTCTCCTGTTGTTTTATCCTTTTATTGGCAATGATTCATAATCTGCAAAAATGACCTACTTTTGTTTCCCAACATGAAATCTTGAATTTTAAAGATGCAGCTGGCTTCTGTCAGAAATATTTGATCTAATTAGCAAGTAACTCCCAGCAATGCCTTATGACAGTAAGTAGCTGATGCGATAGCTTTAGTGTTCCAACTAGCAACCAACACACACTAAGATGCACATAAATCCTTTTCTGCACATGCAATTAATTTCCTGCTTCCTCTAGTACTGGATGAAAACGGGAATGTTTTCTGTTACTTCCACATTCACAATATTTACCTAACTTTGATCCTGATATATCTCATGAAAGCTATACTTTGTTTTTTTTTTTAATTTCCGTCTCATTCTTGGCTATTTGTGATTTAGCAGAGGTCACTAAGAGTTTTTCCAAGAGGCCATGTGATATTTGTTTGTGCATTTCAGACATTTGTTTTGATCTTGTGTGGTTTTGAAAGCTTTGTGCTTAGTTTTATGCACAGCTCAGACCATTTTCTGATCTTTGAAAAACCCTGGAGTTTCATGTATGTAATGCTAAATCACAGAAGCTACTTTGAACATTAGCTGTAATTTTCCCATATTACAAGCATTTTCCTCCAATCACTCTACAGCTGAGCAGAACCCAGCCCCTCCAACAACAACCCAGCATCAGGAGGTGGCTATGAATCGGCAACAGCGTTATTTTCGCATTCCTTTTATCCGGCCTGCTGACCAATACAAGGACCCACAGAATAAAAAGAAAGGCTGGTGGTATGCCCACTTTGATGGACCCTGGATAGCCAGGCAGATGGAGCTTCATCCGGACAAACAGCCCATTGTGTTGGTTGCGGGTGAGTCAGTGATTTAATTTTTTGTTATGTTAAAGCAAAACATCATAGAAGGAAAATTCATCTTTGGTCCACCTTTCATCTGATGATCATGGGCAGTTTCATCACTTTGTCCAATATGCTGTTTAAAACAAGAAAGAAAGAAAAGAACAAATCTGAAAACATAACACGCACATACATACACATACACACCCACACACATACAGTTTCCAAAAGGAAAATGAATAATTCCCAATTTGCCTGAGGTAGATCTGGAAGTGATCACTGATAAAGACAGATCCTGGACGAGCATAAACTGACATCTATTTCCTGAATATCATCTTGGTCATTTCACAATTTGAACTAAAGTGAATGCAGTTTTACTTTCTCTTTTGCACCTTTTTCCTTTACACTGTCCTACCCATGTAGTGAGAATAGCATATTCGGAAAATGTTGGTGCGTTATTATAATAATAAAATGATAATATAATAATAATATTATAATAATGAAAATAATAACATAATTCCTTATTCTCTGTCCACCGCTCAGGCAAAGATGATATGGAAATGTGTGAGCTGAGTCTGGAGGAAACGGGTCTCACCAGGAAGAGAGGGGCAGAGATCCTGCCCAGGCAGTTTGAGGAGATCTGGGAACGCTGTGATGGAATTCAGTACCTGAAGAAAGCCATAGAGAACAAGCAGGCCCGCCCCACGTATGCTACTGCCATGCTGCAGAGTCTCCTCAAATGAACCAGAGAACTCTGCTCACTCTGAAAGACAACGCTGATACACACCAATCCATAGTTGTGGTGTCTGAAAAAGTAACCATAGGCAAGGATGCCTGCTATACAATCTTCCTGTTAGTGCTCAGTGTACAAATCACTGAAACTACTTCTTTATATTTGTTTGTTTTTTTATTCTTTACATTTTGCAGTGGAATGTCGAAATGGTGTTGCGTTAACATTTGTATTTAGCCTTTTCCTCAGTGTGTGCATGGATTAAAAATCACACTGTGAGGCCTTAATCTGCAATATGGTTGCACCACAGAAGTCTTAACTTATTCAGATTTTCTAGCTGTGTGCCTCAAACCTTATTGGTCAGCAAGGACAATGAAAGAGGCAGAGATTATTCTAAAGGCGTGGAACTGTCCCTGTCATTGAATCAAATGATTATATTTAACAATTTAGATAAATAATGGTGATATGATCAGGAATACAGAAATTTCTACAGTCGTATGATACTCATGCAAAAAACATGTCATAAAAAGTAAACTATAGAGATTATTTAAACATCATGTCATTCATTATTACAAATATGATGCAAAAGCAACTGTAACAAAAATGTGATAGGCTTAAAGTCAAGAAAGCATTTTAATTCATGATTCCTTTGCTCTGTATTCAGTACGTTTTGTCGGTTGACACGAAATTCTCAAAAAGGGACATTTTTTGTATTGTTGCTCATTTGTGAGAGGATAAAGTTTTCATGTTTGCAGTTTTATTGGTTTTGGGTCATCTTACTTACAATAACATAATGTGTGTGTGTTATGTGTGTTTATTCATGTTATCTTTGATTAGGGAGATTACTCCTATGTACTAGAAAATAATTATTTTCACTGAACTTTAACTACTGAGTTAAGTATTCTATCTTATATTGTGTGAGGACTATTGCTCTGGAATACTGTAGAAAATAAACATAATCCCATTATGTTGTTGTTTTTTTCTTTACAGGACATAATTGCTGGTAAGAATGACAACAAAAATTATAGTGGTCAGTGTTTGACAAATGGATATCATGCCCTTATGGTCACAATGACTAATATCAGTTTGAAAATGAATTATTCAAAATAGACTATATTGATTTAGGAGTTATTTTGTTTGTTGTTTTTGCACATTGAAGTTGTCGGGTTCATCTGAAGATACTTCTTACTGTCAGGATTATAAGATGATGAGAAGTACAGACATAATGGAGACATTCAGATGAGGAAAATAACAGAAACATTCATCTTTGGTTAATAACTGGCAAGATTTTCAGTGAAACAATACATTCACATTAACAGTCAAAGCAGCTTGTGGCAGAGCAACAGAACAGGAAGGGGAAAAATGCAGAATTGTCAGAAAACAAACAAGAGAGGGGAAGAGGTCATTGCAGATGGACTACTCTTCATAGTTTTGTTTTTCACGGAATGTTGCGTACAACTGTAATAGCACCATGAGTTGAGGTCAATCACAGAGACTTAACACATTATAAGGAACCCAAACTAAGGATCACTTCATTAAAAAAAAGCCATTTTATTTTTTTTATTTTTTTGAATGTAAAATGTATAAAAAATATTGTCACGATTTTATTAGACAAATTGAAAGTTGGTGAAAGTTGTGAACAGGACGTGACGATGGAGACACAGAGAGCAACCAGTGTTTCTCTAAACTATGTGCCACGTCTACAGCTTATACAGTGGATTCTCTTTTTTGGACACAACAGTTTTAAAGAATCACTTTCAAATAGCCTAACATTCACACTCTAAAAATAGATACAGCCATGTGTATCAGTTTGTAAATAATAAATACCTCATTGTGAGGAAAGAACAACCTTTGCCAAGGGAGTACAGGAAATGTTCCTACAGTCCAAAACATACAATAAATATAAGCTTCTCACTGTTTAACAAGTGACGTTCATCACTATGGTCTAATGTACCTGCATCTGCACAAGGGAACTACACATGGCATGATAGCAGCATTTGTCCTTTAATCCTTATGCCCTGAACTGTGCAGGCAGTTCAGATATGAAAGGTATCTTCATAGAACTGTTACTTCAAAACAGTCGCTGTCTGACGCCCTTAAAAGACAACAGGTTCTGTATTCATTTTGCAGATGCCACGTCTGGAGGAGACAAGAAGAAGAGTGAAAAACAGCTCATTTCAGGAAGGTAAATGCAATCAATGTTAGCGTTGTTTGTCATCATGATCACGTGCACTGCAATTTCAAGAATCATGGCGTACAAGAACTGATCACCACTGTTTAACTTAGAGAACATTTGTTCGTGTTGTCACGTTTCTAGCATGTAATTTGAAGGTGTTAAAGAGAAACTTAAGCTGCACAAAACTCCACAGTGATTTGCTTTGTGAGTATAAAATCATCAACGTTCATGTGTGGAAGTTTTTACCTTTGCACACGTCATAGAGCTGAAAAATATTTATTGTCAGCGTTATTCATAGTTGGCCACACTGTTCTTAAAGAGTGAAAGCATTTTGTAATACTCTGCTTCCTTCACTGAAGGTAAATTTACACATTATGAGCTCATTATAATGTGTGATGACTATGGTTTTCCTGAGTTTTACATGTTGACTCTGAAGAACAGTAAGATTTCCCTCAGTCCTTACCTCATTATGTGGTATGCAGTGATGAAAATCCACCATTTCTGAGACTAATTTTTCTGATCTTGTTGTGTAGAGTTGTCTGGGGATCTGGGAAGACATAGAGTAGGTTTTGTTTATTGTCTTACATTAAAATATTGATTATCCAGAAGCACTTTGACAAGATATAAGGTGAGTAAAAGCAAGCGTTTATACAAAGTCCAAAGAAGCTACCCTACTGCTGGTGTGTCACAGGTCAGTGCTGAAACAATTTAACAGTTTTTGTGTGATTGTAAGCAGCTACCTATGACAATTAAATTGATTTTTAAGATTGATGCTATATACATAGACAAATAGATATATGGATAATGAAAGAAAACAGAGATCAAGCTTTGTTCTGATGGAAAGAGGTTAGTGATTAGTGCATAGTTTATTAAAGCATTTGCATTTTGTATAAATTAAGCGACGAAGATTAGTCGTTCAGTTACTCTGTGCAGCACAGTGTACCTCAATACTCAGACGTATATTTTCAATTGAGGCAAAATGTTCCTGCTCAGAATGTTGGGATTGGGAAGAGGCTGAGCTTGAAGGACATGGCAATGTGGATACTTGAGTTAAGACACCATCATCGTTCTCAAATACGGGGTTCTCCCTCAAAGTATTCTCAAAGGCATAGGGAGCAAAGGTATGCCTACAATGTGGAGGAGATGAGGTAATGACAAAAAAATGCTTTTAGACCAGCAGGAGATACATCGTCGTTATGTAGAGTAGGTGATAAGGCAGAGATCTCAAACTGTTATACAGTTTTCTCTGCTTCAAATCAATGCACCGTTGGCAGATTTGTGAAGAACTTCAAAATTTGAAACAATCTATTCAATGTAAACCAAGTCTGCTGCAGCAAGGAATAATATAAACTCTGCAAGATTACCAGTGTTGAAAGAATCCCTGTGGTAAGGTGTTCAGACTTACACCAAAGTTATGGCCTTTCTGGGTTTTACACATTTCTTATTGATGAATATCAGAATTCCGATGATAGCACAAACAAGGCAGAGACTTCCCACGAGGCAGGTTATGATCAGGGATGGATCTAACGGCACAGAAACCAGGTCACTGCAGCGTTTCCCATGGTAGTGCCAGTGCTTGCCTGAAAGGCATCTGAAACAAATGAGAAAAAAATTATACCAAAGCTTCTACACTCTAGGTAGCATAGCACAAGCATGTGTAACTGTAATTAAATTATCATGGACTGCCTTCTTCCATAATTCCAAATATATACACTTTGACCCTGTTTTTTGCCGAGTATGGATGCTTTTTATTTCACGATAGAGATCTAAAGAAAAAGTATGACATCCGAATGGTGGCGTATTGCTGCCTAAGAGCTGTACTAAAGGTATGCGATTTGCTTCAGCAAGCTTGAATGCTTCAGACGTGAGGATGATGCGTCAGAATATCCAACCATAAAACAATGTCCTTTATGTATGAGTTTCCTTTTTGGTTCAGGTGACAAACTCTGATTTTCTCGACTCCATGCAGGTTTATTGGGCAAGGTCTCTAATAAATGTTTCAAAGATTCCTTAAATTTGTCATTCCCAACATTTTTTTGTTTACATCATAACTGATTGTGTATGTCCTACACATGACGCACCATATACAGGTTTACTTACAGTCAGATCAGTCAGGTTTTTGACCAGGCATCAAATATTTGAGAGCCAGATGCAAAATAGGAATAATTACACTAGCATTCTGCTTTAAACAATGCTGATATTTAATCAACTTATTTTCTCCTGTGTTTTGTTCATGATTGGTTCTTCATCAGTCACCTGTCCTATTTCGGATGCCTTTGAACGAACAATCAAGGATGATTCTCTTTTTATATAAGTCCACATGTTTCCACCTGCATTACAGAACAAGATTTTTTTTAACTCAAAAAGAAAAAACAGAACCATGTACCAATGTCAAGATACTACAGAATACTAACAGGAAATTGATGCATACATGGCCAGACAGGCCTAAGAGAGGATGAATGGCCTCTGTAAGGTCATGTTGTTTGTGTTATCTGTCACTGCTCAGATTATGTGTACCTGCAGGTTACTCCATGACCTGGGATTATTTCACAAAGGCCGCCATTCATGCAGTAGTCTGGCTGCAATATGCAGGTGCTCTGGCAAGGCAATCCATCCACGGCGCTGTAGCCAGGATCACACAGACACTCTGCCTCATTGGTCCAGCTGTTTACCACGCAGCGTGAAAACTCATTGCAGGCCAGGAACTTACAAGGGTCTGCCTGGTCAGCTGAAGGATCATCATGAGAGAGGAAAAGAAAGAGAGGAAGAAAAGAAGTGCTCATGGATTTTGATTGATGTGAGTGCAGATATCTGCCATAAATAAACTATTGATAACTGTCAATATCTACAGTCAATTAACATTGACTTTACTCTCTGTAGCGCAAATAAACAGCAAGAAGGAATGATACCGCGGTTGCGTTCGAGAGACATATTAACAGCAAAATCTCACCTGGTTCTATATCCAGTGAGCGGCTGTCAATCTCAATGTCCAGCCGTTTAGATGCTGCGTTGCAGAAGTCCTCAAGCACGCAGTGCACTGCTTCTGTAACATTATAAGGAACCGGCTTGTCCAGTTTCATCCTGCTGTTTACCACAACACTCCCATTCCTGAAGTTTAGAATCTCCAGCTGCTTAAATCCAGTCAAATTGGACTGTAAGTATGGCAAAAGCTGTGTGGAAGGACAGGAAAAGCAGATTGTATAGTTACTCACTCTTCATTTGAACAGTGAACAGTGTGTTTACCGTGTGAATTCTATCTATAATGTTTGCTACAAATATGACAATCTTGCTATTCTGACAGTAACTGCGTAATTAGATCCAGAACAAAATTAGGATTAAGTACATAATGTACAGAGCATGCAAGTTCTAATCAGGAAAGAGACAGAGAAGAGTTAATAGAAAGGCCTTTAAGAGAGACTAATGACAAGCAGTCAATCTCCTGAAAAAGGTTTCATAAAATGTTTAGATCCTTTTTTAACTGAAACTCTTAAGATGTTTATAGAAACTAGTATTGGTGCCAGGCAGTCTATCAGCCCTTCATTTACTCTAATTTGCCATCTAATCAAATAATATGTTGTAGACAATAAATTATTCTATTAAACCTGTTCCATGGTCTTAAATAAATAAAGGAATCCAATTTTATGGTAGTGTCATCTACATGTATCCTGAAAAACCTAGTAAACCATGTTTTACCATTTAACTTTTACGCTTTGCATTGATACATTTAAAACATGTCCTTAGACTTTTGGACATGAAAACCCGAAGAAATCATTCCATTCAGATTTAGGCTGTGGTGGTATTTGGGCAGAATTCAGCAAAAGGATTGGACCTGTGTAAATCAATCTGCACTGTTCCTCTCCCAGCCTCACCGTGTTCAAGACAGATGAGGCAAACGTCAAGCTACCATGTGAGTGGGAGAGATTATGACACTCTAACATTCTTGGCTGTCGAACCAAAGATAAGGTGCCTTAAGGAGCTCCGCTCTGATCGGGTTACCTCACCTATCACTGGCACACAATTTCTAAAGGGATGGGGTTTTTCTGCTGATAGTGTCAACCAAGGAAACCAACTTTCACAACAAAAAAGGGAACAACTGGCAGCCCAACTACATATACACTTTGGTGTGGACATCCATTTGTTTCAATATGCAATTCTATAGTTATATAAGTCCCTGACACAACTCTATCTATAACTCTACTGCTTTTCACGCAAGGTCAGAACCCAGCTTCCTCATAGCAAATCCCAGAACTCTCTAGGCTTAAAAAACCTAACAACTAAAAACACAACACAAAATTCCAAAGTCCTCTATGTATACAGAAGCTTAATAATCAGCAAGTCACAAACACAACCAATATTTAATAATCTTACACAAAGTTACACATGTATCTACTGGTTCTTGTTATTTTCTTTCAAACCAAGTCAAATACTCCCTCACCCATGTCCAAAAATGACACACTATACATCAGTCATGTCAATTATGATGCTATTGCATATATTTTTTTCTTATTTTCTGTCGCAAATTAAATTCAAACTCCATATCCACTTTTAATGGTTGCTTTACAAACCAGTAGGTACAGGAGTAATTGAAGCTAATAAATACAAGGGAACTAAAAGCTAAAGTGGAACAAATTACTTTATACACCTATGCTTAGTTGTATTCATACTGTGTGTTTGTGTGTCTGTTCGTATGAATATATACGTCATCTATTATTGTAGATGTATATGCATAGACAGTGAACCTATCACAGCAAGTCATTAAATCCATTTAAATAGGCTACCTGATATGTATACCTAATCTATGGAAAGACAATATTGAAATAGCCCATTTAATGGATCATGTGTTGATAAATCTAAATTGGTCATCAAACAATCCACAAAGTAAAGTAATGACTTACCGGTTCATCTGACATCTCTAGGTTTGCCAGGGAGCTAAATACATCATCATTAACATGAAGTGCAGCAACCAAGGTTTGGGCAACCACTAAACATTGGAGATGGAGTGTTGTTTTTAGAAATAGGTTAGATTTTTTTGTAGTGCATTTCTCTTTATCTCTCTGTTCCCATCACTTAACATCAGACATTTCCTGATACAGCGCAGGACTTGACAGCACTATCCTAAAACCTATTTCAGCAAATCAAGTTATAACCAGCCCATGACATGAACTGCCAAACATCGAACTCTCATATAAATTAAGATCATCTTTATTTATCCCACTATGGGTAATTCCAAATATTCACAGCGAAAGGCTAAAAAAATAGCCTTCTATGTACAAATATGTACAAAGATATATAAGCAGGTGTCTCATTTGAAATCCTCAGAATACATGACTTCTAAGTAGTCTTAAGTGTACATTTCTAAACTATGAATATCTGTCAAAGGACCTCATATTCTCTGTGTCCCTTTGCCTTCCATCAACCGCACAATCCAATTTGTATCAATGGAGCTCATAAGTGTGAGGCCAATGACTTTGCATAACACTGAATTCAAGGCACATCTGAGGAAGCCTAAAAATAAAGTGTGTCGTCTCTGTCAGCCTGTGACTAAGCCTTGAAACAAAATAGAGATGTCAAGTGAAGCCTTTTATTCTGATGTACGCTAACCAGCACAGGGATGAAGAGAGTCATCACCTGCATGACAGCAACTTATGCCAATTCAGTAGTGTTTTTACAGAAAAACAGAAAGGATTGTTCCTATAAATGCAACAAAATATGACATTTCACAAATTGTGAGCACTAAAATAACAACAACAGATATTTAAAAAAAGATGAGGGCCTTGAGGAAATATATTTTCTATAGCAGTTATATACAGACAGTCAGTCTATATTAGATTACACATTGAGTCCTGCAACATGCATGGAGATGTCCACACAAAGTTGACTGACATCACACTAAGGAGATTGAAACCAATATTAGCACAATGTGTGTGGTGCTGGAACTGACTAGAATTATTTAAAGCTTCTTACGTCCACTCAGAAACCAGTCGCTGAGGCAAACAAGTCCCATGATTCAGACTACTCTGTGCTAGCTTGCTCTCTACCTTGCACAATGCAACAGTTTTAGCAACACCAAATGCATAAAGAAGCATGACATTCCAAATGTATTTACTAAGCCTATTAACATATTATTCTGCCCCAAATTCATTCAATAAGTCGTTCAATCAGTAGGTTTATTTTTAAGGCGACATGCAAAATCTGTCAAATGTTGTGAAGAACAAATATTCCAAAGGAGAATATTTTGTTAATAGCTAACGTGCTTTATGAATACTGCACCAGATACCGTATATCCTTCATTTGAACATTTACACAGTGAACCATACCAAACATATTGATAAAGTAATGCCATACGTTAGTATAAACTCAGGCTAAATGAAGATTATTTTGCACCAAAAGTTTTTTTTTTAAATAAAGAAATCATGGAAAATAAAATGGCTTTAATGAGGAGTTAAAGTATCCTTGGAACGATACTGAACCTCAATACTCTCCCCCTTGTAAGTCACTTAAACAAAAAAACACCTCTTAAATTAATGGACGTAAAATTAGATATCAGCAATTAGATTTTTTCTATCTTTAGCCAGAAGATGTTTTTTTTATTTTCACTCTGTCTTTGTGACTTGTTGTTTTCTTTGTCTGTAACAAATGCAGAACACAAAACAACTTGTGAAGCAGACCTGCAGAGACCACACAGATGTGAATCCCCAGTTCACCTGGAAAACTGCAAAATTTAGATACTTGTATGGTTGCACATGCTCACAATGTAAGCTAGTTTGGCAAGGGCTTCAATGCAACATTTAACTTATCAAACCTGGGACCACACTTCACACCAAGCATAAAGTACAAACTGAGATTCAGCTGAATATTTGTAAAAACTTAAACCAGAAAAACCTCTGAAAAAAGCAGAACAACAGCAACACTTTAAACAATAAGGCAACATTTACAGAGATACACGTTAAGATCAGCTTTAGAGACAAAACCAGTAGACATGAGCATCTAAAGCAGGACAGACTAACCTCTCATGGGTCAATCAGAGCAAAGGTCAGAGAGTGAAAATGTTAGAAAAATCAGGTGCCCTCAGAGTTTTAGATACTGCATTTGGAAAAGGTTAGTGAGGAAAGTGAGAGCCTTTAATCTCCATTGCCTCTGAGGTATTGGAGTGGTTAAAAAAAGAACCACCAAAAGAAAAAAGAAAGATACCGGTATGGAGGCTAAAGTTGTCTGTCGCCTAGGCCCAGATTTACTAGATGCTCCAGTGTTTGGCAAGTTTTGGGACCCAGAGTGCTGTGTCTAAGTAAAACAAAACAATTTCACCAGCTTTTTTTTTGTTCACCTTTCAGACATTAACCAAAATCATTAACTTTGTGACCCAAAGGGAACATTTAAAATCTTAAATAATTAAATAAAAATAAATTATATATATCTATTTATATACACCGGACACGATAGAAGTCTTATCTCCTGGTTTAGCTCAGAGTTATAAAAAAAAGTATGAAACTAAAGCATGGAGAAACATGATATCCAACACAAAAGCTTGTGTACCTACCAGTTCAAGAAATGTATTTTCCAGTGATTTATACTCAGGGGAGCTCTTGTTGAACAGGTCATCAGAAAACATCATGTTAGTGACCCTCAAGCTAAAGAAAACCACTAACTCTTTGCTCTTGTCCACAGCTGTCATCAGTGGGGTGTTGACTTGTCTCATGGCGGGTGCAGCTGTGGATTCGTATGGATGATCATCAAACTCTGAAGCAAGCCCACTCCCACTCTCCTCTTCCAGTGGCTCAGTTAATTCCGCCTCTGTTTTGTTCCCATTTGGTCTTGTGTTGATTTGAATGTTTGAATTTTCTGCAGGAAGGTTCACTGTAATCACTCCACTGGACCCTTCACTTGAATCGCTCCTGTCCTCAGGGGCTACGCCGCTATCCACTGAGGATGGTAAAGGATCACGCTCTGTTTCTGCTTCCATGCCTTGGACTGTGTCCAAAGGAGATGGAGGAGTGGAAGCTGGAGCTGCTGCCTCAGTGGCAGATATCTTTGGAACTGTTGGAGCACTCGGCTGTGGTAGGTCAAGGCTAACCCCAGCAGGAACATCTGTCAGTACTTCTTCAGGGTGAGGGCCTTGAGTTGTCACTGAAAAGTACTCATTCCGTTTCTCTGGATGGTCCTCGTCAGTCAGTTCAGGCTCTTGAAAAGCAGAACCTTACAAAAGAGTGATTTGATAATCATGAGTTGTTTTGCACATGGTACAATATATGCATGCACTCACATCCATGTCGTTGACATGTTAGCGGAGACCGTGTTTATTCAGTCAAATTGAATATGGTTAGAGATGGATGTAGAGAGAATAGAAATGTCAAACTTAAAGCTACAGCTGGATGTAAATTTCTAGTAACAGGGTAACTAGGCATACATTCCCACTCATTCTGATTGAGTGAGTGTGTCCTACAACTTTATTTGTACTAAACAGTATATAGCAATTTTGGAAACTGAAAAACATCCCATTTTATCCAGTTCAAAGCACGGGCTCTTAGAATTACCATTAAAATTTTATTTAAAATGTAATTTTTTGTTGTAAGATAAGATATTCCTTTATTCGTACCTCAAAGGGAAGATTTGAAATTTGTGAATTCACTAGGGGCATTTTGGAAAATGGTAGATTTTTATTTTGTCTCCACTTTTTTACTCAAATTCTTAATGTTGTTTGAGGGTTAGGACAATGCATTAGGATTCGAGGCCAGATAAAATACAAGTCAGGGTTGGATACTCCAACTTCCTCTTACTATAAAAAAATAAACATATTAGGTTAATTGAAAACTCTAAATTGAACATTGGTGTGAATGTGTGTGGTTGTTTGTCTCTGTGTGAGCCCCGTGATGGACCGCCGACCTGTGCAGGGTGTACCCCGCCGCTCGCCCAATGTCAGCTGGAATAGGCTCCAGCTACCCCCACAACCATACTAGGAATAACCAGTATAGGTAATGAATGAATGGAAATATAGATATATTACGGGTTATTGATCTCATATGTGTATATGAGACCAAAACCTGAGTCAATAAAACCTGATTAAAAATGATGTTCTGGTTTAACAAAGTTTGTCTGCACAGCATGCGTTTGTAATGACCTGACCATGGGCAGGTTGCTGCCTGTTAAATTGATGCATTGCCTCTGCAGGAAGCATCTCTGTGGAAAATCAAACCACCAAGTCTGATTAAACTGTAATTTCCTTTTTCCTGACTGAAATTAGAGTTCTTCGCAGATACAGTGGCTTTACTAGGACAATCAATACTATACTCTGCAATAATTTTCTCTAACAATGTCTGGATTTCGAATGCTGCTTTCAGTTCTGCACAACGACCCTAATAAATTGCACAATGTATAACTTTAATTAGTTCGGAAATAACTCAATACAAAAAATATGTAATTTTCTTCCACCCTCTAAAAATGATATCTTATTATATGCAGACGTACTTTGATAGACTCATATTCATTAAATCATTGGACTTCTGCTCGGTGTTTATTCCTACCAAAATAAAGTTTAGAATTAGACTACTTTCATCATATCATATTGATCCTGAACAGTTTTCCTTGTTTAATTTTTTTGTTTTACTTTTTGGTACCTGGCTTTCAGTTATATAACTTAATAGGTAACCTTAACCCTACCAATGCTACACCACTAACAAAATGAAAATGTAAATGTAAATACCAGGCAAAGGTAACAAGAAGTAGGATTATACTTCATTTCTGTGTAAGAGTTCAAAGGGCGGAGTGAAATCCAACCCCCTGTCTATCGATTGGTTAATCGATAAAGCTTTGAATTTTTAAACTGGCCTCTCCTTGACATCCTGCTCGATAAATAAGATTAACCAGAGGAGGGCTTACCACCCATCAGCTGGCCCTCAGATTGTGCCTCACCTCTATCATCATGTTCAGTTGGTGGTATTTCCTTCACCTCTGCCTCCTCTTTATCCTCTGTGACAGTTTCCAGTTTTGTAGCCTCATTTATGGTCTCTTCCGCTGCAGCTGCCATAAAGGGTGTCTCCACAGTGACCTCTGAGAGGGTCGTGGGGATGAAAGGCACGAAGGTGTGTGTGTGTGCTTTTCTGGTAGAAACTTCCAGTGAGTTTTCCATCACCGCCACAGTGCGGAATACATTTTGAGTGTGAGTCCTGTGTTCTGCTGGAGCCTGTGTGGTGCCGGGCTCTGCTGAGACAGTCTCAACAGGGTTGATGCCCAGCTCCGCAACTGGATAAACAGTGGTCACTGAAGAGAACATATTAGAACAGCTTTACAATTATAAACTCCCATTTAAATCCCTGACACAATCAGTTCAGCCAAATGTGATTGTAACTATTCATACCAGCCTCAAAGTTCAACGTTTGTATGTCCAGCAGTAGGGGGGGTTCGTCTTTTAAGGCCTTTAAGACTATATGCTTTAGTTTAGGAGCATTTATATCCTCATCTGTCCCTGTGTCAGGCACCTCCATATCTTCAGGTTCATCGTTTAGCTCCGTTTCTCCATTAAAGACCACAGCATAGCGCACAGACACGTCCTCCGATCTGTGCAATACAACAAAACAGGTCCCAGAGCCTTATGAGAAACAAGTCTCACTGGTTACTGCCATCTCATAAAACTCATTTAAGGACAAAATGTGGGAAATCTTTATTTGTCTCTTGTTTTGTTTAATCTTTTTGCACAGGGCAAACAAACAACGTTACACTTTTCAAGGAATTTTAGAAAAGAAGTTCATCCAACTCACCGGAATCCCAGAAGCCGTATCGATTTGAATCCTGGAACTTTTTCAAACACATGATGCATCTAGAGATTTAAAAAAATGTACAATACATTTTTAAGAAGAATCAGAAATCTGTCCAAATTGACGGATATGCACCATTTTTGTAACTCTTCTTTGACCTGTTTTCAGCTTTATGACTGCTATTTTTGCATCAATTTCCAACTGATTTTCATTGCTTGGACCTTACATTATAATACTGTGCTTGAGTATTTTCTGCTATATTCGAAGTAAGTAAAATGTAAAGATTCTTGTCTTCAATAGAACACTTATGAGGAGTTCAGAGTTTTAGCTCTGTGATCTCAGCTGCATTGTCTACTGTAACTACAGAAATTAATTGAAACGATAAGCAGATTTTCTGCCATTAATATAACCTGTATAAACTGCCTGTCTGGTGTTTTGTTTCTTTATTTGTTTGCTTTTTCTGGCTGCTGCACATGGAGTAAACTCCAAAGAGGGGCCCTGTGTGGCAGTATAAGACTTCCCTTATCAAATGCTGGTTCAAATGATTCATGTAATTATTAACAGTTACTTTGTGACATGCTTGGCCAAATTTTTATATTTATTAATATATCCAGTGAAGGAAAAAACACATCCTCACTTGTATCCAGGTTCATTTTAGCACCAGGGATTAAAATGAGATGGAGAAAATTGGAAGGGAAGTGAAAAAATGTCTGAGCCATCATGAGTTGACATACTTGCTGCCAATGCAAACACAGATGGGTACATCAATAATGTAGGAAAGGGCAGAAGAAGCTGAATATATAAAGGAGCAAAGGTGCATCTCTTTTTTTATTAGAGGGGCCTTAACCTGATGTTATATGACTTGTATCTGCTACTCAACACAGCCAGGACAAAGCAGAAGTAGCTTAAGGACAGAGCAGTACCGGAATGTCCTAAACTCTCAAAATAAATTCTATAATTATAATTTCACCACGCTAAATGTGATCAGTAACTGTTACGGTTACAGTCCCTTCTTTGTTTAAGATAATCCATATGATAGGATTTTAAAATTCCAGGCTCACTGTCTGATATTTCCTTAAATCCTGCAGTGCAACTTTAAAGCTGTTAAATAAAGCAGGGTGCCTTTTACACCTAACTATTTAATATAATCTGGCATTTACATCCTCCCTTGTTAAACAACATTTCCTTCTACTTGGCTGTGAAGGGGAAAATAAGGGGCAGCTTAGCTTTCCATAGGCAGCCAGTGTTTGCTGAGAGGAAAAGACAGCAGCTCAGTGGAATGTTGACATTTGCTGCAGGCGTGTAATCTCACCTTGTCTCGAAGCTCTCTTGTCATGTCGCTGTATTGTGGTGCCTTGGGGTTGCTCAGGAGCTCGCTATATGTTGGATCCACAATAGTGATGCTGAACTCAATAATGTATTCCTCCAAGTTCTCTTTAATGGTGTTTGAATCTTCTTTAATCTGGCAAACAAAAAGCCAAAAGACATTACAGCTGATCCCATGTGTTTTCGATTGTCAAATGTGACTATGAAAAATAAGATTTAAAGTTGGGTTCTTAATTTACCTCATCAGCCTCAGTTGGGAGCAAAATTGTAGGGGGAGTCCAATTACCTGGGATATGCAACACCGCAGTTAATTCAGGTTGTCATTCATGAATGTTTTTAATTGCTTTTGTTGAGCTTATATTTAACTTACACTCACTGCCCGGTTCCAGTGTCCCTGCTGCAAAACTGGACATGACAGAGCATTCATCTTTTAAGTAACTAGTCTTCAGATATGATACAATACAGTTTACTCAGAGTTTTTGTCATGATTAAAGTATATAGATTTGGATAAGGAAGTAATTAACATCTATATCAGCTGTTCAATTATCCTAATACCCCAATAATAGGAAATATTAGGACATATTACAATCGGGGATACCATTAGAGGATTATATATTTAAAACTTCATAATTTGTACCTACCCTTCATTTTCAGCCTGCTCTGCCACTCTCTGACCATGTGAAAGATCAAAAACGAGATATATATTAGGTTTTAGACATTTCCTACAGTATGTGAAAACATATTGTGTGGCTTGTTCACGTTGCAAAACTTACTTTGGCCACCAAGTCTAGATGCTCCTGAGAAGTGCTGAAATTCTGGGCCAGGTCATCCATGCAGAGGTTTTCATGCTGGCAGCTGTAGACCCATGCTCCATATTCCTCAGGGCTTGGAGTTCTGTCTAAGAAGATCCTAAATGCTTCCCATATTGCTTCCTGACAAACTAAAAAGAAGTCATAGAATTGTTTCCAGCAATTTGCTAGTGCAATGGAAAGTACAAATATGAGAAAAAATATGCAATCATGCGTTTTTTTATAAAAGGTCCATACTGGCTAGAAAATCACAGCATAAAGAAATTAAATGAAGGGAAAAGAAGATTGTGTTGATTAGTCTTGAAGTGAAAGTAAACATGTTTGGTTTTTTAACTTGGTTTTAGTTAGAGATTACACACTATTTTCTTAATATGAATTATATAAAAATGCAAAACGATTTTTTTTTTTGTTCAATGCAACCTCAAACTAAAAAGTGCCATTTCGTCTTGTCTCTTAAAAGTCTAACTATATTCAACAATTACTCATGACATTTTCTGAATATCAAATCATGCAAACAAATATCGACCAATATCGACATGCAAATGGGACATATATTCTCAGAGAAACCCATTTCTGAAGCTATGCAATTACCTTCAGGATACCACATTAATCTTCCTCACTTTGAAATGAAAATGCAACAGCAGCTGTTGCAGATTCAGTTTAATTAGAAACCTATTATGACAGCCACAATGGCAATTCTAATCTCTCAAAACATCCACAGTTATCTTCTCTTAGACAATGAATATTTGCATTTATCATCATTGTGAGTCACTCAATTATTTTCTGTGTCTAGATGTTAATTTAAAAAAAAAGGAAGACAACTAGGAGAATCATATATACTTGATTAAATAAATCTGCTTGTATTTTGCTTAATTTTCTGACTGTAGGAGACATCAAAGCATCAAAGGTTTATTCATTTGATACAATTTGGAGCTTTATACGGTTTTCACAGAGATTTCAAAGCATGAATCATGGTCACATTATTGTCAAAGGTTTATCTCTACCTCTGAGTTTGTAATAGGCCCGGTGGCTGCTGACGACGGCTTTAATCGAGTCCTGGGGGCACACTTTGACACCTGTATTGAAGATCATAGACCTTTTCACCCGATGTCTGTCCCGCTCTGCCCTGACATTGGTTGCGTGTCCGACTGGTCTAGAAGTTTCCAGAAAGTGTCGATACTTTACATCCCTGAGTCGAAAAGAGCCGTGATCGTGGAAGTCTGCAGGAGGGAAAAAATTGCTCTGTAGTTATCGTGCATAGGTAAAAGTCACTGACGAAAATCTAGTCATCTAATCATCCAAAGAACAACATGTTTGATTTTCCATTTCATCTTTTGTCTTTGTCTTAGTATTATAGAATAATGGAGGAATGTCACTTTTAAAGAACGCTGGGCTTACCACTCAAGCCTAAAAGAAACTAGACGTTTATTTGACAGACTTCCTTCACAACCGTTGGATGATGGAAGCATCCTAGACTTGTGATGTGGGGCAAAGCTACAGTGCATGATTAATGTAGAGCTTCAACTGGCAGTTCAGGTAGAAGGAAATTGGCATCGAATGTTTCCTCTAAAAAAAGCTAATACAGTCGTTTCAGTTGACCCTGATGTGACACCATTTTCGACTTCATTTTATTCATCTGCGCAAGGTTTTGCCTTGGGATATGTTGTTGTTTAAAGTCTGCAAAAGGTCAGTGACAGTGGGAATTCTTGATTCACTTGAGTGAACAGTAACCTTTATTGGACTCGTGGTCCAGTAATCAGTCAGCCGACACCCACGACCGTCAAAAACATTTCAATCTAACTGATTTAAAATCCTACTGGTGTCTCATGGCATCTGTTCAGTTTGCTAACTCCTGAATTAACTGTTGCTGCTTTATAACCACTTATGACCAACATCTAGTTTTAAAGAGCAAAGTGTGCTGAGAAGATATTTTTAGATCATGTAAGAAAAGCGAAGCTTCTGTGTGTGTGTGTGTGTGTGTGTGTGTTTGTGTGTGTGTGTGTGTGTGTGTGTGTGTGTGTGTGTGTGTGTGTGT
>JABUIW010000011.1:9519768-9633725 GCA_013363375.1 Menidia beryllina | reverse complement strand
GTGTGTGTGTGTGTGTGTGTGTGTGTGTGTGTGTGTGTGTGTGTGTGCAGATCTGCAATTCTTTTAGGTACAATGAGTTATTTAAGCTTTAAGTTCAATGTAGTGTGAGAATTTCTGGAGCCTGTAAAGGTTTGAGGTGCTGCTTTGTGACCGGAAAAATATCAGTCTTAATGCTGTAAAAATGCGATACGTTTAAAGGATAGTGAATGTCCGACACTTTCTCTCTGTGTTGCTGTATTGCCTTTTGGCAAGTGGACTGTGCTTTCAATAAACATGAACTACTGGAACTACTCAGTGATCAGCAAAGGACATGAGTAAAGATCAGTGTGTGTATGCACACAGAAGTAAATTACCACTGGATAAAAATGTGATTGTATCGCCTGGAGAGTCTATAAATACAGAAACAGAATATCCAATTTTCTTGTAATAAAAACGTATCAGAGCGGCACTGAATACAGTATGGCCCAATTTTTTCTTGTCTTAGTGAAAACTTTCTAAAGATTAGGCATACTTTTGAGGTATTTCAGTGGGATGTTTTTGCACCATTACAAAAGCCTATGTGCCAGTCCACATGCTGTGACACAGTCATCCCATTGAATAGGCCCGTTTGTTGTGATGCCAGCTGGCAAATCTGAGAGGACCTCTTAAGACAATAAGCCAAGATTTGTAAGCCTAAAAACAAAGACTTTAGATCCTCAGAACTCAAAAAACAAACTGAACCTTCTACACAAAAAGAAACATAAGTTAAGCAACAAAAAATAAGAAATAAGTGGGTTTCAATAATATCTTTTGGGAGTGAATATTGTAATTCATAAACTTCATTCATTGGTTACTTGATATATTTCAGGGGAAAACATAATTCTGCATATCTAAGACGGAAATAACAACTAACAAACATTTTTCTTTATCTTGTATGTTTGATGGGCACACAAGAGACAGTCAGCTCAGACAGTGTCAAGTGGGAGCATAATGGAAGTGTATTCTACTTTTCTACTATCATCTGCACAGGGTGGACACCACAATACAACCGTGTCTCCCTATGATTTACTTGATTATCTTCAAGCTCAGATATCTTTTATACAAACCAAATAAATTGACTAATTCTATTTTCATAGTAAAAATAATGTATAAAATCTTTTTTTTTCAACATAAAACTGTACAACTCTATTATTTACTTGACTTACTATAGGTTGCATATGTGTGGTATATAGTGAAAACCATATCAATATCAAGACATTAAGACATGGTTCCTGCTGTGAATATTTCCATAATTTTAAAGCTGTATTAGTTTGAGGTCATGTGATACAAAATCATCCTTTTTCCTGCAGGCGTCATTTATCTTTGACTAGATAAATCAGCTGTGCCTGTTTTACTCATTACTAAGGCTGGCACATTTTCAAAGATTATCATGGTATAATCATGTGTTCTTCAATGAATTGTTGCTACTTGTTTCAGTTTCTTTAGCCTCTCCTTCTGCGTACACTCAGCATCTTACGGTGAATTTACTCAGCATTTATTTATTCCCACAGCTGTTTTGCTGGAGCAGCTCTTTTTAGTTGGTAAATATCCTCAATCTGGTGAAGGTCAAGAAAATCTGTGAAACTCATAGCTGACAAGCATTTTAGCAGAGTGGAGGGTTGGGGGTGTTTTTCTTAAAATCTACCCCACAACCTTTTGATGTGTTTTTGGATATCTTTGAGTCAGAGGCCTGTCAAACACATGCTCAGACACGGGGAGGTGCATGAGGACTGGGAGTTGGTCCTAATGCCCAGTACAACCGCAAAAGGGCCTCACAGCAGAATTAGAGGCCAGAAAAGATTAGTGTCCGACAATACTGGGAACAGAATAGCTTTTGTTTCCTTCAGGATAATGAGCTCACCCAGGGACATCAAGCTGAACATTTCAACCAGTGTGGACCCCAACTTTAGCCCTGGCATAGTTCTGCCCTCTTTCAACGTAGCATTTGTCATTGCCAGTTTGGTTCACAATTAATATTCATGTATTCATGTAATATTCATAAAAATGTGTCACTGCATTTGACATTCCTCTTCATGTCTGAAATTTAAGTCTTTTTCTAAAACTAAGCTGGCATTTTATATTAATAAAAACATAACTCCACACCTGCCTCTACAACCTCTAATGCCATTCATATCATATTTGACACACATTTCTGAGACTTATTCACCTTCATATATAGTTAAAACTTTGTTCAATCTAGATTATAGAATAGTGTAGCTAGTTCACAGTAAAAATTTACAGATGATTTATTTACATTTTATTGAATAACACATGTAGTTTTTATAGTTTTTTAAAACAGAAACATAGACAAACTTTAGATAAAATGTTTTTTGTATCCGCTTTTTCTAAGCTTAGGTTTTATAGGGTTAAAGTGTGCAAACATGTTGCATTGATACTATACTGACACAACTAAACTTGAACCTTTCATAAAGTGACAAAGAGCTACTTGAATCTGAAGTAAATCAAAGAGAAAAATCAAAATTCATAAACATTCATTTCTTCACAGGGTCCTTACCTTTGATTTGACTTGCTTGGAGGGTAAGCAGACACACAGTGAAGAATACTCCTGACTTTAAAAGCATGGTGGGGCTAATTTTCTTTCAAGTTTGAAGTAATCATTTGTAAAGAGAAAGTTTCAAGCAACAATAGAATCCAGAATCTCCTTATCTTAAGTCCATTAGTAGCGTGAGCAAAAGGCTTTTCATCAGCACTGACAAACTTGTACCACACACCCAACAGCGCAGCTCAGTGCTCTCCTATATTTGTACTCCGGCTTCGTTTTCCTCGTAGTTACTTCCTCTGGGCTGTTTGATCCCTGTACGGCAGTGGTGGCTGCATGGATGAACGAGCAGTGGCCCTGAGGGAGGGAGGGGAGCTGGAAGGAGAGTAGGGAGTTGGAATTTTGAGTTCAGAGTTGCCTTCAACGCAGTCAATGTGGCAATAGTGGCAAGGTTAAAAAGGCAAGCTTCGTTTGGAGTTTAATCTCTTCTTCTTGCTGCTTGTAATCCTTGTGGGGCCACGTGGCAGACCTGCCTCATCCTGTTAGTCACCTTCTGGACCTTCATCTGTCAACTGACACTTGGATCTGGCAACTCCCCACTATGGCTGTGGCCCGATCACTGATACGCAGCCTCCTCTGGTGTTCCCGCGCACCTCTTTGAGTTACATTCCTTCACCTTAATTCTTTTTCAGTCCTGTCCTCTGTGGAGTGACTCCAAAGTCAGCGATGTTGGGGATATGAACTAAAATCAAGATTTCTGAATGGCACCTTTTTTTGTATTATTCATCCTCCTCCTGTTCTAATGTACTTGGCTACTTGTGAGCATCACAACATATTAATATAATTCTAGGAGTGTCTTATTCAACTTCCTTTGGAGTAGTTATCATGTTACCATTTTGTATCTCTTTCAATTTTTTTAGCAAGAAATGCTGCATTTGAAACCAAAGTTGTGTCTTTCAAACTGAGATGGCTATAGAGGTTTTTATTGCTGTTCGTCCATCAGGGTAGGAAGGGTCCATGTTTTTGGTCTCTACCCTCTCTTCCTCCCCCTAAGAGGATTAGTCTTGTTGGTTGCTAGCCATTTGTTTGCTGTAAATAAGCCTGTTCATGATATACGTAATCCATCCAGATAGGTTTCTGACACAGTGATCTGAGCTAATGGTTGATACTTTACCTCGCTAAGGTAGAATTTTAGCCTTTCTAACTTCACTCAAATATTCCACTTTACAGAGTTTAATCACCTAAGAGCTTATTCTAAAAACCTGCTTGTTGAGATGTTTTTCTGACTCACAATGATTTCTATAAGGTAAATCTTGCTTCACCAACTGAAGTATCAAGAGGAGATCAGAATTAGCCTTACATCATGAATGGAAACATTATTTTAACACTTTTTCATGACATTGCATACACCTGCCTGGAAGCTGTTTGACTTTACTGTATGACAGACATTTGCTATCAGTCCAGAACTCACAACTTACCCTGTCAAGCATTTCTGGGCATTTTTAGTGCTTAATGATATATAATAATTTTGTCACAAGTCTTTTATTGAGTTCAGCAGCAACACTTCCATCAGTAATCAGTTTTCTTTGACACCAAACACAGATTAGGTTTGTAAGGTGAACAGGCACTTATCAAGCCTGGAATGGGGCAAGAGGCAGGGGTAGGTCTGGCAAAAGATCCCACCACCACATATAGTCTGACCCAAACAAAATGTATCCTGGATTCAACAATATCTATCCGAAGTGTTCTTTGGACAGGGTTGTGAAATTTACAATATATATTAAAAGAGTCTCTCTAATTACCCCCTTGAAATTTATGGGGACTGTTTCAATTAAACGGAAATCAACTAAACTAATCCATGCCCTCAGCACATTCTGTTTAATCAGAGCAGACTGTTCCAGTGCACCGTTCCAGTTTATGACCTCAACTTAAATCCCAAAGGATTACAGCCAAGGTCACAAATCGGGTCTTGGTCAAGATTAAGTAAATAATTTTAGGTTCAAGGTGGATCAAGAACTAATTTAATGCACTGAAAGGTGAAGTCTATAGAAACTTGCACCAGTGCCGAATGCCCAATGCAGCATAATTTTGCAATTATACTATTTTGTGGCTCATACTACTATCTCTCTCAAGTTTACTCAATATTTATGATCTCTGATCCCAAGATAAACAAAGTTTTGCTGATCTCATCCATGAATTTTTTAAAAACATATTTGACCTTCTACTGCCAGCTAATGACTTCAGGAAGGCTGCTTTGGTTTTAATTATGTAACAGAGTGAACGTGGTACTTACCATCTGTCAGAATGGGTCACTTCATCGGGGACGACCCCAGCATGTCTTTGCTTTACAATGCCTGGCACAGAACAAGAAACCTCTGCTGTCATCTCCATCCACCAAATATCCTTTTGGTGAACTTGATGTTCTTAGGATTGATTTATCTGTTTTCACATACAAATTACCCACCATCTAATCTGATACAAAAACTAGATCATTATTCAATTGTAACCTGACATGGAAATTTGTTGGATATAAAATATGTGTATGGATACTTATCACTGAAGTTGTCAGTAGAAGTCAAGTTAAAGCCATCATCAAAAACATAATTCTGGTGTGAGAGTGTAGATCAACTCAAATTCAAGCATACAAAAACTGTCAAAATTAAGAATACGTGTCATGTTCTGAACATAGGCCTTACAGAGATATTGATGATGCAGGATTACAGCATCTAACAAGCCCTGTTTAAAAATTGTGTTTAGTGATAGTATTCTCTAAATCGACGGAAACAAAAAGTGAAGAAATAATAAGATAAGGAAGATTTTTCTCAAATCTTCATTATTAATTAGTTGTCAAGTTCCACAAAAATCTCACAAAATGTAATGTTTATATGAAGCAACGTCTAATGTCTTTTGGGCTTTAATGTGCCTTGTGAGAGCACAGAAGACCATAGTCTAATTTTAGTTTATTTTAGCTGTAACGGAAATACTTTTCCTCTTTGGGAAAATCCACCCTGGGCTGCTTATCACCATGATCTGTTACACCTGCTGCAACGAAAGTGTCACTGTCAGTGTGCTAATTCCTTTAATAACATCAGAGGATGACTTGCTACTGGAGGAAATAGGTGAGATACTTGAGCAGGCTACCATGAAAGTCCAGAGCATGTACAACAATACAAGGTTCAACATAATCAAGGTATTGTTTCAGTAATCTGGCTTTATCAACCCTTATATGCAAGGCAGCGTCACTATAAACGTGTGTATCAACTACAGAAATGCATATGTACACAGTCATGCTGACAAAATATATCAGTATCATCTAAAATTTAAAATATTAAGTCTTTCTTAAAATGTTGCTGCTACAGTCAAAGCCAAGCTAAATATTTGGCATAACGTTTTCTTTAAAAAATATTTCAAATGATTCAATTCAGCAGACTTATTACCACTCCTGTTTTAATACTTGATAACAAATCACACGTTTCAATCAAATCTTAATTATTTATTTTAACTGGGCTGCTTATCATGACTGAATGGTTAATTAACTTTGTGACACTGAAACCCAGAGTTGAACCTGAAGTTACCTCACAGAGCCTGTAATCCAATGTAGTACAACCCTTTGCTCAACAGTGTAATAGAATAAATCATGCAAAAAAAAACATTAAAGCTATGTGGACAGTAAACTTCAGTGGTCAGCATGACAACTGTCTGGAATGCTGGAGGTCATTCTGACTAATGAAATTTTCCGTTTCTGTTGACCTCACTATCCATGCAAGATTTAAGGTCAAGCAGAACAAGTGGATTCAAGTATTCAGTATCTATCACTAAAACATCCGTTTAGATATAACTGAATGCTTTCAGTTTTGTTAAACCTGATTATATTGTGCTGTGGCCCTAAGGTGCATTGCTAAAAAGAAAATAAACATAACAGCCCAACCAAATCCTAAAACATCAATCAAAAGTCAGAAAATCTCAGTGCTGCAGTAACAGATTGCAGCTACTGGAGCCAGCAGCAGAAATACAATTCTTTCTAATATTTGTTGCCATTTAATTTTTCATGATTTGTTTTGATAAATAATGCATTCAGTTTACATTTTAAATGAAAAGGTTTAGTTCAAGAAAGGCAGACCAAGAATAGAGAAAGTATGACTGAAAAGATTAAATATTGATTGTACCTTTGCATGAAAAAAATAGGAAACTTTAACAACTTAGACATATATAAACAAAATAATTTTAATAATACCTTTCCATACATCTTGTACTTGAGAGAGATTTCATCATTGTGCTTCCAACAAAAGAGGCTAAAATTACTGACACACCAACAGAGGGCAGCATTCTCAATTTAAGATTTGAAAACATGTTTTATAGGCTGTATAAAGAAAAAGTATATACAGCATATATACAGGTAAATGTTTTAATGCATTGAAATGTATTACCAGTAACTGACTGTGAGTTGTCAGTACTAGAAGAACAAATAATCACACAAAGCTGTACAAAAACTCTATTTTTGAGAAAATTGCCTCAGCAAAACATGTTTTTTACTGAAACTGATTGAATATTCTCGCTGAAGTGACCAGAAATAATGCATTTACCCATTTTCTATTTTTCCCCATGAATTTTGTAATGTGCCCACAGCATATTTGTGTGAACACTTGTGAGATACATTCATTTTAATTTGTGTTTGCCTTGGGAATTTGAAAAAGGAGAAGACAAGAGAGAGGGGATTACATGCAGCAAAGGTCTACACAGCAGCTTAAACCAGTGACACAGCTATTACACATGGTCAGTGCCTTCAGGCCCCGGGGTTACAAGGATGCCCAAAAAGGCATCCACTCTCGTGGTCATATGATGATGCTCAAAGCCATTAATTCAGATTCTGTGACTATCCAAGTGTATTCTTCCTATGATAACCTACTTCCCTGTCTGTAACAGCTTGCCCTTTATTCTATTAAATTCACAAGAACGGTTACAACCTTGTTACAAACTGTTACAATCAACCTGTCCAAGGTACTTGTTTATTTACAATTGAAAATGCCAAACACAGCAAACATTTAGAATGAGGAAAAATCCTATTTAGGCTTTAGTAAATAAGCAACAGTCTGCAGGCAAACGGTTAAGACCTTAAATGCTTCCATCTGTGTTCATTCTCCTCCATAATCCTCCCTTATGCTCCAACTCTAAAGGTTCAGCGTGTCTGAAAATTACAGTAAGGCTGGTATGCTTGTCTTGCTTTTTACATGATAATTTCATAGAATAGGAAGTTTCACTTCTTTTTTTACTGAAAGATCTTCCTTAATCTATGACAACTAAAGCCATGAAAAGATTTTCATTGGGAAAGAGAAATAAGTTACAGAGTTAATACACGTCACACCCTGGTTTGTTAGAACTTGCTTGGAAAACGTGTTTCTTAAGCAAATTTAACTTTCACCTGATGATTTTATCACAATATTATTAGAGACAAATCTGTCAGTTTCGATAGGATGATGAAAACGCCTTCAATTTCTGATGAAGTCACTAAATACATTGCATGATATAAAAATAAAGGCTCACAGCTTTCTAAAAAGCTCTGCACAAAGTTCTGCTAAGTTAACCAGTCAAAGTCAATGGAGTAATACCTCTCTTTTGTTCTTCATAAGAATCAGTGTAGACACCCTGGAGGTTTTCCTCCAACTCTCTGAGCTGAAGCGGAGTTAAAAAGCCTGCATTCTCATGCTGATTGAAGGATGAAAATCCACTAAAATGAGGGCCTGTTCATCAAGTTCTCTGTGGGCTTTCCTATTATCTGTGGGGAAGGGAGTGGCCCAGCAGGAAAGACTGTGGAAAGGAAGGCAGCTCTTACAGTGAAATAGAAAAGGAGTTGAGAGACAGGAAAAGGAAAAGAAGTGAGGAAGACTGAGAGTGTGAAGCAGAAATAAAGGAGATGGAAAAACTATCAGGATGAATGTAGAGACACGATGCAGTGTTGCAAGGGATAAAAGAAGGGAAGAGTGAGAGAGTAGCAGAGAAGGAGGTCAGGTCAGCTGACAGTGAATAGGGTATCCAATTATGTCCAGCTGTTAATCTCCACCTGCTTAAAGCGCACAAGAACACGAAAGAAAGCGCAACTTAATTGACTGTGACATATAAACCCATAAAAAGGTGCACCGGCCTCCAGAAAACACCTGACATTTGAAAGGTTTCATTTAACCAGATTTGGTGCATATATACAACAAAAACACTAAGAAAGATCTGGTGCCCCGAGATTTTTACACTTGAGTGCTTGTTTTTGTTTGTGAATTTGGAAGCAATTTTGGGTTAGCCACGAAGTGGGTCACACATTTAATCGTATCATAGAGCTTTACCTGAAGATCTTGTTTTCTTCTGAGGCTCTGTCACCACATTTGATATAATTGGCATTGACATTACCAATATAGCATACATGGTAATGTTTACATAAGGAAGGTTTACCCACTTGTCAAATGATCGATCCCAGCACACCCACACTACAAAAATGACTAGGTCCATTCCATTCAGTCTCACAGAGGGTCAGCCTGAGGACATGACATTTGGTTCATCCAGGCCATGTCAAAATCAATCATCAATTACTCATAATAAATGTAAAATTTGTAAAGAAAAAGCTCATTTGAGGGTTACAATTCCAAAGGTCCCAGGTCTCCATAAATTTGCTTCAGATCTTTTTTTCTCCCATCTATTTTCCTTCATGGTAGTTTGGCTCACTCAAAAAGGACGTGCACCTCAGAACTGAGACACATTTTAAAATGGCTTGTAATCTGCAAAAGATGTCTTGGTAAAACCAGAATGCACCTTTCCACTATCAGATTGTGAGTTCTCTGCCAACTGCTGGTATGGTTGAATGATAGTGTTGGATTTGAGTCTCTTGTTCAGCCACAGGCGACGGAGTTTTAAAATGCTATGCATTTTATAATCAGTGTCATATTCACATGGACAATGGGTTCAGGATTTCCCAGTATCATAATCCCTTCACCTGCATTCACCTTTCTCCCACATCCTGCAGCCTGTAGACTGCTTGTCCCCCGGACAAACAACATAAAGGACACCAGCTGTGATCAGTCAGATCTGACCTTCCTGCTCGGTTGTTCCAGTTCTGATGCCTTTCTGTAGTGGACAGAGTTCAACGTGTCCACGCTGACAGTCAGACTTTCACACCTCCGATACAAAGCTCGCCGTGATGAGTTGTGCACTCCTGCTTCCTTTCATCAGCCAGTATTGTGGCTGGAAGCAGACCACACGTCCGTCAATTCATTCTCACACTACTGCATCTCAGATGCCCATGATTCTACGGCTTGCTCACAGGCTAAATTTTGGTTAACAACTGAATAACATTCTGCAAGGCGTACCATTTTCAAGATTGGAGCCATCATTTGCTTCCACTTGTCCAATTTTCATGCTTTGAGTACATCATTTTCAAAATGTGACTGGTTGCCTTACATATCCTGTTCACTCATTTGCTTCTCTGGAATGAGGAAAATCAATATTTCCCACATCACATGTCAGTGGCATTAATGTTGTAACTTTAAAAAATTCTTGGTAGAAATAAATATTTTCTTTTCATCTTTGATTTTTAGATTGCTTCCGAACCGAGATGGAAAGAGCCGGAAAAAAAGTTGGTGTTCAATATTTAAGATAATCATGAACATTTGTTTGGTAAAATGATTTGCCATGCAAATAAGTTATTTTGAATAATGCATACGCTGAGAAGAACTGTGGGAATTCTGGATTTGTTTGCACCGAGCAAATTTCTTTAGCGATTATTGAGATTTAGAAACACAGGATGTAAAGTTTCCATTTCAGTGCTCTCTCTTATGCTTGATAAGAAAAAGGTCAACGGATAAAAAGTCAATTATGTCAGAAGTTTTCTTCAATGCACTTTGACACAACAATTCACACTATATGATGTATCTATTTTATACTATCAGTGCGCCACATAGTAAGATAAAAACAATGTGTTTGACCTGTATGATTACTGAAAGTTATCATGCCAAACAAGTAAGACAAGAAGCCAACCACATATTGACATAATAATGCATGTTTTTGGACAGTTGGAGAAAGATGGAGTCCATCTCAAGCATAGACCTTTAAAATAAGTCACTTTGTATAGGGAGTGGCTGTGAAGCAAAGAAAGAACACATATAACTTAAGGCTGGGATTTAGGACACAAAGAGGGGCTCTTGGTGACACTTTCAAACTCCACATTAACTCAGATTAGTGTGGAAATTAGGAATCAAATTGATTTAACTTTAACTTCAGACATCAGACCTCATATTTGTTGTTTTACCAACAAGTTTGGATTGTAACTTTTTGTTTGTTTTTGTACAGTTTTTGTATAGAAACCCTAAAGCTGTAACATGGTGAACTGCAAAGCATGCCACTTTTATAAATAAGAATTATAATTACAGTTTAACATTACGGCCAATGTCCATATCCAACATCCAACAGAATTTTTGGACATTATAATGGGTCCTGAATATTTTTTTATTTTATTTCTTTACATTGTATTGATGCCATGGATTCTTTAGCAATAGCAGGAGCCTCTTGTTCCTTCCTCTTTAAGGTCACTATTGTTGTAGGCCTTGCTTAATCAGAAGGGGCCAAACAATAAAACTGCAAACAAAACAATTTACCATCAAAGAAAACTGTATGGCTTCATCATATGTGTCTGAATAGCCCATGTGTCCTTCACTCCACGGTGACTCGTGATACATCTGTAACGCAGCACACTCAGTTAAATGAAAAAAGTGGCGGTCTAATTAACATATGTGCCTGCACCTCATGTGAGCAAGAGGATTTTGTCTGCTGCTCTGCAGCTGCAGCACTGCTGCTGCCTTCATGAGCAATGCAATACTTTACTGGTCATACAGATCCATAAATCCTACTTATAAAATATAAACCGAGATCCTGAATAAAAGATTAACCGGTCGATTGTGGATAATCTCTGATTTATTTAATCCTTTCCTAACATTTAGAGATACCCTTTTTTTTTTCGCTGTCCTAAACTGTATATTCACAGAACTCCAGCAAACTCACATACCAAGGTCTGATTTTGCAGAGAAAAACCTTAGGCCGCCTCGTGAAGTCTAATAAACTGAATAAGGGAAGCTGAGAAATGTCACGTGAATCATATTTGGTGGGGGCTGAAGACTACAGAAAAAAAAAGCTGTGCTGTGGAAGAGGAAAGAAGCTACACGCTCTGTAACCTGCCCCTGACCTCATTTTGAGGCTAGCTGCTCGACACGATATGCCTCCGTCACATTCTGTGCTGTCAAATTGTCTTGCGGTCAAGTTTAGTCCCAGGTAGAGGTCTAGAATGAAAAAAGAAATGGCTGGCTCTGCTACTTCCCTTATAGTGATTTTGAAGATTCACATTGACGTTGGCAGGTCACCAATAACCGCTAGTTACAATCAATGAAATAACTGTGAATGACTTTAAATGAATAACTACTAAAAAATAAGGTATTCAATTTGAATTTGCACAGATTGGTGGTTCTGTGAAGCACTGGCCTAGACATTTCCATAGGTCAGAAAATTGAAACATATTTTTATATACACAAGTCTTCACCTTTAAGGAATAACTATAAACTATTATGTTAAATAAATGACCGAATGTCAAAATAACATGCTACTAGATACATAAGATGGACTTGTTTAGGGGTAAAATACTCTTTAATTGATTAAAAATATTCAGAAGATGTAGAATCATTTATTTGGGATATATATACAATATTGAAATGTTCTGTCTTGGTTTTACTTTCTATTTGATAATATGTTGCATAGTTTTTTAGGACAGTTTGTGTTTGTGGTACAATTCTTTAGTCAATTCTTCTCTTTCTTGTGGATGCTATGCTTACAAAAACTTTGTAAGTTGGAACACTGACGTTCTTAATGAGCAGACAGTATCTCCAGTTACTTTGTGAGCTGACTTGAATATGAGATCCAGGAGGCAAATAGCACATCCAACATATTTTTTTTCATGCTTGTTGTGAGAATGCCTGTATAGAAATCATATGAGTGCCTTTCTCTCGTCTATCTGAGGTAGGTTGGAGCCCCCACTATCATAACTCGCTGATAGGTGTTGATCACTCAGATTTGTGCTCCTGGAGGACAGAAAAATACTTACAAAGCAGGACAAAGATGAAGAGCTAAACTGGCAATGAGAAGGAGTCAGGACACATCAAAGAAAACACCAGGAGGAACTGCTGTGGAATGATTCCAAGTTTTATAAATTGACTGTCTCACCATATTTACAAGACGAGTGGTTGTTGGACTTTACTTTGACATTATTTTATGCCGCTAAAACCATGAATATCTCATTCTCCATCAAAAGACTTCAATAAAACCAGTAGTCAAAACACATGTACCAGACATTCAAAAGAAAAATTATTGCACACATTTCTAATACAAAATACCGTGGTTTCATGTTAAGAATGCAAATCTTCTGCTTCCTTTTTCTAATCTCTTCAGGTAGGACGTGAAAATTGAATCAGTATCTGTGACAATAACAGAACAACCTATAAGACGCTGTAGACAAATTTAATGCAGCCGCAAACAGACCTACACATCAACATTAAATCAAAGGAATTGTTTGTTCAGTAAAATTGAATTGTGGCTCTCCTGCAGCACTTTGTTTGACTTTGATATTGAGTGAACATTTTACAGAAAATAGAGCTCTGACACATATTATTCAGCTATAGTGCATGCTATCTCACACAAGGATATGCAGATGGCACCAGCAGCAGTCAGTGGGAGGTTGGAATTATGGACTGACCAATTTGACACCGTGTATTTTAACAAATCCACATTTGGATACAACATTTAGTTGAAATGAAATAGCAAATCATGCGAGATTTTCACTGACTGCCTGATTACACACTTTTATCAAAACGTGATCTGCGTGTTTAGTATACCACAGTCCACAGCAGCATCCTTACAGAACGACTCGACTCGTATGCGGTTATGGTTGACTGGAGGTAATTCTTTGAGTTGCGTAAATCTCAGGTGCTCAACCACAGCTATGTAAAAATCTAAATTTATACGAGCAGCTTCTTTTCATTTATTTTTTACAGCGTATCTTTTAAAATATGTATTCATCGTAGGTTCCTTTTTTTATTGTAATTCAGTTTAATTATAGGCAATTTATATTGAAACATTTCATCTTAATTTTATTTTTACTCCTTTTTGGTACAAAGAAATATTTCCAACCTAATTTTTTCCCAAATGATATATGTTTTCCATGTACGTACTATACAATGTTTAAATCATGAAGACACTGATAAATGCTTGCACTGTGATTTCTGACAACTTTTTTTAAGCACAATAGTAAATCTCATTGGAGACTGAAGCATCAGTTCAAGATCTGCAGCATTTAAAGCGCATAAGTTTCTGAAAAGCTTTTTTGAAATCTTCATTGGACATGGTGTATATTATCGGGTTAATGAGGGAATTTAGATATCCCAACCAGGTGAAAAAGTCGAACAATTCAGGATTAAAACAGGTGTCACATGTTGCCACCAGCAACGTGTAAATGAAAAATGGAAGCCAGCAAACGATATAGGCGCCGAGGATTATCCCCAAAGTCTTCGTTGCTTTTCTTTCTCTGGCTGCCGAAATCCGCTTTTTCTCCAACAATGCATCGGATACCGTTACTTTCACCAGGTTCTCGCTCGTTGAAGACCCGGTGTCGCTGGACGGGGTGTCGTGTCTCCCGTACTGCAGGGAGGTCGTGGACGCCACGGACTGAGGGGAGTTGGTCACCAAGTGCGCAGAGGTGAGTCTTTTACCAACCCGCTTCGGGGATTGCTTCAGGATCCGTTTACGCGCCTCCACGTATATCCGCCCGTACAGGACGATGAGGAGCAGCGTGGGGATGTAGAAAGCCCCGAAAGTGGAGTAGATGGTGTAAAAGATGTGATCCGTGTTGACGCTGCAGTTGGTCAGCTCCTCCGCTTTCACCTGTCTCCAGAAGAGAGGCGGCAGGGAGATGGAGATGGCGATGACCCACACTGTGGCCACCATCCCTGCCGCGCGCGCAGGCGTGCGCTTCTTGGAGTACTCCACCGCGTCCGTGATGGCCCAGTACCTATCCAAAGCGATTACGCAGAGGTGAAGGATGGACGCGGTGCAACACGTAATGTCCGAAGACAGCCAGATGTCACAAACTATTTGCCCGAGCGTCCAGGTGTGGATCACCGTGTACAGCACGCAGATGGGCATAACCAGAATAGACACCAGCAGGTCTGTGACGGCCAGAGAGGCAATCAGAAAGTTCGCAGGAGTTTGGAGTTTCTTCGACTGGGAAATTGTTGCAATGACGAAGGCATTGGACAAAGTGGTGGCGAGTGTTATAATCGAGAGAATCACAGCCAGACTGACTTGATAGGCGAGACTTTCTGCGCTCTCATCAAGACTGGATGAATCTGAAATGTAACTGTCGTTGGTGGTGTTCATGGGCTGACTTGGCTCCACCTGACTGAGGAGTTCCATGGTCCCTTTGATTTCACCCACTGACATATGTGAATTAAGGAACTCTCTCTTTTGATGAACACCACCTTATCTGTGCCATCTGCTCAGAAAAATGGCATTGCCAGCCTGAGACTTGAAATAATTCTCCCATCTTCCTTATTGTCATCTCTCGCATCAGAATTGAATGTCCTGACACCTACTTTGTAAGTCGCTTTGGATAAAACATAAACATAAACACATAAAATATAGATGCAAATATCCATTTATCGCAGGAAATCCAACATCCCTGTCCTCTACCCTGACAGGAAAACTTCCCGGCCGTTGTCATACGCAGAAAAGAGACAGAAGGCATCTGCCTAAATGTTCCTGAAGTCTCAACGTCTCAGCATCTCGGGGAAGTCACAGATAATCCGCATGTAGGGTAGAAGTTCCTCTGAGTTGTGACTCCTCAAGCCCCTTGTGGTTGAATGGAAAGCCACCCCAAAGCCTCAGTTTTACACAAACTGACACTAAACAAGCACCACAGTCACATTACTCCTCTCTCGCTCTCTCTCTCTCTGTCTCTCTCTCTCTCTTTCCACTCTCTGCAGGGTCATAGTGCCCAGTGTTTGTATTTTGTGACATAAAGTCTATTATAAAAATTGTTTCATGTGGCAACATTTGTCATTTTAGATGCCATCTTGCAAGGACTTCAAAAGCTGTAATTACTGCTTGTATGACCATTGCCAAGTCTTTTCAGTCCACCTCCATGATTAGCCACTGAATGGGTAGTTTATGACCGTTATAAATTTCAATCTAAAGAGATTTTCTATCATTACAGTGATGATACAGAATACGAAGTTTCAAAAGGCCACCAGGTGTACAGCGATATGGAGAGCGAATGTATCAGTAAAATGTTAAGAAAAACAAGACCAATTTTAGTTATGTTATGAATAACTGACTCCGAACTGAGCTCACCCTTTATAAGAACACCTTTTTTTGTAACACAAAGTTATATTCTCCTGGGAACAGTTTTTTACTTGATGAAAAGGTTTTGTCAGATTTCTTCTTCTACGCAACAATCAGTCGTTCCCGGTCGAACCATTCACGGTCAGCCCACATGTCTCTAAGGTCTACTGTGCCGACAAAGGTATTAATATACTTTTTGGTTTATTTAACCTTCATTTTAGCAAACCCAGTTCTAAAACATGAACCTGTCTTTTCAGAAGGTATCCATGAATACCTCAATTATCCGCTCACTCCCCCCGCCACAGCTGTCTCAGCTCTCACTCCTTGTTGTCCTCATAAAACTCCCATCACCTGTTTCAGTGCCAGACGTTTTTGTGAGGGTTCTACAGAAATGCCTCTGACAGTGTCATCTGACACTTGTAATCAAAATTATGATCCCCTCAGTTTTCACTGTAGATTGCATGCACAGCAGTGACATACTTTTCTGTAAATTGGCTTGCTCATAAGGGTTACAAAACGTCAGATTTTGGTAATTTTGCATCTAAATTTAAGGGACTTGTTCGTTGCTTTAATAAAATTCAAAAATATTTATTTGATATTAGATCAGCTTGTAAATTCCTCACTCTTTTCCATCAGAATTTACACAGTGCGTCTATGTAGCTTTTGGTTTTGCAACAAGGAAAAAGATCTAGGTTGAAGAGTTCACACTCATTGAGTCCTGCCATTTTTGGCTCGTCTGATGTGTGAGAGAAGCTGTCATTAACACTGGCACCGGGTCGCCGTTTATTAAACACAAGGTTGAACATCTTCCTGTGATTTAGTACATCATATCAGGGCTCAGGTCTACAGAGGCAACAAAAAGCTGCACTTTCTATTTTTTGTTGAACTGACCAGAATCAGCATCACACAAACACTCACATCCTTGCTTCATTGTCTTTGTGGAGTTCTGCCGCTGGTGTCCAGTAATCTATGGAAGGGGAATAGGGCAATCTGTGCAACAGTGTCTCACAGAGACGGTTTAATGTTGTTCCATATTTTGATTTGATTCTATTTAAGCTGAGCGCAGATGGCTGTTTCTGCTTATAAAATCCAGTTTTCTAGCTTATAACAATTTTCATACCTGCTTTTATCACAAGCCAATATTTACAAGGTTAAGAGAGCATGTCACAGCTAAGTGAAAATTGAATATCACAAAAGTGTTATTTCCAGTGGAAACTGAACATTTAACAGTCTAATAATGTCTGTTTTATTGACCAATAACCCATAAAAGTAAACAAAATACGTCTGATACCTTTAAAACTGCATTGAAGGGATTTATTTGTTCAATGATTTCAGCTGTTTTATGGGGGTTAATGGATTGACCACATATGTTGTCGGAATACTTTTTTGAATTCTAAATAAAATATAATTTCACAGTATATTTTTTGCTACAACTGATCAAAGGTTACTAACTTTTTAAAGAAGACTGTATTTCTTGGATTTCTGTTTTTTAACACTTCCCCCAACAGGCAGCGACAAATCATTCTTCTGTGTGAGAAGCGGAGAATAACCTCAGGCTGGCGAAGCACAGTGCAGCAAACCTTCCTGTGAGTTCATGATTGTGCCCTTTGAATAAGCATGACTGCCTGGCACCATAAATGCACAGGCAGTGGTGCAGCAAAGCCACTGTTTATACAAAAGCACACGCTTTTTTTCTTACATAGCACCCCAGAGACCCACATACAGCCACAATGGATGAAAGCAATGACAAAAACAAGGAATGTGATATTGTTTGTTTGCTGTATTTTTTTCTGAAATATTTAGTTTTGTTGTCGCTTCTTTGGTCTTTCATCAGCCTGCAAACATTTGTTAAGTAATTATGAGAAAGATAATAAAATTAATAATAAAATTCCTCCATGTAAAATTACGTGGGCTGAATATTCCACATTCTGGTACACATGCGATGATACAGGTGGCTGAGCTAGTTCTGTATTAAAAATGAATGTGATTCTGGCATGAAAATCACTGCATGAGCTTAGGAACCCTGTTTGTGAAGTCAGTGTCTGCGAACATGGTTCATTATGCCATCCGCAAATGCAAGTTAAAGGTTTAACAAGCAAAGAAGAAAACATGTGAACATGATCAAGAATTTTAGCCTGAGCTCTTTTTATATGAACTGAGGCTAAGTGGAAATCTGTTTGATGGCCAAACAAATCAAATTCTGAAATTCATTTTGGTAGAATTATTTTTTTTAAATTTCGTCAAGAGATCCTTTTTAATTATTTCTACAGTTAGAAATTCAGAGAAAAATCGATAGTTAGATAAATAAAATATAAAGTGAAATAAGATAAACGTGCAAAACGAGAATAGGACACCTGGACACGTGTTTTGAGTCCAGGTCATCGCTTAATGTCATTATTGTTTAATTTCATCTCTGAACACAGTAGGGCAACACACCACCGTGCCGCCCTACAGCAAGAAGGCTGTGGGTTCGAGTCCCCAGGGGAACCAGGACCTTTCTGTGTGGAGTTTGCATAGTCTGCGTGGGTTCTCTCCGGGTTGTCCGGCTTCCTCCCACTGTCCAAAACTCTGCATGTATGGTTGATTGGACATTCCCAATTGCCCTTAAGTGTGAGTGTAAGTGTGCGTGGTTGTTTGTCCTTGTGTGTCTCTGTGTGGCCCTGCAATGGAATGGCGGACTATCCAGGGTGCCCCTCGCCCACTGACTACTGGGATACGCTCAGGGAATAAGCGGTTACAATAATGCGGATGGATGGATGAACGCGGTACAGCAGATATATCTACAAGTAAATCTCACACTGACTCTGAAAATTGTATTTTAATCAGATAATGGAGCATGTATTTTTAAAGGGCCATTTGTAGCATAGGAATGAATAGACCATCTCCTTCAGTCTAAAGCATCTTTTTTTCTAGTTGACTTAAATAATTAAGTGGACTTATTCAAAATATTTAATAGATAAGTCATATTTGAAAAATTAAAACATATATAGAATATGATCATATTTAATGTAGAAATATTTCATATGGTGTGAGTTGCTCCTTGTGTCTTGGATGTATGGCATTCTGTATCCTGAGTAACTTTTAGTCAGTAAAGACGAAGTTTGTGCCAAGTAAAATCCAAAGAGAATTTTGTTATGGAATTCCAGCTGTAAGAGATTTCTAGTGAAGTTTTGTGTTTAGCACTAAACCCCCTGGTGTATATGATAAAAAGCTTGCATCATTTTCATTTTAATTCTGTGTCAATGTTCAATACCAACTCAGGAACAAACGGCAGACGCCATGTGCTATTATTGGGGTTTTAGAGGAGAGCCTAACATCTCCCTGCTATGGAGAGTTGTGGTTCAGTGATGAAAGTTTTGATTAGCTGAAAAAGTCTGATAATTACCATAACGCATGGCTATTTCAAGCTTCAATAGCATTTAGACAAGTGTAGTTTTGAGAATCCCTTTGGATGTGCAAGGGATTCAAAACATTACCCTTTGTAACCTGGTTAAAGCTCTCCCTTTTCTATACCTTTGTTATGTTTTTCAGACTGAACTCAATCACAAGCACTTGCAACTAATATTGTGAAGTAGACTTCATGTCACTCTTCCACTTCTATCCATGATAACTGACAGCTGTAGCAGCTGAGGCCAAATAGGCCAGGCTCAGAAATCAGGGCAGATCCCATGTTGTTGCGAGATTCACCCCTCCCTCTCCCTGCTTACCCAAAACCATCGCTGTGGGGAATGGCTTCTTCTTATCCGTGTGTTTATGACATGAGACATGGGAGAAATGACCAAGCTGAGCAGCTAGGTCAGTCTTGTTTGGAATCTGGGGCCTGAAAGTACACCCACAGCTGCAGAATAAAATATGTGGATTCAAGCAGGGTGGAGGAGCAGTGTTTAAACAGAACCTGCGTCATGTGTTGTAAAACCTGATGTCAGACCTAACGGGCACCTGAGGGCTTCAATCTAAAGCCAGATTTAGACACGCCATACCTTTAGATTCTAATCATATAATCAACATGTAACCACATCACTTACTGGAGTTAAACATAATTCTCCCATAGGCAAACATTTTTAATCAACATCAGATGAAAGATTAGCAGAGAATTCCAATGGGTTATGTATAATTTCAAATATACAATAAGTGGTGAATATTTTTTTTCACCAATTTAGAACATTTCATCATCGCATTTTGGTACAAGTTTCTTTCATGTGTAGAAGTATAGCCAAAAGAAAAATACTAACCATTTGAAATATTTGGAAAATCATGAAAAGTTTAAGAATGATATTATTTTGTTATGTATGCATGCACACACACTTATATACTTATATTTAAAGAGAACAAAAAGATTCGACTCTGTCTCCTTCCTACGATGAGCAGGAACATGTTTTATGCTCCAATCATGACATGTGGTGCCAGTGGCTGTTTGCTGCATGGGGTTCTGTGCCTTATTTACCTTTACTGGCTGCACCACAGGAGGAGTGGATGTAACTACACTGACGCTTCCAGAAGATGTCTACCCTTCTTGTCTCTGCAGGGTTTTTTGTATTGCTTTGGGGGGATTTTTGATGTGGTTGACCTGTTTTCCTGTATAAGTCCTCAATCCTAATTTTGTGCTACTGCCCCACAGGCCAGGCCCAAAAATGACCAGTAACATCTTAAAATAATATTATACATCAAATGAGCTTCTAAAGCTGCACGCATCCGTGTAGTATGATTTATTTCACAGATATTGAGTTTAGGGGTAAATGTATGGCTACATTTATTCTGTAACTGTGAAAGAAACATCATGAGTGATGGTGACAATTTCTAAACTGGACGTTTGATGTTGCATTCATGTCAATCGGTCGCATATATTTGTGTGATCAATACAGTCTAGAAATACAGTGGGATAAGCATGCATTTTCCACTAAGCTACTAACTGAACAAATCCTCTAATGTAGGCCTTTTCATACTGGAAGGGATACCAAATTAGTGTAGAAATATGAATGCATGGCAAAATAAAGGTGATCATTCAAGAATTTCAGGGAGCTTTAAACAGGAAAAGTGGACCAAAATTATCTCAACAAAATGGCCCAGGAGAACACGATCACTTCATCTCATGTGAAGTCATAATTAGCTCCACTTCTTACATTAATGAACTAATACAAACTGAAATAAAATTTAAAAAAACACTAAACCAGTTCATTCATTTGTATACAATTTTGTATATTTTTCTGTGCAATTTTCTTATTTAGCTACACAGCTGTAAAGTCGGATGACTTCTTCCAGGACTTTCTCATACAAATGCTTCTTTCAGGTACAATGAGATCATAAAATATAGGACACATGTTGGCATGTAACAGAAGCCATCCCTCTGCAGGGTTTCCAAGACTGGTCTAATGGGACATGATGCTCTCTGCTCTGCCAATCAGCTCTCGAAAGCCTCCAGCTAAAAATATATTGAGAGAGAAAAGTGCATCCATTTACAACTGAGGGCTTTCACTTAATTCTCTGAATGTGACGATCATACGATGGCGCTGTTGCTGCCATGTAGAGGATTGTGCTACTTTTTTGAGAGCTGTGCCCTATTTGAACACATTCTGTAGTTTTGCTCACTTGCGAAACATTGCAGCCTACAGCTGAGAATGAAGACGGTTAAATGTGTCTAAAATGTAAAAAAGTATTAATTCCCTTGAGTAAGACATGTGACAGGACATCAGCTAAGTGGTGTTGATAACTGGAAAATGACCCTCTACTCAGACCAGACTCATTTTGGCTTGACTGGAACTCAAGTTCAAAATCATCCATACGGGAAACTCCCTTCTGCAAGTTAAGACTTTAATAGTGGGGCCAGTCCAAGCTTTATAGAGGAAAAAAGCAAGCCCAGAACTGTTTCAATAAGCCATGCCCTGACTGCAGATTGATACAACCGTGTCAGTCATGAAGAGTCTGTATCATTATGGAAGAAAACAAGGCCTGAGTCACAATGAGCATCATTTTGTTGGTAGACACACTGATAACCAGCTTGGAGGTTAATAATGTATGTGTGTAGTATAAAATTAATTAGATGTACTGCTTCCTGGAGGTGTTACAGTATATGTGTGATTTTGTGTGCAGCTGTTGGAGTACGTACTCAGGTTTCTGTGCAAAATCAAATCCACAGTAGGCAGACGAGTGCCAATAACACTTGCTATGAACACTTGTTTTGTTGCCGTGCCTCGTAGTGTGAACAGCACCACGACGGGCACAAGAAAGCTGACATTTCATCAGCTTGTCAGCAATCTCAGAAACTCAAGCGGGCGTGCAGGGGGAACTTTGACCCACCATGTTTATACAATGCAGAAATTGATTAATAGCTTAACTGCAGCAATTTATTTTAATGTACTGAGATGTCAATTTCAATGTGTGACGCGCTGTAATTGTAATCTTCAGACTTATTAAAAAAAGGATATATGTCATGTGATAAATGGGGCTTGGTGACAGTTATTTATCAGGATTCAGTAATTGTATGTTGTTGAAACACTTGTCGAAAGATGAAATATGCATTTACATATACATATACATCATTTACTTACTAATTTAGTTTATCTTAATTTAGACACCACAGAAATCATAAATACTTAGCCACTCATTGTATATCAAAGCAGACAACATAGCATTTTCATCATTCATAGTAATGTGGAGAAAAGGGAGCCGCAGACAAACATTGACACCACAATGTCCTTGTGAAATTTTAGAATGTTTCAGACTGTTTTCAAATGACACATTTGAAAAATGGGATTTATCTCCCTTTGCCTTTTTTGCTCTTTAGCGTACAAATGGATGGTCTTAGTGTTATCTAAAAAAAACAGGGTTGTTGTTTGTTTGAAGCACAATTTAGTTGGTTTCTTTTTCCAGGAACACTGTGAAAAAGGGTGCGACAGATCATTTATCGAGTTAACGTCTCTCAGCTCATTTCCCATGAACATTCACTTCCATCCCACTTCATCAGAGCTGCATCTGCTGAAAGTTTCCTTGTCATAAAGAATTATTAGCTACGGTCTGTATAGTGCTTTTAGCCATCTAAGCAAGCAGTAGAAGGCAGGGGGGAAAAAAAAGAGAGCGGGGGTATCGGGTGTTACATGTGAAGAATGTTTACACTTCACAAGTACAATACATCTGTCAGTCTGCGCCAACGCATGTGTCAGGCTGCATCAGATGCTGCCTTTGGCTCCTCATGGTGAAAAATTACAAGAGGTTACACATCAATCACTTGATGAGCTGTGGGTTTTCAGTGGTGGTGGAGTGCGAGCAGCTTAACGTTTTGGGTGAAACAGTTTGAGGGATAGCCAACTGACCTTGACTACGTTTGATAAAGTTATGTGATAGATACCAGGGGAATCCGTGATAGCATGGAGGGATGTTTTGACTAGCCGGTCATGTGCTGCTTTATTTCATATGCAGCAATGCACCTGTGAGTGCATAAACACATCATGAATTAGTGACATCCTCTGGTGATATGTCAGAAAGCACACATGTAACATGGTTTAATTATAACTCTGCTCGTTGACATGACAGCTGTTTATATCTCTCAGCTGCTGTAAAGTTTCCACACAAAGAGATTTGTTAATGAATCCAAGCAGAAACATTTGAGCTGTGATGCCTGGATTGTTTGATCATACGAGGTTTTCTGTTTATGATAGCTTTGCTGTTTTCATTGCTCCATTTTTTCTTCATTAATCTGTGACCTAAACAATGTTAGTTTTTTCACACATTGTATGTTCAAACAAAACATTATTTTTATGTATTAATACACATATATGGACATATGTACAACATGATCCTTTGTTACGTTTAACTATGGTTTATTGCTATCTTTGAAACATTGCATTACTTTGTTTTTATAGTAAGTCTGTCCACTAAGGGGTGCTGATGGTTGACAGTTTTGTTGTGCACATCCAACATTCACATATGTTGTCTTACAGTGACTTGATGACCAGAAACATAGCCCCGCTACTACATGTATGAAACAAAACTTCTGCTAATCAATGAAAAGGCTGTGTTGTGTTAAACAAGTCCTCACTTCTTAGTGAGGACTTGTCGTCAGAGTCGTATCTTAACTAAAGTAAAAGGGTCTATATGTAGGCTTTCATATATAGTGTTCATTATTAGATAAAAGGCCACTTGATAGAAGATGCAATGATTTAGATCATTCGGCAGCTGTTTTATTTTTTCATTTTTGTCCAAAATAAGCCGTTATTGTGGCTGTGAAAATATGCATGAAACAGTCAGCAGAAAGGACAAGTTTTCTTAAGGGCTGACAAGCTGAATAAAATCAGTGTGACTGATCACCTTTAATTGTATTTGGTCACTTATTAATATGCGCGTTTAGAAAAGAAGAAATCAAAATAAATGTTTTTGGGATAACCACACTTAGAAAGCGTAAAATAATGTATAAAATGTAGGGGATTTCCACGACTTTCTTTTTCATAATAACATGAATCATTCAAATTCATTTTGTTATTATTTTCCTGCCATCTCCCCTGGTTCTTTTCCTGACGCAGAACATAATCTCCAGGAAGTTAAGTCCAACAGTTCTAACTGGACTCTTGTGTATTTGCACAATTGAATGTGTGTGCGTTAGAATTTCCAAATGAAGGTCATTCCATTGTTTTTCTCCAGACTGAATTAATCGATTCTTATGTTTTAATTTATTTTATTTATTCTTTTGTCGGAAAAATATCTCAAACCATTTTTAGATGCTCAGCCATTCGAAATGTGTCACATAAGTTTCAAATATAGAATTTGTTTTAAACGTATACAGTACTCCTATTTTTTTTTTAAGAAACGAGGTGTTCTGTGGTTTTGCCACATCCCACTGCACTGGAAACGACGCGCCCTTTTTGCGTTTTTGAAACTTTGGGACAGCGGTGCGTTTTTACGCATGCCGACGCGATGAGTGTTAGGTGTTCCAGTTTATACCTTCTAGCATCGATCTTCTTCTGTCTGCTTTTAAATTGTGGGAACAACGCCTCGGCATTCGAGGTGACCCTGCTTCACACCAACGACGTCCATGCGCGTATTGAAGAGACCAGCAAGGATTCAGGGAAGTGTCCAGTCGGGGGTCCGTGTTTCGGCGGTGTTGCCAGGAGATTTACTAAAGTGTCAGAGATACGCAAAAAGGACGAAAATGTCTTGTTTCTGGATGCTGGAGATCAGTTTCAGGGAACTGTCTGGTTCAACTTCTACAAAGGGGCAGAAGCGGCATACTTTATGAACAAACTTGGTTATGATGTGATGGTGAGAACGAACTATTCTGACGAGCTGATTGTTTTTGCAGCAGTAAACATTGTTTAACTTTGTCAGTATGTGACATACTAAAAAACTACCACATCTTTCAAAAATGTCAAATAGGCTTTTGGAAACCACGAGTTTGACAATGGAGTGCAAGGTTTGATCCAGCCCTTCCTTCAGAGGGTAAATTGCTCCATTGTCAGTGCCAACATCAAACCTGACCGAACGTTGGCAGAGCAACTCTTAGGCTACTATCAGCCCTACAAAATCATCAATGTAGGTCCTGAGAAAATTGCAGTGATTGGCTACACCACCGCCGAAACCCCCTTCTTGTCTGTCCCAGGTAGGGTCATATTCTGCTCTTTTCATCAGTCGTGTAAAGTGTTGTTAAAAATGTATATGAGAAGAAGTCACATTTGTGACCATGTGAAACAAGTGTCTCCTCTTTGTATTAGGTCCTCATCTGAAGTTTTTGGATGAGGTGGAAGCACTTCAATTGCAAGTAAACAAGCTGGAAACTCTAGGCATTAATAAGATCATTGCCCTGGGACACTCTGGTTTTGAAGTGGATCGAGACATCGCCAAGCGCGTGAGAGGTGTTGATGTTGTGATTGGAGGACATACCAACACATTCCTCTACACTGGTATTTCTATTTTTATGCTGCTCCAACTTCAAGCTTAGACTCGTTTTCTTTTTTTCAAGTTAAGCCAGTTAATTTAAGGCATATTTCCAACTTTAGTGTCACCAGAGGCAAGAAGCAGTAGACCCAAAAACCTATGATTTTGGTTCTTTTCAGGAACACCTCCATCCACTGAGATGCCCGCAGGTCTATATCCTACTATGGTGCTGTCTGACGATGGAAAAAAAGTGCCAGTGGTTCAGGCATACGCCTTTGGGAAATATCTTGGATACCTAAAGATCACCTTTGATGAGGCTGGGAATGTTGTAAACGCTGTTGGAAACCCCATCTTATTGGACAATAGCATACCTCAAGGTAAACACTGAGAGTGGAAAGTAAACACCTTTACTCTCCTCATGATTTATTTGAATACTTTAAGGAACTTTTTATCACTTTGTAATCTCTCAGACCAAGGGATTCTTGCTGACGTTGAGAAGTGGAAGAGAAACCTGACTCATTACTCATCACAATATGTCGGGCAGACTTTAGTCTACCTCAACGGAACTTTTGAAGAGTGCCGATTTAGGGAGTGCAACCTTGGAAACCTGATCTGTGATGCCATGGTAAGAAATACAGAGAAATCCCATTGCATTCAAAGTTCATTCTGAACCCTGTGCTTTACTGAGACCATTTTTATTGTTTTTTTCACTCTTATCTTTGTACTGGCTGTAAACTCTGGTCGGGCCCATGTACTTACGGGACCTTTTCACTAAAGGTTACAACCACATGTCTGAGATTTTTCAAAAGGATTTCTCCTGTCTAACTTATCTCCCTTTTGGATCAACAGATATATCACAACATAAAGTATCCGGACGAGCTGCAGTGGAATCATGTGGGCATGTGTATGCTGAATAGTGGGGCTATACGAACTGCAATAGATGAACGCTATAAAAATGGTAATTAAGGGTTTTTCGATCTTTTCCTTTTCAGAAGTGATTCACAGCGGCCACTGCTCTGTTTCTGATATGTTTTCATAAGATGCCAAAATTCTCTCGTACATGACAGGTACCATCACAATGGAGGAGATCCTCACTGTCTTACCATTTGGAGGAACCTTTGACTTGGTACAGATTAAAGGATCAACAGTGAAAAAAGCTTTTGAGCACTCTGTCCATAGATATGGAAGTATGTCCGGAGAGTTTCTTCAAGTCTCGGGTTTGTACTTGACATCCCTCCAGCATGGAGCCCTTTCTATCCATCAGACTATTATCAGCAACATTTTAGATTTGAAAATATTGTTAAAGGCTGTTCACCACTTGTATGCTTGCACACAGTGGACACTACAAGCATCCTTGCTCACTTGGCTGCTTGCAGATGCCAAATGACATTAGAAGAATAAAGAAGCTTAAATATTAGCCACAAAAAACTGCAGTAACATTTTGTTTAAGGAATAGGCGCCATTTCTCCAGCGAACCTGAACTGAATTATTTAACTAAGCAGATATGGAGAATAGAGGGATGGATGTTTTACACTCTAGTTGATTTCAGACTAAGCTCTGAACAAAATCAAATTAAGTTCAGTTCAGGCACAGCTTTAAACTTTCCCAATATAACCCTCAAGCTGACAAAAATATACTTCAACACCTGAAGTAAATGTTTGTTTGTTTTTCCTGAATATTTGAACAGGTATTCATGTAGAATATGACCTCTCCAAGCCAGCAAATCAGCGTGTCATTTCGATCTCGATGCTCTGCACTGAGTGTCGAGTGCCCAAATATGAACCCCTGGACCTTCAGAGGACGTACACTGTGGTCATGCCTTCGTACATGGTGGATGGAGGTGATGGCTTTAAAATGATCAAGGAGGAGCTACTGAAGCATAACACAGGTGGGGGTTGGTTTTTCTTGTTTAAGTTAGTTCCTTTTTGTCAGCTAAATGTCTGTAGTTTGTCTCATTTATTCACTTGATGATACGAAAAAAGATAGCCAATCAAAGATGAATCACTTAGCAGCAAATATTTTATAGCAAATATGATCTGCGCTTAGGGGCTGTGGGTACCAGTCTGTTGTCTCAGTTTATTGAATACCTGTACCCTCATAATGTTATCTACAGTAACAGGACCACATCATACAGACACTGTATTTCAGCAGTGACTTGAATATTTATGAGTTTTAATTATTCCGGACTCTGCAAAAGTGGACCAACGAGCTTAATCATTATCTGCACAAAGGTCACATGCAGAATTTTACTGTTAAATCACCTACTCAGCAGCTGTTCTCGGGTTGAGTGCTGAGTTTCATCTTAGCCATGTTTGAACGTTTTCATTTCTCTGTTGTTAAAGGATGTGACATTTATAAAAGCAATAGCAGATGAGCAAGCAGTACTGTTAGCAGATTAGGGAAGATTACTAATTAGTCATTGTATGTTATTGTGATGTTGCACTTAGGTCTCTACTTCCATTTAAATATCAAGTCATTCTGTTGTCTAGGTCAGCGGAGTAAAGATGTTAATGGTGTATGGTCCCGCCTCTGTGCATAGTTTCCGTGTCAAATACTGCAATCATCTTATATTGTATGTCTAACACTGTGTGTTAAAGTGTCTCTAACACTTTATGTACCAAAAAGTACCACCTGGTTATTAATGATTACACATCTGACATCATCATCTCTGCTTCAGTGAATTACTGATTCAGCGTTATTTGAATATGTATGTGCGTGTTGTTTCTTTTTTGTTTGGTTTCTTCTGTAGTGTTCCTATTATATTATAAAGTACAAACAGGTAGGACATGTTTGGAAACTACAACTAAAACCAAACCAACACCATTAATGAACAATTCTAGTGCACTGGATGTCCTGTCATTAAGTGACTGTGTCTATATGATCGCTTAAAGCCATCAACACTTCCATTAAAGAGTATTTCTTCACCTCACCAGTTTAAAGATTCCATCCATGTGCCTGAAGGGTGAAGAAACACAATTATGACTGTATAAAGCCTTTTCTTATGGTTTGTTTACTTAAATTTCAAATGCTGCCGTGCAGCAGGTATGACAATTCAATTATGGTATATGTGTGTGAGACCAAGCTTGAATTATGGCCCAAGGAACCATTCATGTTTATACCTCTCATCTTATGCCTGCTCCTGTTTATGTGCTATAAATAATCATCCCACTTTCTGCAAAATAGAATAAAAATATGTCTATTTCTGCTTTTGCAGGTGATATGGACATCTCTGTCTTTTCCAACTATATCTTGGAAAGGAAGCGTGTGTACCCGGCTGTGGAAGGCCGAATCAGATTCAGGAGCTCAGCTGTTTTCCTAACCTGCGGCCTCAACTTGCTGCAACTGAGTCTCTGGATCTCACTGATCCTATGAATTGCTTTTCTCCACAGGGATATTATTACAAACGGGAAGGTTTAAAATTTTCTTCAGGAGATAGGTCACTGCCTTTCTTATTTACCATTTCTAAGGAAAGCCTGAAGACAAACCAACTGAGAAGTTAGCCTCTTGGTATAAGAAAGTTGAGGTATATTTCATTATGTTTATGCATTTAGAAGATTCTTTTATCCAAAGCGACTTACAAAGTAGGGGGGCGCTGAGAGTTGAACTGGGGACCTCTTGATCTGCAGTTAAATGATCTACCACTGAGCTATCCCCTCCAATACACAACACCTCATCACATACACACAAAAGCTCTGCATCAAGGACATTTTTTTCTTTCAGGATTTATAAGGATGTATAAGCTGCACATTGATCAATACAGAACACATCTGATGCCTTTCAGTTATGGTTTTTGTATGTTTTTGCAATGTTTTCTTAAATAAATACACTATATCATATATTTCTATGTAGTGAGAAATAAAATAAGGAAAATTTTCCAAAATCATGCCTTAGCTTGATTATTCTTTCTTTTGTATAGATGATCAACTGTTTTCCTCCCAATTTCATCTTAGTTGGCGAATATTTTTTTATTTAAATGTGACGATATATGAAGGATGATATATTTTACCAGAGTGCTTATTTTTTTAATATTATCATCTCATGTAAACATCCAAGAGCTATATTCTGTCATTTTTTTTCTTTTTTTTTTGTGGTTGTGAGTGAACAGACCTGTGAATGTTGTGACTGTGTAAACAAACACGAGACCATAGCTTTGTGAGTCTTAAAGCTTCATTTTAGGTTTTAATACAGAAGTCAACAGCAGTTGTTAAAACACAAGCACACTATTACACGTTCTCTTAGCATTTATCTATATTGTAAATGTTTTTATATTAAGATACCTATTTTACAAATCAGTTATACACAAATTTAACAGGAGGAATCTTCATTTACCTCTTTTGCAACAGCAACCATCTTGATCAGTTACTGTTAGATCATATTTACACCTGGAATTAATATGAAACTTGGGTGACAAAAGTCCAAGTTGACAGCTCTGAGTACATGAATAAACACACTCAAGATGCATAAGGGAAACTTTAAGATCATATGGAGGACACGGGGTGCATGTTGCCCATTTAACAGTGTAAACTAAAATTTTCTCTAGGCTACTACAGAGCAGCATCCTCTGGAATAATTTTCCTAAAAGTTATCCTTGCCATTGTTCTCTGATTATTTCAAGTTGAGGTGGATGTTGACCCAGGGAGCTTTATTTAACTCTTTGCCTCAAATATTAATACCTGAGAGGAGAATAATTCTGGTCCTAAAAGCAAGTTCTTTAATAAGAACATAAAGGACATCGATGGGCAGTTTTCAGCAGTTTATATCATGTCATGTAGTTTGATCCAATCTTGATAGCACATTTGCCATATAAAGAGATTTTCCTGGTCAATAAATAAATTGAAATTTAAATCAATAATAAAATGTCTCTGGTCATTTACAGAAATAGAATAAATTTACGACAAAAAAACAGTGTAATGTCCACAGCTGACTGTGTGCAATGCAGATTATTGGTAAAAAAAGGTGGTGCAGCCAGACCGGGTCACGTGGCCAGTCAAGATGAATGCAGACTCATTTATAATTCCAGGTGTGAAATGACATACTTGGATAACCCAAGGCACATGATAACATCAGGGCTTAAAGGATGAGTTCATTCCAGACCTGAATCGTAGCTCAAATGAAAAAATGAAGCAATCACATCCATGGAGCCATCAGAGCTGTCTCTTTCTGTACCTGCTGAGAAAATAGAAAGAGTGCCCGTGAGCACAAAAAAAGACAAAATCTCAAGAAATTCCTCAAAGTAAATAGTATGCATTGAAAATGATTTGAATGATTTGTTTCGAAATGTGGATTTATTGTTGGTGTACCTTGTTCAGCTCTGGAAAAAGTTCCTGAATCACTATGTCCAGTAACACATATGTCAGCTGAGGAAGGCAATGGGGAGGGAAACGGACATGAGAATGAGGCCGGTAACTTTCAAATAAAAGATGAAAAATTTGTAACTGGATGACAAATCCAAATTGGTTTTCATGCATCCCTGAGCAAACATTTGACTGTGTTCAGAGATGTGCAGCAAGCAGTTGACCCACTTTTCATCTTATATCATGTTACATTTATATTTGGGTTCTTTTTTGGCCTAAATGCACTTCTAGCAGACCAAACATACGCAACGGTGAGGAGGGCGTCATATGTACCTGTTTGTTGAGAACCGGCTGCTGCAATCCATCAAAGAGAAGGCGTACCCCTTCAAACTTGGCCTCTTCTCCAATGCACTTCGTCAAGAAATCTGAATAAAGAATTTATCTTTAATCTGAGCAATGTGAAAGTAGTCCTTGCATCTGGAAATTTGTCATGGATGTTGAAAAAGGTGGCTTAAATGTTAGAAAATATCACCTGGAAGCACCAACAAATACCTGGAATATAGCGCATCATCTCATCGAATGTCCTCTTTGCCCTGCTCTGCTTGTCCGGGGCAGAGCGGGGCAGGCTGCTCTCGCAGAAAACTGTATCTAAAGAGGCAAATAATCATTGCATCATTCCCTTCTTTTACTGAACCATAAAAGCTGAGAACATATCAGAAAGACTCTCTCATGGAGGTGTACCTCGAAGTAGGGTGATGAGAGAGACCAGCCGGTGCTCCTGGACCACCTGGGTCAATTTGTGCTGAAGGTAATAATCTGTGTAAGCCTCCAGGGTGTTTTTAAACAGGATCCTACCACCCATGAGAAGGTGGTGCAGCCAGTCAGGAATATGAAAGACAACACGGCCTGGCAGCAAAGGATTAAGAGGAGGAAAGACCTTAAAACTGGAGTGAAGTAAACCACTAAAAAATGTTAAATAGCATCTTAAATTTTTAAATCTTATTTCATATATTCAACTAGCACTTGGTAATTCAATTCTAATAACACAAAAAGGTAGCAGACCTCAAACAACGTATATTCATCTGATGTGCATGCTCAACAAGATTCTCCCCTCTGCAGAAATGACCACAACATTCAGACTGAACCAGAGACTGTTGTGGTTAAAGTTCCAGGAGATTGGTCATTGCTGAAGACCTCACACCAGTTTCAATTCCTGGATACAAGTGACCCATGACTACATGAAAATGCCAAAGTAGTGAGAAAAAAATAGTCAATCGCCCTCATTTTCTTCATTGTGAGCTTTTTAAAGTGGTCCTGAGCAATAGTTCACCAGTCTCTCTGAATGTGTTGATATTGGCTTCTTATATGAATTTTCAGCCCAGTCTTTGTGACTTCATCCCTTTAACTGCCTGGTGTGTGTCCACTGCAAACAGCTTAGCAAAAAGAAGGTGCATTAAATTGCCTCTGAAGGTGCTTTCTGACTCACAGCCAGTCACAGAGAAACAGAGACACCTGATGGGTTCTCATTTCTTAGGATGCATCTGTTAAAAAGAGAGTTAACTGACTTCTTTTTTTTGGGTGGGGGGGTCAACAAGGGGATATAAAAGCTCCTGGATGAAGACTTGCCACCTCTCAACTTGATGCATAGTGTGTCCATGAAAGGACTGAGAAAAGTGTGGGTGTGGAAAGCAAAATATGTGGAAGGTCTAACAGAGGACTGAACTTTTTCTGAAAGGGATATCCTTAAGATAAAGGAAAAATCCAGCAAAGACCTGGTAAAGGAAGGGTGGTGTCACAAAGACGCTTTTAGAAAAGGGGAGGAAGATAAGAGGCTGAGGTATTCCAAGACATTTGAAAAAAGATCATCCTCGCCAGAGCCCAAATCTCAACATTACTGATGTAGTCTGATTTTGCTCTACTTACATTTGACCAGACCTGTTTCAATAAATCACTGCACCTTTTCCCCATTTCACCAGTAATGGGAAAAAGGGAGCCTCAAAGCCACTGCTGTGTTAACGTATAGACTTCATGAGTTACAGGGGACATCATCTCCAGTCCCAAAATACTCTGTTTCAAAACTATACTTCCTATTCAAGTCATCACTCAAAGGTTTGGACCCACCACATACAAATTCCAGCCTCTGAATACTGCTTCTACCACTTCCATATTGATACTTAAAATGGTAAAACTGCCCTGACCAACCAGCAGAAACAACAGCCGTATGCAGAGTTTCAGCTCCAAACTTCCATGGAACTTTATGTTCAAAGCTCATTCAGTTTTAAGGACCAACCACCAGTCGATCATCTCAATACAGAGACCCAGCTAAAATGTAATTTGTTGAAATCTCCGTTTTGCTATTGTGTGGGGTAACCTGAAAACATTTGGGGACTGCTAGAGTTTGTTTTGACCAAAGTGAGTCATCTTAACATACATACACATGTTCTAACATGACTTTCATGCAAGTTCTTCAGTTAAAAATATTTCATGAAAAACTGTGTGGGTTGGTTTTAAATGGGTGTGTGGCTTCAACAACTGTTCCTGTGAAATGCCTTAACCCCTACATACGGGCGTGCACTGTGTTTACACAAGGTGATTTCCTGCCGTTGTGCTGCTAGCGTCACTAAAGGCAATACACTTAAGCTCCTCAGATGTATGAAGTGGGAGTTCATTCCTAAATCAGCAGAGAAACACTTGGCATGTTTTCCTCATTTGAGAGTAGGTTTAAGTGGCTTTTGTAAGTAAATAATAACGGAAAACACGGTAAGAAAATGCGTTGCACAGGAAGTTTTCTATAGAAAAGAACACCTTTCTTTGGTGTAGATGTGGTCTTTTCACATTTAATTTCAATCACTCAGTAGTTCATCTCTCGCACACCCACTCATATTTCCACCAGAGGGAAGGGAACATGCGCCAGACAGGAGAAAATAACATGTTCATAACTTTGCACTGCATCATTTTTTTTCTTCTTCAAAATGGAAATAAGACTTTGATTTCCCATGGAAACGGGCTTTAGCACTGCATAGGGTGTATAGTGTAACATGCAGAAAAGTGTCACTTACATCCAGATCATCAGGCCTCAAAACCACACCACTTATGAATGTTTCTTTATTTCTAAATGGTTTATAGCTTTTCTTTTTTGTTTTCATTTAATATTTCTTATATAAATTTTCTCCTAAACTTTACCCAGGTAAAATTGAAACATAAAAAAAAAACGTTGTTGTATTCCTTAGCTTCTGCTGAGTACAAATTAAAACCTACTAGAAACACCTTACAGAACTTTCACACTTATGTGAAAGTTGTTCTCAGTTTGTCTTTGTATGTTTGTGTCTTTCCTAATAAAATTACATTTAAATAGACCCATATTTAATAAGTCCCTCAATTTAAAGGCCAACAAAAAGGAGTTAAAAAGGGATGAACTGAATATTGAAATAAAAGCAATGTAGGGTGCCTAAGCGAAATATTACCAAAACAAACTATTTGACTTACCCACATACATTAAGTAGTCATACACCCCTTCAACAGTGATCATTTCCATGAAGTAGTTCTGATTGTGTCTCTTCTCTGTCATCTCTGATCGGTTGGCATTGTTTTTGAAGAGGTCATTGAAGAGCTGGAGAAAAGCATTTTTTTTTAGTCTGGAGACCACTTAACACCCACTGACTGCACTATTTAGTACTAAAAGCACTTTTCTGTAATGACAGGATGACATAAAAGAGGTCAATGATGCTTTTTTCTATCCATCCATCCATTTTCTATTTAACGCATTCCCAACAGGGTTGCGAGGGGGTTGGAGCCTATCCCAGCTGAGAGCAGTCAAGAGGCAGGGTACATCCTGGACAGGTCGCCAGTCTATCACAGAGCCACACAGAGACAAACAACCACACACACTTACATCTCTTCCTAGGAGCAATTTAGAGTGTGTACTTCACCTAACACGCATGTTTTTGGACGGTGGGAGGAAGCCGGTGTCACGCTTTTTTCATCACATTTGAATCAACCAGAGATGGTTTGAATTTTGAAATGTGCAAAGCTTTTAGACTCGCTATCACTCGTCGTCTGGTAGCTTCACCACTCAAATGCTGTCAGTGTTATTCGTTAGTGTCCGACCTGATCGCAGTGCTAGAGATGACTCTGCTGATCCAGTTTGTTCCAAGAGGGATGTTTGCACACATGTTTGAAAGCCTCAATAAGATGGAATGAACAAACACAAACACTACAATTCCCCCTGAATGTGAGGCTGTTACACTCTTTTCATGTTTAGTTTTTCTAGTTTAGTTTCCTCGTACTGGAAGAACATCCTGTGAAGACTGGCATCTTTACTATAAGACACAAAATAACAGGTTCCATCTTGGTTGATACAATACCTTCAATTGGTCTTTAAGCATTTTAGCTCCAGAAAACAATCCTACAAGTCAACATACCCTAGGACTGGGCTTGCAAACGGAGAAAGAGGATCACAGTTTTAAAGGTATAAAAAAAGGACTGCCAACCTTTTTATCATTTTCTGAGGTGGGGCTCAGGATCGTGAGCTCAGGGCGGCTGGGTTTTGGTTTGGGAGATTCACAGGAGTTGAAGAACGACTGGATAAAAGGCTCTAGATGTTGCCCTTTCTAAAGAAAAGAACATAGGAAATTATCGCTGAGGTTAATTCTCAAAGGTGCATACCATTCAAGATGTTTATTTTGTATGAGAGAAAAAAGTAGAGCAACATACATATTAAAACAGTCATGTTTCTCACCTCTTTTATCAGTTTGCTGGGCACTGACTTAATGATTTTCCCTGTGAATCATAAATATTTAAACTCAGTGATGAATGGTGTTATCACTTTTTGCCTCCAATTCACAAACATACGTTTTCACGGTGACCTGAGGTCAGCCTGGTCAAACAATTTCACAGTGTGTTTGACATGTTCTGCACTTCTCGCATAATTTATCTTACTAGTCTCACACAGTTTGGAGAAAAGTTGCCTCATACTGTACCAAGATTCACATCAGGCAACATCTTGTCCAGGAACTGAGACTCCATGCTATAGGGAGACAGGAAGTCAGCCAACAGCTGGCTGTTGCTCAGCTCAGGATGCTGCAGAAGGTTCTGCAAAGAAACAAAACAAATTAATTCATCTGCTTAAAATCTGATCGGGACATTTAAGGTAACACTGTTCAAATTAAAATAAAAAATGTAACTCAAACTTCCTACGGAGGGATTTTAAAAACATTTTAGAGCTGCAAAGCGACCGACTATTTTCCATGTAATATCTCACATATTGACACAAGTTCTCCAGTGGGCGCTTTGAATACATCACTTCCAGTATACAATAGACACAGAATTGTAGAGACATGTTCCCGTTTTCTGCATTATCATTTCTGACCTTATGGTGATTAAACATTTAGTTTTCAGAGTACTCTAGACAGCATAAAAACATAATTGATAAATAATCAATAGTCACCTTATAGTTACTGAAAAGTATCTGGCTTGAGTTTTAACCAAAAAAATGGACTACAAAAAAAAGTGGCTGAAAGACTTTTGCACATCCAGGAGAGCTTTAGGAATGTAAATGTAAAACTTTTAGAGAGGTGCTCTCCTGGAAAGCACCACAGATATATCCCTTTCAGATATGTGCACTGGAAAAACTTGGCAATGCATCTTAGGGAATTGTTGAGTCCTTGGCATGCTGGAACCTACCGCATTTTTCTTTTTACATCAACATTTGAAAATAACCAGGCAGAGGGAAGGTTTTCTTTACTGTTTTCACCTTAATAATGGCCAATCGCTCCAAGTCAAAATCCTTTCCAGCTACAGTCCACATCCAGGCTATGCAGCATAAGAACTGCATAGCCTTACCACAATTTCTCTTTACTTGAAATGCCTATGTCTCATCTAATGAAATATGCAAAAGATAGATGATTGCACAGGTTACAAATAATTCATTTAAAAAACTTTAATAAAGAAAGTTATTTTGTCACCTAATTGTTTTAGGGAGTCATGTTGTCTCAGACGATAAATATTTAATCTAAAACATTTTTCATTTTATTGGTATTTTTATTGGAATTATTTATGGGAATTTGGCACATTTTCTGCATAAAAAATCTAGTTAAACGTGAAAAAATAACTAAATCTAATTTGAACTTTAAACCAAGACTCCTCAAATCAAGAAAATTATTTAAAACTTAAATGGAAGCATTTGTTGTAATATATATATATTATAGAGTCTTAAGAGTATTAATGGATATCTACCTGAAGGTACCCCTGAAACTCCTCCCGCTTGGATCTTAGAAACTCATAATTCTTTGGGCCGATTATCCTCTTAGAAGGTAACTGTGCATCTGGGAAGGAGCCTGCAGACAATGCAAATGTTCAAAGAGAGAAGCAGAAAAGAAATTATTCAAATGTAATTACAAGGTTCAAGCTAATGTTGTGAAGGTATGTGTTTTCAGAAGACACAACTAGGCAATTAAACATCCCACATATGTTCGCGTCCTCATGAAAATTAATGTACAAAAGAGCAGCTCTCAGGATCTCCAGTGGAAAACACACCAATAAGCAGAAAGCCTACCATGAAACTCAGTGAGCTTTGACTCAAGGACATAAAACTCCAGATATCGTCTGTACACAGACCAGTGCTCAGTCTCATGTCCCACTGCCGAAAAGAACAAACATCAAGAGTTAATACACTGAATCAGCCCTTAGCCTAATTCTTATCTGCACACAAATCAGCTATTCATAGCAGGAGATGAGAGGGCAGCAAGAGGTCATCTTCAACTTCCCACACCATCAGGTGATTACAGTGTTCCAGTTCTTTGCCATCTCAGAAATATATGTTTATGCATTTAACAGATGCTTTTACCCAAACTGACGTACAAAGTATGACATATACATGGTCATCTCCCCATCAGGGAATCGAGCCCCAGTCTCCCTTGTCTCCCCTATACTAACCCCCACCCCATATGTACAGTTTTGGTGAAATAACAGTTTCATATCAAACTTAGATGTTGTTTTGTGAGCATAAATAATCAACTATCTGCCTGTTGGTCAATCATTAATACCTTTTCATGGTCTGAGTTCAGTCACTAATTAACCAACTGACAGCAGCATCACAGCAAAATTAAATTCCTTTGGAAGAGATAACACAGCTCAGGCTAACACAGCATGCAACAAAGAAGAGCGACCTCTGTCAGACTACATTACTTTGGGATCCAGAAAAAAGCTCTGCACACGCTCACCTGCCTTCCGGTCATTACGCTCCACGTCGATACAGAACACGGGAATTCTCTCCCTCTTTATATCATCATCATAGAAATCAATGTACGGGATGGTGATGCTCCAAGCTGAGAGGTTTCGAGGGGTGCTCGGGGTAGAGGCTGCCTCCATTGGGGAGTCATCCTCAAGCACCATCATGGCTTCCTCCACCTTTAACGGAGGAAAGTTAGACAAGTTAAGCTGGAGAATGAGTGCAGTACTTTGAAGAAGTATTCACTGCCTTTGGCAGTATTCTAATAAACCTTAGAATGTGGGATCGAAACATATTTTGGGGGGATTGTATCCAAAATATAATCCAAATATAATTCTATCACTTCACCGGTACAAATCATGCAAAGAGCAAAAAAAGTACAAGCAAAGTGTTTAATTCTTTTGTCAGCACTGTGTAAAATTGTCCTTTTCTGCTTTGCAGCGTGTCCAGCTTGTTCAAGAAACAGTTAGATCATGCAAGAAATGTTCAAGTGCAGTTAAGTCTGAACTTTAACAGTGCCGTAAGAAAAACGTAAATATTTCACTTCAGCACTGAAGACAGTCCCACTCAGTTCTTTGGGGCATTCATTACCAAATGACCATCAAATATTCTTTCATCGTGACAAATTTCCAACCGCTGCCGATGAAAACAATTTTCCCGCAGCATGATTCTGAAACCACAATTCAACCATGTGCGGATGATGATCCCTGATCAGTGTTGGGTAAGAGTTATATTTTTTCCAACTTTAGTCACTTAAGAGCAGTGAACTGTCCTCCAAAACATTGCGAGTCTCTAATACATTTTGGTGGACTGCAAACATATTTTTTCCCATCCTTTTAAGAAAGGCTTTTCTGGTCACGTAGAAGTTCTTTACACTAACACCTCACACTGCTGCTCTTTGTTATTATTCCTCTCAGCTTGGTCTGTGGGTTTAGGTGGTCTGCCCTTCCCTGTCTAGTTTATTGTGATGTCATGTTCTTTCCATACCTCTAATAACATAATGGTTCTCTGAGGGATGGAATGACATTTCCTGTTTCTTTTTTGCCCAAATCCAAACTGTGTTGCCCAGAACCAATTCCCTGACATTTTCCTAGAGCTCCTTATTCCTTGATCCCTGTTTTTTTCTGAAATATTTCAACATTTTAAGTGTACCTCTCCTGTATTTACATACTGTTACTTCATACAGTGAGGGAATAATTTTTCAAGGCAGTAGAAAAGGGTCATTCTGTATCAGATATGTAGCAGTTCAGCTGAACAGAATTAAAAGAACAAACTATGTGTAAATAGGTCTAGAAATCATTGTTGGATCTTACAATTGCATGCTTTAAACTTGTGAATCACAAAGTAAATAATTCTACACAGAAAATGTGAATGTGTAGTACACATAAACAAACACACATGCAATTAATATTTGGAAAGGAAGTCAAAGCGGAAACACAGGATATCCATCCATCCATGTTCGTAACCGCTTAATCCCTAATGGGGTCGCGGGGAGGAACTGGAGCCTAACCCAGTAGTCAATGGGTGAGAGGCGGGGTACACCCTGGGCGATCCGCCAGCCAATCACAGAGACATACATGGACGAAAAACCACGCACACTCACTCCTAAGGGCAATTTGGAATGTCCAATCAACCTGACGTGCAGGTTTTTGGACCGTGGGATGAAGCCGGAGAACCCAGAGAGAACCCACGCAGACGCAGGGGGAAACATGCAGACTCCACACAGACAGGTCCTGGTCCCCCTAGGGACTCGATCCCAGAACCCTTTTGCTGTGAGGCTTTGGTGCTAACCACCACAGGTGCTTGCCCCAAAACCCACAGGATATCCATTTTCATAAATCACTGGACATGCAATTAAAGAAATACTGTCACACTCTGGAGTACAGTAGCAGACTGTTTTAACTACAGCTGATCATTTAGTGCAAAACGGTTAAATGCAAACAGTGAGAATAGAAAACATGAAAAAGAGAGGAGCACAGGACGAGTGCAGAATAGCACTTTGTGATGTAAAATCAGCTAAGCTGTTAGGTTTACACACATCCATATATAGATTAAACCAAGCACCATAAGCTACAAAAACCCAGAATTTATTCCGTTATGTGGATGTTTGGAAAAGACTTCCACTGTTCATGAGTCCAACACCTGCATTATCATGAAAAAAAAAGAATAATTCTGTTTTCTTTGCTAACCAGTGCCCCCCTGTGGCTGCCTTTATGTGCTTCAATTTGCAAATGTATTGCTATGTTAAAAAAACAACAAAAGAAAGCAATATTTGATATATTTCTCTGTAAAAATAAATTGCGTCTCACAATTTACATGTATGAAGAACACACATAGATGATTGGTATGACCTGGCCTTTATGAAAACATTAAAAGACTACTTTTTAGACTACTTCTAGTCTCACCATATCATCCTCTCCCTCTACCAGCCCATAGGATGGCAGCATGGCTCCCTCCATGGTGGTGCTCTTGAACACTCCTTTGATCTTACTGCCAATGCGGCTGATCCCAAAGGACTCTCCTCTCTTTGAAGAGCTCCTGCAGTTCGAACAGGGAGGATATTGAACAATGACTGATGAAGGAGACGCGTGTGGGTTTAGCGAAGAGCATGCAGTGTGAGACTATCATCTGGAAATCAGGCATAAAGAAGAGGAGGAAACAAACTGCATCGAAAGCATACGTTTGCATGGGAGGGGAAAGCTTTGACAGCCAAACCCAGGCCAAAATGTCACTTCACACATCTTACAATAGCAAAAGCTGAGAATGGTGGTAAAACACTGAAGCAAACAAAGCAGTGAACATCAATATCATAGAATAAAGTCTAATTCAAAACAGATCACCGACCGTAATGACTGAAAAAATGCAATGCGATCAATTACCAGTAAACCAGATAAGGCACACATCACATGTGCTCAGCTTGGGTGTCTGTGAGATTAAGATAATTAAAAAATAACCACAAGGTGGATTGTGACGTACGTAGACATAGGCAAGTCACTGCATTGTCAACAACCACAGTAAAAGGTGGAGGGGGGGGGGGGCATATAAATCAAACAGGTTTCTGCATGCAGCCGACCAATCATGCAGGCATCTGACTGGTGCTGGGGCCACATGGAGGGGGAAAATGGAGCGTGTTGTGACACACAGATGGACCCTGACTTACTTGGGCGATGAGTGGCGGTGGGATAGCGAGCCATATGGGAAGTTTGTGAACGTGGACTGGGCATGGAGGGAGTTAAAGGATGCAGGTGAGGAGCTGCCAGAGACGCTGAAGAGTGAGGACAGGGACTCAGGGCTCCAGTCCCAGGAACTATAAGCAGAACAGGGTCAAATCCCCATGGGCAAGTGGTGGGAGAGGACCGTGGATCATATCAGGGCAGGCAGAATGGTAGTAAAGGAACCAGAGCGGACATAAAGTCACAGACACAGCACGGTGGTGGCCATACATGATGGAGTAAAGGGCAGACAATCAGGCAAAGTGGAGAAGGTTTCTCAGTTGCAGATATGAAGGAGTTTAGGGTCTTAGTTGCATGGTTTTTATCAAAAAGAATCTCTGATTGATCCAGTGAAAGTCTTTATTGGTTGCTGTATCAATCCTCTTGGAGGAGCAGTGCTTGTGCCGCATGGAGACTGCCTTCATAACTAAACCAAATCTAAATCAGAAACAACCGACAATACCTAAACGTAAATTCAACATTCTTCCCTCTGCATTACCATTACTCATGTATCATTTGCAGGTTTTAGAAGCAGGAAAATTGTGATTTACCAAGAAACCAGAAAACTTTAACCTAAACTCGCTTGACTGTTGATGAACATATAATTAATGATGACTCAGCATGAGCAGCATCAATCTTCCCTCTTTGCATTCACAATGTAATCACCAAAAAAAACACACATCCAGCCCTCAAATCATATCACTCATAAAAGTAGAAATCCTGTTATCAGCTGGGGCTCACTACATTGAAATTCTGATTGCGGGTCCAGGCCACAGTGAATTGTTCAAAAAGGCAGCACATAGCCCTCTTCAGGCAAGAATGAATTATCTTTTGTATCTTGCGTGCAGCCCTGCTAAGCCAGCCACTGTTTTGATCAGCACACTGATGCCTTATACTCACCTTATATCATCCAGACTCAGGCTATTTCTGGAACAATATGCAAAGGAGTTAGTGGAAGGACTCCACCTGCAACTCACCACACCTCATAAAGGGAATCAGACCAAGGCCTCTGAGCTCATATAAATTCCCAGGTTTTGCAGATGAAACTTGAACTACATTGGTGTTAAGGAGATTTACTGGGCACAGATCATATAATGCCTTCAAAATTCAGAGGCTGTGGGAACACAGTCGTAAAACTTCAAAATTTTGTCAAACTCAGGAAAAAAAACTACAGGGGAAACCAGGAAAAGGATGGAGCAGGATGTGATACAAAGGAAAGAAAAAAAATTTCTGTGTACAAAGTGAAATAGTAGAGACTCCCTTTGTGACTGAATGGCTTTGTTCCTTATAATAACAACATTAGCAGAGTATTTCTAGACTAGAATTTTGATTTGTTACTTAATCACAAATTCTAGTGGAGTAAAACCCACCTGCTCATCTTGGAATTCCTGGCAGGGGACTCGGCTCCTCTCAGAAGCTGGCGAAAGTACTGAAGAGAGATGTGGACAAAGAAGACAAAGAAGGTCACATAGATGCAAGTTCTCAGGCAGCAAATCTCTTAAATAACAGAAATATGCTAATTCTAGATATCATTTCATGGTTAAATAATAAGGTAGATGTCGTGTTTATTTGGGAGCAAAGACAGGAACAAAAACAAATCTAATATGAATTTCAGCACACTATTCAAGCAGGAAAGGGGCCTGCTGTGAACAATGGCTCAACAATGGCTCCGCCCAGTTTCATTCAATGAAACTGCCTCTGAGGGGTGAAATTTTGCTTGGCAGCTTGGCATTACGCCATCGCTCCTCATTGGTCAGTTGTGCGTCTGGCATTATTGACCAGGCTAATGGTGATTGGTAGCTGAGAGGTCAGAGGAGGATAGTGCCACTGAGTCAACAAATTCCAAATGAGCTGGGCTTCTGTTCACACTGACCAAATCAAAACGACAGGTTTTAGACTTTACTACTGTCACTGGTTGTGAAAGCAGATCAGATTCTATGAGGACTACAAAGTGGGGAGAAGGCAGGGTCGGAAATACATCCCACTTATGGTGTCGACACTGACCTCGTCACTATGACAGAACATGGGGGTGAAAACGTTCTCCAGGAGGGACAGAACGTGCTCATAGGCTTCAAACAAGCACCGCATGGTCTGCAGTTTCACCACCTCTGTATACGGGCCTACAGCAACTGGGGGAAAAAACATGTATTAGTTTGTCGTTTTATGCCAAGACTTTAGAAACCTCTGATGAAAGTTTCTGTTGAATAAGAGGATGGTGAGCTGATTTTTTAAAAAGTCTGTTTGTTTCAATGCTTTGGAAACTTTTTCGATGAATGTTTGAAGGGTGAACTTGGAATAGGGTGAAACTTGAGTAAGTGTCATTATTTTGGTGACATATGAAGATTAACCGGGTATGCATGCTTAAACAAAACTTCGATTTCTGATTCCACTCAGTTTGTCACTTACTGTTCCGTATTTCTTCCACTATAAAGGGGTCAAAACGGATCTTGTCGACACTCTCATCCAAGCAGTACGTCTCATAAATCTTATTCAGTTCCTCGTGGAGCATCATCTTCTCTGTGTCCGACAGCTCGGGGCACAAAATCCTGTCGTTGAATTCCTCTGAGAAAGTGAGAGAGTCACACACAGACCTGTGGATTTCCATTTTTAGGAGCAGGAAGTCTGCCTGATAGCATATTTGGCACAGTGAAAAAAATCAGAAATCATGTGGAGCACACAGCTAAAATAATGTGTAACTTTGATCCACGTTTGAACTGGTATAACTTACCAACCGCTAGACAGAACTGGAGCACGTGGACGGCGCCCTCTTGTTTCAGGAAGTTCATGAAACGGAACAGAAGGTCTTGTTGCTCTCTTATCTCCTTTAGCTCCAGCTTCAGCACCTGATTACACAAAGTAGTTGGGTAAACAGAGACTGATCAACAAAGTGCCTGTGGTTCTTATCACAGAAATGTAAATGACCTAAGGCATGAGCACAGATGAATCACAGTGCCGGATTTTATTTTAGTAATTGGTCGTTTTTGCCTTTGATTTGCAATATCTGACAAATCCCACTGGTCCATTGTAGCATGTCAACAAAAAGGGTAATTGAGGGCATAGCTGGACAACAGAAGGCTTTACTTTTTATATATATATGAGGGGTTAAAAAGGCTATTTTTTAAAGTAACTGATGTAGTGATTGACAAAGCCTTCCCATTTTTGAGAGACTGGAGGTCAGCGATGAGCTCAGGCCTACTCACTGACCCAATTGCTGATATTCCTCCAGGTAACTGGAAACTTCACCTGATATAAGCCGCAGAGGAGTCAGAAAACTGCTACTCACTCTTAATCCTTTCTCTGCCAATGTTTGGTCCTCAAAACCTCAGTTTATCGTTGGCTCTGGGTTTTTACAAAGTGTTTACTACAATCAACTGTTGCTACTGCCAGTATGAAAGAAACAAGGAGAGCACGCTCGTTTCAGAATCTGGTGGAGGTCTGAAAATGACTTTTTTCCACATGAATCTACATGTTGTTCGGCGTTAAAAGAACAAGAGTAATCCTTGTTGTTTTATCTTTGCTCTGCCCAGTGTCAAAGGACTGCACTTACTGAGGCCTTTTTGTTGCGAGTATCTGCGTACTTCTGGAGAAACGGAACCAATGTGGAAATGGGCTCTGTGGCTTCTTCAGGCTGGTGAGGCAGAAATCATGTTTTAAATTCAAATAATTCGTCAGCAAATTATGCGATTAGACACAAAGATTTCAAATAGTACACAATTCTGGCCATACTTACAGGGGAATTGTCTATGAATATCAAAATTAAATGATTCACTGTATCCTGGAATGCCAAAAGAAAAGCGACAGTTAGTGCAAAATTTGTGACGGACAAACTACAAATCTGTTCAAACCTGCTCTTAGGCTGAAATACAGAATCAACAGAAGGTTTCATATGACAGCACCTTTGAATTTCTACCCTTATCATTGTCTACACTCACAGGATCAGCCAAGTAGTCCATTGAAGGAAGGAAGACAGAACCAGCCAAGACTTCTCTTATCAGGAGAGTAAGAGATCTGAGAGGAGTGAAGATATAAGGCAGCAGGAAATGAGAAAAATAAAGGAGTAAAGCCTGATCCTGCTATCCTTTTGTCTAATGTCAGCAATGCCAGACTTTCCCCTGGTGGGACAATACTATGCATTCATGTTGAAACTTAACATGGGATGACTAGGCCGGTTTGTACTGGTGCTGTGAGTCACCTGCAGTCCGTAGCCTTGGGCGGTAGGATGTAGGGGAAGAGCACCTCAGTCAGCTTTCTGAGGTAGAGGAGTTCATCTCTGCGACTCCGAAGGGCCACGTGGAGATCAGGTCCGTACTCCTCCAGGGCAGCTTGTTGAAGGTACTCTGCGTTTTTTACTAAAAGCAGCAGCAAGAAGTAAATCAGTCTTCGGTCAGGTGAAAATAAAAACAACTCAAAGCCACAGTGCCTCAGCGATACCTTTCTGCCTTGCTTTGCTAATGATCTCAATGTGTTTCATGGAAACTTTAAGCAGCTTTCGTGTGATGAGGGAAGCCACGTCCACCTGAGAAAGAGCAGAAGAAAAAGAGGAGAGTAAGAAATAATAAGTAGAGGAGTACCCCGTGGTTTTACTGTCAGAACCAGGCAGTCACCTTTTGGATCCGGCGAACTAACACAGCCGCAAAGAACCGTAGGGTCACCCTAAGCTCGTCGACAAATGCTTCATCGTCTGTGATGCCTCTGAAAGACAAAGCCCGTCTCTGTGCTTCAGGCATTCCAAAGTACGCATTAAATCTGATCCAGCATCACAAAAGGCAGCTTACCTATACCAAGGATACACAAAATTCTCCAGAACAAGTTCCAGAATCTTTTACAGAAAAAAAATAGATGTTATTTAATTTTTTTTTTTTTTACATGAAGGGGATTAGCTTGTTTGCATTTTTAATTAAATGAGCATGTATTACCTCTGACAGAGAAACATCCACTTTAGAGGGAACTTTAAGGTCCAGCCATGGTTGATAGTTTTCCAGTAACAAAGTTGGTCTGGAAAAAACAAAAAAATGCATTCGAATCATGTCTGACCACTGAGAGGCAGTATAGCATATTTCATTAACCTGATAAATGTCTCCTAGAAGCATTCTTGAAATGTTTTCCTATTTTACGTCGCTATCTTGTTTGCCTCCACATCAATATGCTCTATCTGAGGCCTGTGTGGGTTAATCTGGTCAGCAGCTAACAGACCACTCACCTGTGCCTTTTGCATTTGATTTTTCCACATACAGTACAGCTGTGACCCAGTGGAAATAGCTCCTGCTGGAATGACTGCCAGAGAAAATAAGCAACTCAGATTAACTTGAAGACTCAACACACTGCAGAGGCCGAGGTACTTTAATACTGTGTCCTATCTGTGGTGTACATGTCCATTAGCCAGATGTCTAACACTCAGTCAGGTCAGTGGGGCTCCAATATTCTGTGTCGCTGTTAGACCAGAGTATATTTCTGACTTACCTTGGTGTTTGGTTTAATAGAGACAAAGATGTTGGGCAGTAGAGAATCAGGCCCCAAAGAGCAGTAGAAGGTCACAACTCCAGCCAGGAAGGACCAAAACACCATGATGATGTGAATATATCTAACCAGGACAAATGACACAAGGTCCCAATTAACTGAGTAAATTACCCACGGAGAGGGAAGACACTGTGGTGTCAGGGAGGTCATCCACTGACCTGTTTAAAAGCAGAGTGGTCAGCAGTAAGAGCAGCAGCAGAAAGCAGAAGACTGGGTATTGCCGGCCCAGCTCCCGGACCCGGTCCAGCTTCACCCTGCCTCTTGCTCTCTGCAGAAAGGCCCTGATGCAACCCATTCTCGGCTGCAAGCATGAACCTACTCCGTGTCACTGTAAAATAGAAAACACATCCGAGGCTGCCATTTCAAACTGAGGGGCGAGAATCAGTACAAACTCGGGCAGAATGTGTGCGTAAATCCAACCCCAGCAGGTTACGTTGGCTTTATTCGGAAATGGGGAAGTCCTCGCACTTACTGTAAATGTGTGGCGAATGTTTTGGATCGTTTTTCACTGTCGTCCACCAGCGACACCATTGTGAATTAGCAGAAAGCGGTCCGCAGAAAGCCCGGTGCCTGTTATTGGGGGATCGGCGGCGGACAGACGAGGCGCTCCTTCCAGCTGTTCGGATTAGATATAATCCCTCGGCATCGCTTGTACGGGAACCGTCCCAAGACTCGGGACGGCTCGCTATTTGCCTAATGGCCGCGGTACTCTCACTGTCATCTGCGGGCATCCATGGAGGGGCAGCCTGCTTGTCAACAGCGGAGAGGCGTGATGTCACCTCCGCCGGCTCCTGTAGTCCAGCCGGAGCCCCGGCTCTGCAGGCGCCTCCCTCTCACCAAAACCTTTGGAATAATCATTAGATTAAAAAAAAAAAAAACGAAAAATTCAAAAATCCAAAAGAAGGAGGGTGAAGCGACGCCCATTGGTTAGTTTCTACACAAAGAAAGCCTAAGTGTGAACCACGCCGTTTAAAGGCAGAATCACTTAAAGCTCTGGATAATCTCCATTTTCAACAGAAAATGTTGTAGTCACTATGCCTGGATGATATGGATTTCTTTTTATCTATAAATAACGGTTATATTAATTAACATAAATATAAACAATTTAAGTATTTTTTTTTATTTTTGCTTTTATAGATGCATTCAAGGAAAAAATATTACACTCCTTAATTATGGAGAACACATGGAATCATAAACAAGTGAAGAGCATGAAGCAGGCTGCCTCCTCTGGTTATGACCACTTCAGGATGCAACTTTTTGATATATGTTACCACTCTTCCTGGTCCTTTACCAGATGTAAACCTCAAATAATCTGCTTGTTTGTCTTTTCTATACATCCCATTGCCCTAACTCTTTGTAATTAATTCATCTTATATCTTAGATCATATATCCTTCAACTTGTTTCTTAAACTTATTTAATATTGTTACCCTGTTCCAGTCTTCATGTTTCGTTTGTCCTTGCTCCAAATAGGAGGTGGAACAGCCAACATCCTAAGCCACTTTAAGTCACATTCCCATCGATTCCACTGACCTATGACATCTACATGTTATGCTGTCAAAATGTTCAACTGTTTAACTTTATTTTTAAAATTAAATTAGAACGCATCAACATATTGGGAAACATCTGACTGCAATCACATGTGGGATAAGAGGGAACCTTTTACACATTTACAAGCTTTCAGTGTTAGACAGTCAGATCCTTCATGTTTACTGTTCTAATGAAGTACAACCTTTGCCTCCTCAGTTAAAATGTCAAACGGCACATTTCAGGGTATTTGCCTGTGTGCAATTATACTACAGGATCTTTGAACTGTACTGGGAATTTGTGACTGACATTCTTATTTGCACCTACCTCAAGCAGTGCACAGATGACATACCTCTACCGCATACACCATCCACAATTAACTTCACTACTCATGATCGTTTTAACCAAAGAGTAAGACACAGATAGAAATCAAAAACTTTATTACAAAAATAAGTTACACTCACCTCCATTTTACAGTATAAAACAATTTATTTGCAGGAATGCAAAAATGTTGTTGGCCACCAACAATAGTTTAAAACTGCTAACATCTTTTTTTTCTTCAAAAGGTGGTTGTTATGTTTTTTTTGTTGAGGGAGTTAACTGTATAGAAAACTGGGACTGAAGAGCAGTTTCCTTGATGCTATACCTGGAAATTGAAATCATTCACTGCAGTATCCCTTCTACCACTATGGGACTATGATCCCTCACCAAATCTTAGCAGCTAACGTTAGGCACACGTCCTCACTGACTGGAAAAATATGGCAATTCAGTCATCCATCAAGGTCTACTTCAAAGATCTTCTACATAGTTGCTGGCTTGGGAGCTGGGAAGGGATCATTAAAGATTAACATGATTTTACAAGATGAAGGATTAGATTCAGTTCCTTGACATTATTCTGACAATGCTTGAAAATAAGTTGTATGAATATAAAAACAAACCCACTGAATAATACAGTGGCACAAAAGGGACACTGCAGGGCTTTTTATTATTTTTTTTTATTTTTTTAAATCAAAGGCAGTTGGATGCCTGTGATGTTTGAAGCCTTTACAAAACGTAACATTTTCCGAAAAACTATACAACCAGTAACTACATACTCTGAAGAAGCAAGGCGGCTAATTCAGTTCAAAATAGGATAAAAGCAGGGCTTGTTCAGACTCATCATATGAGATTGTTTTGCATGCCCAGCTTGACTGTTTGCAGTCTGCAGAGCTGCAGCTAAAAGAACTATATTACATTAAGTACATCGTTTTTGCGCTGCAGCTCTTGTGCATATTTTGTATAAAAACAAGCCCTGCTTTCATCAATATAGTTTCCCTATTTACAGTACAGGCCGGGTAGTTTAGTCCTCTGTACTGAGGTAGTCAACCAACCCTTTAAAAGACAAGTTCTGAAAAGAACCACTTTCCTGGAATGCCTGACTTATCCATGCCAGGTGGGTACACCCTAAAATCCTGCAAATGTTCTATTTCAAAACATCCAGATCAAACAATTAAGAATAACATGGATATTCCGACAATAAAAATTGCGATTAGCACAAAAATATACAATAGCATCAAGCTCCTTTGAGCCACTTCAAACCTAAAAACTTAAAAAGTGCAATTTCTTCAATAATTATTAAAACAAATGGCATGTTCAGGGACAGGGCAGGGGCAGATTGTAAGGGCAATTCATAGAGCCCTGTGAATCGGGGCTACATACAGAGCAAAGAGCAGTGTGGTGAGCGTACTTTGAATCCTCAGGTAAAAATTTTTTTAAGGTGGCAGCTTGAGGAGGGAAAACAATATTTTTTTAAAATAAAACAAAAACAAAAAAAACAACAGGGAGGGTAAATGCTTCTTTTGCAAGGCTGGAATATTGTTGGACCTTTTTTCGTCTTGTTTCAACATCCATCGCAGCTTACGGTGTAACCCCACTCATCAAGTCAGTCTCCTTGGTAACAGGTCAGGACCGCCCTCGGCCCCGTTTCCCTGCTGGGCCAGAAAGAAAGGAAAAGAAATAAGAAAATTTACACTGAAACCAGTGCACTACAACTAAGAGTCTCAGCTGGCAACTCTAAAAATGTATCATGTTCCAAATGACCTTTGTCTGCTGGCAGACAGGCGGACTAGCTGCTCTGAAAGACGACACTATTAACGCAGCCAGTAAGCAAAACTTTTTAAATCCCACATCATTTCCACAAAAAATAGTTGCAGCTCTTCGGGTATTAGCTTTCCTGACCATAGCATTTAAAACTTTAAATCTCCAGCATCCATGTCTGGAAACATTCAGTCCAAAGACAATAATGCTATTAGTCAACAAATTAAAGAGTTGTTCAGTACCAAGGAAACACTGAACTGGATTTAATTTAAATTCCATTTTGTGCAAAGTGTTTTACCTCTGATTGTTCCAAGGCCCCCTCGCTGGGTAAAACCCACCCGGCCCCTTGGTGTAACAACACCACGGCCCCTGGTCTGACTGGCACCTCCGCGGACTCCTCCCCTTGCTCCTCGTCCTCGTGCAGACCCCTGGAAGTCCTCATATCCATAGTATGGGTCATCATAACCACCCCGGTAGTTGTGGTAATCATATCCATAGTAATCGTAATAGTCTTCATAGCCGTAATAATCGTGAGGGTAAGAATAGCCTCCACGCCCACCTCTTCCTCGGCCTCTTGTTGGTGGTGGCATGTGGGGAGGCCCATAGTAATAATATTCGTCATACCTGAGGATAGAAGCAGCCCATCACCATGGCATCGGATCTCAAAGCCTCCGTACATTTTTGTGAATAACACTGTTCTCACTTACATTTGGGTCTTGGCAGCTTGTCTCTGGGCTTTGCGCTCTTTCCTCTTCTGGTCAGGGGGCTTGGCAAAGACGATTTCAATGTTCTCTCCTTCGAGGTCTTTACCATTGAGATCAGCTAAAGCCTGTGAAATCAATCAAGTGAACATTCACATGTGTTCTCACTGCAACAAAAAAGATTAAAGTTTTCAGTCACTGTATATGTTCTGCCCCATCTATCTGTCCTGTCAGAAAGTCCTCTGTACCTTCACAGCTCCGTCTCTTTCCTCAAAGTGGATGAAGGCATAGTCTTTCAGTTTTTTCACCCTCTCCAGCTTGCCGAACTGACTAAAGGCCTTTTCAAGTATCTCCTCTGTGACAGTGCTCGCCAAGTTCCTCACAAAAAGCACTTTGACCTGGAGAAAGACAAATGTTTACATTGTTTGTCCTAGCAACAACATGCCTTGCATACATCCATTGTATGTAATGCATCCATATTACACCTCTCAGGCCATGTTCCTTACCTTTGCCATGACTTCTGGATCTGGGTCCTCAATAGGATCAGCCCACTCCACTGTGACCACGTTTCCCCACACCTTCACCTTTCCACTCATCAGTCGGCGCCGGGCCTGTGCTGCCGTCTTGTGATCTTCATACTCTAGGAAGCAAAAGCCTCTATTCTTTTTCTTGTCATCAGGCTGGTGGTACAATATGACATCATTGAGTCCCTCTGTAGAGACAAACAGGGTAGGGGGCAGAGAAAGAGCACAGCACAAGTTAGTGACCTTTCCATGTAAAGCTTAGTTACATTACTTAACTACCAGCTTTAAAAAGTCACAAAACGATGTGACTGAGGTTTTCATAATTTATTCAGAACATTAACTTCAATGGTTCAGGTGAAACTCAGTCAAACACCAAACTGAGAATGCAACATGATAAAAAAAAACATTTTTAACATCTGACAACACCCAAGACAACAAAAAAGAGACAAAAATGAACAATAAATAAATAAAAATAAATGAAATTCAAGTATCAATTCACCTGTAACTTTTGCAAATTCTTCAACAATCTGCTCTTTTGTTTTACTCTTGGGGATGGAGCCAACAAAGAGTCTATTATTGGCCACAGAGATGCATACGCCAATGTGTTTACCCGGTCGGATTTCACTGTTGTTGCACTGCGGACATAAAGAGGATGGTCGAAGTTTAAAAAAAAAAAAAGGAAAAGAAAAAGATATTGTTGGTCACTTTTCCACATATGAGCACAATGTATGATAAATAGAAACTGTTTAAATTTGCAGCCCAGTTTTGACAAACCAAACATGCATTACACGTACCAGTTTTACAGCCTTCTGCGCAGCATCTTTAGTGCAGAAAGTGACAAAGGCATAACCCCTGTTGAGGCCACTGAGAGGATCCATCATCAGACGCAGGTCCCAGATGGGGCCAGCTTTCTCAAAAAGTGGGACCAGCTCATCCTCAAAAAGGTCTCTTGGGATTTTTCCTACAAATATCTGAGAGGTTCGTAGAAAAGAGGAACATGGAAAACAACTTTTTCAATTTAAAAAGCTAAGAAAGGCAGAAAACAGGTCGCATTACTGAAAGGTATCCCGTCAGATCTTAGCGGTAGGCTATCACTGTAACCGTGGTTACTACAGAAGAAAAAAAAAGCTTCATCATTTGGACACCATTTCTAATGCAGTTCACAGGAACTCAAATAGAGTAAATAAAAGATGCATTTTCCAGCTTCATTAACAAGTAAAGACAACAGTGAAAGGTGTTGTACCTCTGTACCAATGGTGGGTTGTGGCCCTGAATGGGCAGACTCTGGAGGAGGACCACCATACTTCCTCTGTCCTGTGGTCACATCAAGTGTGTAGCCAGTCCTCTCCAGCAAAGCCTACAAAAATAAGGAATAGACTCATGTTAAGTTAGCGTCTTGGATCTAAAATCTAAAAAAAAATTTACCCTTCATTTCCACCGCTTGTCTTACAGAAAGACTCATTCCAAAGAGATCCCCATTTCATACATAAACTTTAACAAATTAGTTATAAAATGTGCTCCTACTGGACGTTTGAAAAAAAGATGCAATTCAAGCACTGAATGCATTCATTCTCACTTTGATTTTGGCTTCATCTGGTCCTTTATTGGTGTCTGACACTTTGGTCCCTTGTTTCTCTCTCTGTCTGTACGTCTTCATCACGCCACAAAGAAAGGCACTTTTATTCTGCGAGAAAAACACAAATGATTAAGTCCAATAAAAAAATTATCAAAGAAACAACCGCTCATTTAGGTAGATACACAGCCATTTCTCCTCTCAAATATCAATGAGCTCAGTCAAGTGTTTGAGTTCCTTTTACATACGGTGTTATTCCAGAGAAAACAGGGCACATTTTACTGGGACATAAATGATTATTCAAAAAATGACCAAATGCTGTGAGAACCATACCTGAACATGTGAGAGGTCGCTGTCCTTGAATTGCAAAAGGACTTGGAGAGCACCTTCCTCGTTGAATTCTTTCAGAGCCTCAATCGCTCGGTCATCTAAGTCACTGTGTGACACCAAACCTGGAAGTTGGACAACAAAGAAATCAGCTACTAACGAGAAAGGGTGAAGACAGACATGCACATATTTAACCCTCATTGTATTATTAATCGTGAATAAATCATCACAACAATGAGAAGAGGTCCCTCTCTTCTCATTGTTGATAAAGCCAATTCTGATTAATTCAGTAGCCTGGCTGAATTTTACTCTCCAACCAACATGCATTAGACAATAATCACAACAGATGTGACAGTGAAACTTGATATGGCGGTACCCCTCTGTGCTGTGGTTGGGAGTTCCTAATGAGCCAGTCTACATTCTCATCTATGGAGGGACCGTCACCTGTCCGAGGCAGCCACGCACCGGACAGCTGCTGTCATTGTTTCTGTTTCAGCCCAATCAGGCTGAAAAGGCCAGACCAGTACTTTTCTGGGTGTGACCAAACAAAAAAGGTCCTAAAATCTTCACAAAACCTTTCTATAAAATCTGCCCAAAGCAACAGTTTAATTTATATTCAAGATCACACATGACATGATACCAACTCATCACTCTGCACTTAAAGTGGACGCAGAGAAACTTCCTGGGACTAAATGGCAAGCCCTGAGAGGTTCTTCAGAAGACTCCCAGAGAGACTATTCATTCACCATGACACCAGTGATCATGCAACCATGTTGGGAATGCAAATGCTATGATTGTTTACACATTTTTTGGTCACATTGGTAATGTGCAATTAAATTTTTTGAAGCACTGCAGTACCCATTTTGGTAAAAAACCACAAAAAGTTGCTTCAGGATCCCAATTCCCCCATTCAAAAAGGTGATAAAAGTGACAGTACATGCAAGACTTGATACACATAAAAATTGCATATTGAATATGCAAGTATATTCATAATTCCTTACCTGCTATGTAAATTTCATCTAGTTTTTCAGCAACTTTCTGTGGTAAACCAGCTTCTAATAAAGTCTGGAAGTGCTCAGAATGGGTAACTGCAGCAGAGGTGTCCATTGGTTCTTCTGGACCATTTCCATTAATATGTTCTGTGGCCATGTCTCCAGAAATCTGTATAAATGCAATGAGCCAAATTAATCCTGGGTCAAGGGCAATACTTTGGATGTTTTCAAGAGAATGTGAAGCCTCGGGCTAATCAGTACAATCATTTTGAAAATAAATAAAAATAGTTGGACCATTTATGATGTGAAATGTGATGTAGTTTGTGTGCTATTGAGCCCACATTAACAAACAGGAGACTCCGACATGCAAAAGAGGTTTTGTGGCCGCTGTCAGGAAACTTTTCACCGTATTGACTCAAGACTTACAACCTTTGGGCTACAAACAGTAGAGAGCCTCAAACTGATTATAGACACTCATCAAAAGTCACACTGAGCAGAAGAGAGACCAGGCACATTCCAAATTGTTCACAGACACTAATTAAGCTTCATATGGTAAAACCAGTGAAATTGCCAGGTTGAAGACGTTTGGGCTCACAGAGCCAACTTATTTTCCTTTATGTCACTGTTCCGTAGAAGCTGTGACTTCTATTTTCACTAAATTACATGTTAGCTTACCTTCTAACTGCTGGCCTCAGCCGTGTCTAGAGGGGTGATATACGTTTTCATCAGATACTAAGCCCCCGGCTTCCTGACTGACCATTTTGACAAATGGCACTATGGCAGCACAGATTTAGCACCTAAAATACACCCAAACGCAACGTGCTAACGGTCAAGTCCAACGCCACCTCCTGAATGTACAAAAAGAAAGTTCTGCACACCGGCAATGAAAGTCTTCAGTGTTCGCGTAACTATTGGGCAACGCAAGACTCAGCTAAAAGTATAGGTCAATCATCTGGTTTGGCCTAACTATTTGCTAATATTAGCTCAACGATATCATGCGTCCAATATCTTCAAATGTCTGCTGATCGATACCGTAAGCACGTGCTTTCTGTGGTTAAACATTACTACTTCATCAAAGTGACTTCTGAGTCTGTCAAAATCATTGCCGAACATTTTAACGTTTACAAACGACTGTTAAACGATCGATCTCCCCTGTCTCGGGTCTGTTATGACAATGTTAAAATTTGCGGAGGAACTGACTTGCACACGTTGAGGCTAGCTTAGCTAGCGGGCTAGTTTGCACAGCTAACGTCTCAACAGTCCAGCTAACTATGGACGTTAATCGTGACAATAACACGAGACTTCGTGGTGCAATTTATATGAAAACGCCAGAGATAAATATTCTAATAGGCAGGGAGTGTGTACATCATTACGGTAGCCAAAACCAAGTCCCTACTCTTGCTAATATAACTGCCTTTTGTCTTTGGGTTCAACTAGCATGCAATGACAATGAGGATGTCAGTTTCATGATCTGTCAAAATGGGCTAGCTGAAGCTAGCATGCTAATTCGACCGGAATATCAGTGAGGCCATTGTTAGTCATTTTTCGGTATAGACTTAACCATCTGACAAAGAACCCCTGTCAAATTCAGTTGGATTACACGAGGCCTTGAAAGCTAACGTTTTAGCCTCCTGGATACGCGATTAGTCAACGTGCCGCCACATAGGAAGAGTCCATTTTCAAAAAGCCGGTCTGGACAACTCGTTCCCAACAACCACCAGTTTCCACATTGTTTGAGACAGCACCACACGACTCAAGAGTTTTAGCATTCAATTAGGCAACATTCACGAGACCAAATAGAAGCATTCGCCCTACCTGCCGCTGGCACACCAAAGTGTATGGTGTTGATTATATAGGAAGATAAATGTGATAATTAAAAGACAGAAAAAGTGTAAAACTCCCGGCACAGGTCCGGCTTCAGTCATTCACTCTTGATGATGTAAAATGGCTGCCACGTTCACGCCTCGAGTTTTGTCTCGTCGATGGGGTTTCTTGGACAGCCCTGCACGGGCTTGCCTTGTATGCATTTTAGAGTAGAGCAGCAGGTCATCCGCAGCATCCATCATATTTACTACCGATGATAATGACACGACGACAAAACCTTTCGGTTGGCAACAGGAATATCTCAAAACAACTAAAAGCGCGGTTATCAAAAGTAACTCATGAGGCTTAGCTAGAATTGGAAAGATTAATGAAAACTAAACAAAGATTGGTAGAGTCTAACAAAGAAATCAAATTCCATTAATAATTTAGGAGCAATCTACCACTATCTACAGAGGAATCTGAAAAATAGGCACAGAACAATTAAATCGACGAATGGTATGACTCCTAGTTAAATATTAATACAAAAATAAAAACGAAAAACATCAAATGACCCATTTTTAATAATAGATTAAAAAATGAATCTGGATAAAAAACATGGATAAAAAAATGGTACAAAAATACGATGGTAATTTGTTGTCACCTCACACCCATTTAGACAATTAAGTTTTGTGAATTGTTAATTCATCACGAAGTGAATCTGTGTAAGTGTGTATGGTTGTCTGTGCAGAATAGGCAACGTGTTCAGTGTACCCTTCAGCAAATGAGGTCTCATCCCTCTAAGTCCCTGAAATGGATCAGTCAGTTAGATTTTTTTTCAAATGAATGTATTATTGAATTGGATGGGGATTGATAAGTAAATAACCACACAGAACAACAAAATACTTAAGAGACATAATCCAATTTGGTTAGAAAAAAAGACTTGTTTGGTTGTTGTTGTATTTTTTCTTCACTCTCTTTGTAACTTTCTGTCATGGCTTTGATAAATAGAAGGCCATTTACTAGTACACTGACTGTTGCCTTCAATTTATAACACTATAGTATTTTATAAACAGTTTAAGCATCCTAAAAATACATTTATTTGATATATTACACCAAGATACAGTAAATTGCTATTAAATCTTGGTCCATGAGTTTTTAATTCCGATTTGGAACCATATTTTATTAGTACATTAGTTGTACCTGTATAATATCATACATTGTTTGACTTGATGTTGTAAGGTAGGTCTCACTTTCCACCACACTGTGTCACTCCTGTCACACTGCTGAGCTCATCTCCATCATTTGAAAAAACAAGTTTTATAGTATGTATATTTGTATCACAAGATTTATATTAAACTCAAAATAATTGAAAATATTCCATGCTGAAAAGTTAATATACATGGAATTATGTGATAAAACATGAGGTTAGAACAGTGCACACTTTGCCATTAATCTGTTAAATCTTTAGTTAGCTCCCAAAACTTGTTAAAACACTTTTCAGTAAGTTGCGCTGTAACAGTACAACAAAAGACAAATTCTTGGAATTCCAACCCTTTAAGCCAAAGTGGGTGTGTATTACAGTGGTCTGAGAAGGGTCAGGGCTGTCCATAATCTTCTTGATTTGTCTTTACATCATCATCTCCAGAGGTTCCACAGTCATTTTGAATGGAATGAAACCAAGTGTCTAAATTGCCTTTGATTTGTCTTTTGAATGACTGTCAGTCTGTATTAAGTATTCCTCTTTGTATTGTTCTTTGCATATCAGAGGATTTGTGTGTACAACTACATGCATTATGTTTCCCTTTACCAGGGTTCTCACTTCAGGTTGAAATGAATGGCAGCAAATATAATGATAATTTTTGTTAGTCTCAGAAATATCAGCCTAATTTAAGCTTCTATCATTTTTGCAAAAAGGTAACACTGCAGATCCTTAACCAATCAATTCAATCAATCTAATATGCGGAAAAATAAGCAGATGACTCCATCCTAACCCTATGCAAACACTAGTATAAAAGCAGATCAGAGGTTTAAAAAAAGCTGGACAATAAGCAAGTATGGATGTATTATGAGGTCTTATGACCACATAAACAAGTCTTTATTGTTCCTCTAGTGTCAGCTTTATTAAGCATTTGGAAGATACTAAAAGCTTATGCAGGCCAAAGGAGTTGTATCCAGCCACCTGTTTAACATGATCTTATTAAACCGATACTTACAGCACATGCTTTTTAATGGCATAGAAATGTCCAGTAGGGCCCGACACCCACCTTCCTGGAGACTGGGTTGGGCATTGTCGATCATTTTGAAAAATGAAATTATACAAGTGACTGAAATTAGCTTCCTCCAAGGGGTGACTGTGCTCACCCTTCCAACTTATTGAGTATCACTCAATAAAGTATACACCCCGCCACTGTTATGCAAGTATGTAGGCTACACGGTTTGATTATGTTGCTTCTAAGTGAGGATCAACTAAACAGCACTTTGTTTTATGAATCAGAACCCTCTGATTCAGGTCAATGAGAGCACTGGGAAACAAAAGCTGCAGTCATGCTAAGCCCCTGTGCATTCAGACCAGGCATTTATTTTTCTATAAACTTTTAATGAACTGTAACATACAACATTTCTCCTCTCAGGTATCATTTTTTTTATCTTAACCTCTCATCACAGCTGTGGTATCTTTGAATTGATAGCATTCAGTCAGTGCACTAACTAGATTATCAGTCTGCTAAATGATCATTTCATACAGTTCTTTTAGACATTGATGAATTTAGCATTGAAAGAATGGCTGAGATTATTTTAAGCATTGCAATAAGACACTGATTTAGAATATTTTTAGAGAATAAATAAAAAGCATTAACCAACAGATGTTATCCCATATGCAACCAATGTGTACATATCTTTCAAATTTGACTAAAAATGTCTGGAGTCATGGATTAAGACATCAGTTCTATGAGCACTAGTAACAGTTAGAATGCATTCGTAACAAAAAGTTTAACATAAATCCAAAAGCAGCCCCTTAACATGTCTTCATCATGTGATTCATCATCTTTTGCACCGCGCTTCGCCCACAAGTCGTAGGCTGAGGATTTATCCCCTATTCAACCAAGGACAAAGACTGGGCACTTCAGAGAAGTAACTAATTAATCAAAAGTAAATTCATATCCATACTTGACATTTTATATGCTGAATGTGAACAGATGGAAACTCCTTGCCAGCGATCAAATATCTATTGAGTCATTCATAACTTACTCCATCCAGTTGTTCCTGGATTTGAAATGAATAATGATTCAGATAGTACATTAACTCCACCGGATGAGGGACTGGTGCTACAAATAATGAACAACTAGTCAGAAAAATGATCAATTTACCAGTGGGAAAATGAACTGGAATTCCCTGGAAGTAGGATTTTGTGTGTATCCACAACAAAGTATCGTTGACGTCTACAGTGTGTACCTTTATCTGATGATGAATAAATTCAATAAATACAGACTTTTTAACATGGTAGATGTACTGAAATTGTACAAAGTCAAACTTCTTGAAACTATATGAATATGGCGACATTAAAAGTGGTTGAGTCGTGAACATTTCATGTCTAGTTTTCAAAAGAAGAAGAGGAAGAAATGAGTGACAAAAAACACTCAACACAGGAGATAGAGTGCATCTGTTAGCATGAACACTGTGATCTAATGCTATATTATTTTTGGTGAGTTTGTTCAATTTCTTTTTTCTGAAGGCCAAACCCTGATTTTATAACCACATCATCATTTTTCAAAATCCTGATTCAAATAACTTTAAGAGATCTTTACATTGATTTAGGCTATATTTAAAGTATAGTGATATCTCACAGAAAAGGTTACAAGTGCAAGAAGCCCTTAAACCTTTCTTCACGCAGCCCCCATGGATGTAATATACTTTATATACGACAGTACAGTGAATTGGACTTTAATTGAACTGTGCGCGTATATGTGCAAAGCTTTCAAATAATCCATATTTTTGATAAGGGTGGAAGCTGAGGAAAACCTGGGTCAGAAATGACCAGCTCTTCTCATAAGTCAAGCCAGTTAAAGTAATGAAACGTTATGGCCTTCTTTAGTCCACTACTGTAAAAAAGAGAAAAACTCAGGAAGAAGCATAAAAAGCTACCTCAAATTCAAGTTTAAAGTTTTATTGTGGAAAAAAACAACACATTGTTTTTTACACTTCTTTATTATTTGTAAAAAGTTTGTCAATCTAAAAACCCTGAAGACTAGGTAAATTAACACTTTGTTACAGCTTGTACAAATAGTCCCTCTACAGTTAACCAAATGCTGAGGAAAATCCCTGATTCATTTCCATCACATTTGCTGTGACCTGACATATGATAACAACCTTCAGTTACTAAGAGACAGAAATCTGGGGATTAAATGTGATGTCCATATTCAGGATGGTTTAAGTATATTTTGAATTTCCATGATTTGTTCCAGTCATTTTAGGCTTTAAAGGGATCAAGGGAGGGGGTAAGAAACGAGTGCATCACTCAGATAATTGATAAGGTAGGCAGGTTTCACATAATCCAGGATGTTGCCGGGCACACTGGTATAAATTTAGATAAGGCAGCTCTCCTCAATATAAAGCAGTCCTCTTAGGAAGTGTATTTATGGAGAAACATTCTTGCAACACGGTAACAGTTTGCTTCCTTGATACACAGTTATTCTTTTTGAAGTTTTTGACTGACCATTTCCCTTTGTCTCCATATAATTAGGTGTCTGCTACAACCAAGATGGGCTCAGTGAAATCAACTGGAGTATCTCTTCTTCTGTTGTCTTTTATTCTTAACATAGTCAATTCTTACCCCAACATTGACTCCTCAGACAGTAAGACATGTCTATTTTACAAATGTTGATGTGATGATTTTACATTTGCTATTGAATTGAATGTGTGTCAGGATGAAAAAAACATTTTGCAAATGCCTTTAACCAAAAGAAATTCATAAACAAACCAAAGATATTGCTAAAGAAAATAGCAACTTCTTCTTGTTTGCAGTTCCATTCATAGAGATTGTCATTAAAATATTACTTGAGAAATTGTGGTTAATAAGTTTTGATTCTGCCTTTTATAACACCTTCTCTAGTGGGCTGTGAGGAATGCAAACTGAGAAAGAACAGTTTTTTTTCAAGGGACCGTCCAATTTACCAGTGTATGGGCTGCTGCTTCTCCAGAGCATACCCAACACCTCTCAGGACCATGAAGACGATGATGATCCCAAAGAACATCACTTCAGAGGCCACATGCTGTGTTGCAAAGCACAGTTATGAGGTAACGGTGCTGTTAAAAGGTTATTTAAAAAGTCTTTAACTCTTATTTCTTTACTGCTGTTTACACATATATTTGAAATTAACTGAGGACAAAGATGTATCAACTAAAATAAGTACCAGAAATTGATATTTTTACTCACCCTTACACTTCTGTTGATATTGGATTTTGTGTGTCTCTTGTATTACAGTCAAAAAGTTAACAGATATTTTTCTCTTCCTACACTTTGTCTCCTCTTTCAGATAAAAATAAATGAGATAACAATGAGAAACCATACGGACTGCCACTGCAGCACCTGCTATTATCATAAGATATGACAGCTGGAGACTTGAGACCCTCTACAGCTCTCAGCTTGCCAACACAATGTCTTTCATTTAAGATACAGATGCTCTTCTATGTTTGTGAAAATATGTATTGTGTTGTGATTCTGTTTTTGTGATGTGCAATAATCTTTTGTTTTGCATCGATACATGTATTTGACTCCCTGTGCAATTGAAATTAATAAAAGTTTGCACCGAAAGATTGTCTTTTTAAATAATTGTTCCATCTTTTTTACCATATGGTGGTTTTAAGGTATGGTGTATTTCTTTCTAATGTAAACAGAATAAGTTTAACATGTAAAAAGTTGCACGTTCAGAGATATTTGTTTTCTTCTCTAGCGACTTTAAACTATTTTATTCAACAACTGAGCAAATTTTGTTGTTTAATTCTATTGAAAATACTTCAGATGAAGTCCAAGTTAATGTTTTTCAAATACATTGTTAAACATAGGGAATTCAGCTGCAGCCTGTGGACTGAAACAAGCTCTTAAATCCCTAATAGACTGTGAAAAATGATTCAATAAAACAAAACAATTTCCATCGATCTGTCTTTTCTTTTCAAACATGTCACTTACTATTACTTAAATCATTTTTGGGACCAACACATGTTACCTGAAAATTTCTGACAATGTCAAGCAGAAAAGAATTTGTTAAAAAATGTGTCTATAACGATGAAATATTAATTTATAATCTAATCTACACTTGTATTACCTGTACTATATATTTATCTTCCAGGTTTTAATGATCTCAACAGACGCAGTAATGAAATTGTAATGTAATTTAATACTTATACCCCTTTAAGTTTAAGCTTAAATAAGTCTAAATAAATGCTGCTTGTTGGGTTCACTTGCAAAAATATAGTAAATCTTTTCTTTTAGGGATGAAATAAAACTCATTGACCGCCTGTCCATGGTGAACATCTGCCCTGAAATGTTCAAGTAACTCTGAATCAGGGTTGTTGTTGAAGCTGATCAAAAGGAGGAAGAGATATGAAACTGAAAAGACAAGAAGGTTACACTTTTCAGCCCTGGAGAAAAAGGGGGCTGATTAACGATTCTGAGAGTGCCAGACGGATGTGTGATCACCTTGCAGTGAATTTGGCTGCAAGAGTCCCTTCTTGGAGGTCATAGTTTACCTGCAGTATCTCACATAGATCACACGTATTCAGGGAAACCTTGGACGACCAGTCAAAAATGAGCTGAGGTTTAAACATAAGTCGGACAGACTGTGTGCATTTGGTGATCATGTGTTGTTCATTTCTAATTTTTTTTTACATCAGGGGAGTGTATGCGGAGCACACATTGTGCTCTCCCTTCCCCCCTGCGTGCGCGTGCGTGTGCAAGTCTGGCAGCGTAACATCTGTGCGTACGCGGTCGTGATTGTTGTGAAGATGGCGGAGGGAGAGACAGAGAAGGAATATGATACACGGAAAGCTATCGAGGAGCTCCGAGAGCGGTTCCAGGGTTTGACCACGGCTTTGAAGGAGAGTTCTCAGTCTTCGTTGGAAGCCTCCTTGCATTTCTGCCAGGAATTTTGCCAGGTTAGCCCCGTTATCCCGCTGCTCATCCCGGGCAGCCTGCAGCCCCTCTGGTTTCCTGGCCGAGGATGCGCGTCTACGTTTGCTATAACAATGTAGCTAAGGAGCTAGCAGCCTAGCTAGCTGCCTGGCATTCATGATGTGAAAAAAAACCTCCTCGGGAGTTTTCAGCCATTCGCTCTGTGATGTTCATCTTTGGCGTGTACTCATTTGCAAAGTCTGACTATTTGTGCGGCCTGAAGGCGCCATATTGTCTGCCAAATGTGCAAGTATTACTCGTATTTTCCAGGCCAGATAGCTAATAGCAGATGAAGGTTGCTAGCTGGTATGCAGGGTCCCCCTGTCCTGTGCAGTGGTCATGCTGTGCAAAAAATGGATAGCTGCGTTAGCGAGATTTTCCACGGCGAATGCATTGATGTGCAATGAAATCTACACTGATATTTACTGTTAAAAATGTCCCACAAACGCTACAACGGCACATATCCACGCTTGATGAAATTTTAGCATGATGTAAAATTTGGTTACTTTAGCGAAGGTGTTTCATTGAACGGGGCGAGCAGTGATTTTTTTTTCTTCTTCAGGGAGCTAGCCTGGGCCTTTTGGACTAATTTAATCTCGCTAATCGCACAGTTGTTTAGGTTAATAAAGGCTATATAGACAACACTAGCACAATGTGTTGAAGTGATGGCAGGGTAAAACCAAGCGATTTGCCGGCGTCAAGCAGAGACTGTGATTTGAAGGGGAAAGTGTGTCAGTGGTCACTGACTCCATTACATCCTTCCTCATTAATTAGCCCCGGCCACGTAAAAAAATACAACAAAAAAATGAGGTTTCCATTTATCTACGTTGCATCTCAAGTTATTGCATGAAGAGTTGACTCCAACTTTAAAGTTTTTTCGAGGGGTGAAAATGACACGTCTATGCTGAGCTTTCATGCATTTGACCACTTTGTTTCAAATGAGCACAAGCCATGACTTACCCTTACACAACTAATTCTTTAGGTCTTTACTTCTCTGCCATTAACATGAAAATATTGTCGTTTTCACCAGTAAGGTTGAATTTAGATAAAGTGACAGTGTCAGGATATTTTGTGTAAGTGTAAATACATCAATAGGTCCATCTTGATACAACATATAATAGAAAAGGCATCCATTATAACACAGTATTAATAAAACAAAGAAGGGTTGGGACTTAGTATTATTAGGACTAAATTGCCAATTCTTAGATAAGCTAAACTATTCTCTTTTCAACAGCAAGGTTTAACGTTAAAAACTTGGTTATTTAAAATATTTACTTGAACATAAAAAGCAACAGTTGAATAATTTAGAGGTTTATAACTATAATGTAAGAATGGTCTGCATTTCTATTGGGTTTGTGACTTGAGTTTATTAATTGTTAAAATAGAATTATTTACTATTATTTAACCCCAAATTTTCTCTGTAGTTAAAACTTTATATTGCATGGTAATGCCGAAAACGCAGTTTTTTTTAATAGAACTGGCATATTTTTTAGATGAATAAATCACTGTCTTCTTCTAATCCCTGCATTGGTGTTTTCCTTTAGGTTCTTGTGGAACATGCTGGCCGTTGGAAAACTGATGAGGATCCTCTGCCTTTGCTGGAGGTTTACACTGTGGCCATTCTCAGTTTCGCTAAAGCTGCCTCCTGTCTCTCCTCCGAATGTGAAAATGTGCCACTCTTACTTGAAAAGTTAGCATTGTAAGTAAAAACTGCTAGAAAACAAATGCCAAAGCCTGTTCCGTTTTCCTAGCTTCTATAGGTTACCATTTATTTTTTGCCGTTATATGTTAATGAGTGTTATTTAATGATTGCATACATTTGAGGTTATTTTATGAGAAAAATAAATATATTTTTTTTATTGAACACAACAGTGTTTTATAGTAAGTACAAAGCTATTTAACTGTAGACATAAAAAGCTTGTTTACGTAGTACAAAACGTCTATGAAAGCCACTCAGGTATTTTCCCTTCATGGTCCTACAGGACAGCATCCTTCAGGTTGTAATGCATAGTGAATATTTTATTGTCCCATACATGGGATACCCTGTGGTGGAAGCTGAGATTCTGATAGTTTACCATGTGGATGTCTCTACTTCTGCCCTGTAACTTAGTTTATTTTCTATTGAACGTCTGGAATTTTCTTCATTGACTTTATAGCAGGATGCTCTGTGGATTTATTATTGTATGGTTATTCCTATTTGGTCAAATGCAGGCACATCCTTGACCTAAATTTGGATTTAACAAATGACTGTGTTGGATTCACAGGAGCTGTGCAGAGCTGCTGCTCTCGCTGCCCCAGCATGTCCCTGGTGCCTTATGGGAGGAGTTTCAGTCCTCCATGAAGGTCAGTATCTTTGCCATGATATGTGATAAAAAGTTGTTAGAAAGCATTTGGATTATCTTTATAAGCAAGTCAAATGGGTCAAATGTTAGTTATATTGCTGAAAACAAGTACTCAAACCTCGTGACCGAGTCACTTTTTTAAGCATGCAGTCCAGCAAAGATTTAGTATTTGAAGTTTTTCATATTTATTGGTGTTCTGCTGCAGTTGGCACACGGCCTTTTGCAAGAAAGTGGGAGCACACAGCTCCGACTGCTCTTAGTTCTGGCACAACAGGACGGCGTCTGGGCCAACACGACATTAAGCGACATCCTCTCCAGTCAAATTTCTCAAACTGAGCAAGGTAAGCGCACACCTTTTAGTTTTTTTGTATTTATACAATTATTTGTCTGATATTCCTGTCAAGACAGTTTCCCCCTGATCTTCCTCTCCTTTTTCGTCAGTTCATGAGTATCTTGAATCAGAGGGTGCTACACTTCTCAACATGCGAATAAAGCACCTAATCAAAGTGGACAGTGTTGATAAAGCAGCTGTTCTGGCGAAGACGTGCTCGGAATATCCAGGATTTGAAGGAAAAGGAAACTTTAAACAGACTTACCTGCTTTGCATCTGCTTGACAAAAAGTCAGGAGCAGCTAATGGAAGAGGTAAGACATAGCTACTAGAGTTCACAGAATTCATTTGTAGAGATCATACAATGATAAAATCTGCTCACTACTGCTGATTCACACTTACCTCAATGATGGTGTGATACTGCGCTAGATTTTCAAATAACCTGTCACCTTTGCAGAATCTCATGTAAAAGAAAGTTTTTCACTCTGACAACTTTTCCTTACATGCAGATGTATTCTGTTGCAAACTTACCACCCCATTTTGTCATTAGCCTGTTAGGGGCTACTGAGAAGGTTTGTCTCTATGAAGAGGGAGAAACTCCGACACGCCCTGTGTTTTTAAGCAAAGACTCTGGATACATACATGTATATTGACCAATTACACAGGGTGTAACAGGGACATGAATAGTTAATTGAAATATGCTCTGTAACTTGTAAATAGAAACGGAGGATTTAGTTTCCACTACTACCTAATCAGCCCTACATGGCTCAATACACCTCGGCATGACTGGGTTTTGGTGTTTTTTAATTTTTTTTAATTACTAGTGAGTAGGGTTGTCACGATACTAAAATTTTCAACTCGATACCGATACTCAGGAAAATACTCAATACCATTTTCGATACCACAAGGATTAAAAAAAGACCCCAAAATTTAAATGAATTTTGACAGGTTAGTGTCTTTCATTTCAAACTGACCTGTTACTAATGTTATCGTGACTGGTGGCTTGCATTAATAATCCTAACCCTAGCCCTCCACCCTTCATAATTGTGAGAAATAAATATTTTGTGGTTAAACTTGTTTGGACTTATTGTACAAACCTATTTAACATACACTATTTTAACATAATAATATGTATAGAGTTTAATTAAGTGTTTGAAAGATTAATTTCACAATTTTTAAATGAATCTCTATATTACCATGAGGCAATTAGGATTTTCTTGCCTGGAATCTTCCTATTGTTAATGTAACTATAATGGCCGACTTCGATGTGGGCGGAGTCGGATATGTACTTGATTAATGGTAGCACGTTATTATTAGCCATTAGCCGAAGCTAGCAGTTCAAGGCTAACAACTTGTTAATGACAATAAACAACTTAAAAAAATACATAAATAAATCTGAGAGAAGGGGGGCAGCGACGGCAGGTCAGCGCCGCACGGTAGTATCGATACTTTTGAAAATGAGTATCGTATCCGGATACAACATTTTAGTATCGATACTTTTTTGAGTATCGATACTTTTGACAACCCTACTAGTGAGGTCCTAACATACAAATTGACTGACCTGCCAGTGGCATACTTTGTATGCAGCAATGAAGGAAATAGCAGTCATGATACACTGAATAACCTCAGTATCAGTTATTATAGAAGGCGTTTACAATGCAGATGATCACAGAAACGGTGAAATCGCAAATTTCTTTGTGGCTGCGTTTTTAAATTTGGCGGGGTTCACGTGAAGCAGTGGCTGTCACTCTCTGGCCGTGCAGCAGGCAGTCTGCAGCTGGGCGGGTTTAGCCCTGATGAAACCCAGGCTGAATAGGTGCTAAAGCTCACCTGTTCAGTGGGGCCAGCCTTGAGTGGAAATGCAAAACATTTTTTAAAAACTACTAGAGATGTGATGTATATATCTATTCGGTAGAAGTGGAAAATGGAATTTCCAATTTCCCATCTTGAAGCATCTTTTTGTAAAGTCGCAAAACATAGGTGTATGTTAATGCTGACAAATTCCAAATAAAGCTCCTCTCCACATAAATTTAAGTTTATTTACTTACCGGTAGATGACTAAAGCAACAGAAATTGTCATCACCTATCTATTTAGACTTTGTCAATTCTTTATTACTTATATTCCTAAACTGACGCTCTATTCGAAGAAACCCTGTTTCTTTTTTTTTTTTAATCTGACATGGGTGTGAGACAGTTTGGATGGGGTTCGTTAGAGCTCTTAGATTATTGCATTAGAGTAAGTGCATTTTGGTAAAGTGTTTTAACAATGCCCTCTTTAACAATGCCATGAAGAACTCATAGCTTCATCTTTCTGTGCATTGATTTAGACTACACTTACACATAGAGAGAAAATGACATCCCATGGGGACAGAAGCATCAGAATGTCTTGAATGTCCTCTCACACAGTCCACAGCATCATTGCATCAAACAGACTTCAACCAATAACTTAGTGTGGCAAAGAACTAGGTCACCAAGTAAAGAACTCAGCTCAGCCTATTTCCTTTTCTCTTACAGATTACATCAATAGATTGTAAAGATGCTCTTGAAATGATCTGCAATTTGGAGTCAGAGGGAGACGAGAAAGGAGCTCTCTGCATGTGTACCACCTTTCTTAAACGACAGCTTCTCCAAGGAGATGTTTATTGTGCCTGGTAAGTGTTTCATCTGTTGCACATGGATAAAAAAAGATTTATTTGAAAAGCACTCCAGATACTTTGTCCGTATTGTTTAAAAAAACATGTTTTCAGAGCAAACAGTCCATATAGTGATATTAATGACAAGCTGCCCTGGATTCATGATGGCTCTTTTTTTATAACTATACAAGTATTTGTTTTGACATAAACCATGTTTATGTTTATTTTAATGCAGAATCTTGTTTTTTTTCAGGGAACTTACTTTGTTTTGGAGTAAACTGCTCATGCGGTTGGAGTCGTCGGCGGAATCATTTCTCAGCCACAGCAAACAAATGACTCTCCTCTGCAGAAGTGTCTGTCACATTCTGTTCCTCATCAAAGTCATCCAAAATGAGGTAAGACAATGTTTTGTTTAAGTAACTAATACATTACTTGGATATTACCAATAACAGGTTTTAGGTTCCAGTATCTAGTGACATAGTTTAAATCTTTTGAGATTGTTATGTCTGTCATCAAAGGTTGCCTCTGGATCAATTGGTCAGAATAAAATTCCTGGCATTTATTGTATCTTGTATACATTTTTTTATGTCTTTAGGTTGGAGAAATTGGACTTCCAGTGTGTGTTGAAATGTGCATTCAAGCACTGAAAATGACCTCCAGTGATCATAAAGACAGCAAGTCCACCATCTGCAAAACTATTTCCTGCCTATTACCAACCGATCTAGAGGTTAAGCGAGCTTGCCAGCTGACTGAGTTTCTCCTGCAGCCTACTGTAGACTCGTATTATGCGGTGGAGTCACTTTACAACGAGCCTGACCAAAAGCCTGAGGAGGACGGTAGTCTACCTGTACCCAATTCTTTACGCTGTGAGTTACTGCTGGCCTTGAAGACACAGTGGCCTTTCGATCCAGAGTTCTGGGACTGGAAAACGCTGAAACGCAACTGTTTAGCTTTGATGGGCGAGGAGGCAGCTATTGTCTCATCTATTGATACACTCAATGACACGGATGAACAGGAAGTGGAAAATGCAATTGGCAAACTCCCTGAATACAGAGATCTGGAGGATTTTCTATTAACCACTACAAATGAACTCAATGAAATCACAGATGAAAAAGAAAAGAACAGAGAGGCTAAGAAACTTCGGGAGCAGGGTTTTGTGTCCGCTCGTTTCAGAAATTGGCGGGCCTACATGCAGTATTGTGTTTTGTGTGACAAGGAGTTCTTGGGTCACAGAATTGTGCGCCACGCTCAGAAACATTTCAAAGACGGAGTGTATCTTTGTCCAATTTGTGCTGACAGTTTTGAAACTCGGGAAGTTTTAGAACCTCATGTAGCATCGCATGTAAAGCAGTCATGCAAAGAGAGACTGGCTGCAATGAAAGCGGCAAGGAAAGTTACTAAACCTTTTCAGTCCCCTAAAAGTCCTTCAAAAATTTCTAAGGTTGCAACCAAGACAAACATGAGCCCTGTTAAATCTAATTCTCAAGTTGGAGACCAAATGACAGCACCTGTTAAGATGGACCAAACTACATCTGATACACAGATTAGTCAAGACTGTTTCTGTCCCGTGAAGAACTGTTCAAAGGCTTTTAAGTTTTTCCGTAACCTCATGGCTCATGTCCGATCTCACAAGGATGACGAAGAGGCGATGAGATTTCTAGAAATACAGAAACAGAAAGTGGTTTGCCAGTATTGTAGAAGGCAGTTTGTTAATGTCCGACATCTTAATGATCATTTACAGATGCACTGTGGCAGCAAACCATATATCTGCATACAGCTGGATTGCAAGGCCAACTTTAATTCAAATTCTGAGCTTCTCATGCATAGAAAAACACACCCGGAATTTAAGGCTCAGTGCATGTTCCCAAATTGTGGCCAGGTTTTCAGTGAGGCCTATCTATTATATGATCATGAGGCTCAGCATTATCTTACCTACACCTGCCAAACAGACAATTGTGGTAAGATATTCTACTCACAGTCTGAATTTTTGTCCCATCAAGAACATCATAATGCAAATCATGCTGTAAATAGTTTTCACATTGTGAATCAACATCCCCCCATCCCTGCAAATGTAGGACCACCACCTCAAAGCACCCCAAGCGAAGACGACACATGTTCGACTGTTTTTAGCCCTGAAAGAAATAATGCAGATGTCTATGTGAAGGAAGAATCAAACACAAATGTGTCACCGTACAGATCACCAGAGGTTGCTGAAGACTGTGTTCCAATGAAGGTGAAGCACTCGATTGAAAACATGCTGAGTTCAATGGCAGGTCCTGGGATAAAAGTACCAGAGAAGTGTTACACTCCACTTGCAAACCCCACTCCAGCCCCTACCGATGCAGATATACCAACAGAGGCACACCATGTGCACCATGACGTCACCGAGCAAAACGATGTGCCGCCATTGTATCCTGCTCCTGGTCCCATCAGTCAGGCGGTGAGTCAACAGCATAATGATGTACAAGGCAGCGACGTTCAGAAAGTGTTGCCACAGATAATTTCTCCGAGTCAAATCAAGACCGAGATTCCTTGTTCAATGCAGGAATATTCCTCTGGCACACCGGTTGTTCCCACAGGAAGTGAAGAGAACCTGCACTGTTGTCCATCTAATGACTGTTCTAGGGCTTACAGCACAAACAAAAGTCTATCTAGGCATGTGAAGAAGCAGCATCCAGAAATATTTGAAGATTGGAAATTGGCCAAAAAATACAACAAAGTGGCCAAAATTACAGCAAAAAAGGGAAACAGACCGTCAACTCAGCCCGGGATACTATGCAACAAACAAGGAATGCAGCAAATGGATTATCAGGTGGGATGCTCAACATCGCCATCCCAATGTTATCCCGGATCAATGGAGCCTGTTCCCATTACTCCTATGGTCAATCCCACTTTGTACCCATCCTGGGGGGGTTCTAACAATCCCAGTGTAATGATGCAGTCAGATATGTCCCAATCATGGTCTTCATCTCCAATGAATAACTGCTATCCTGACACATTTAATATGAATGAATACTCCTCCCGCAGCTATCCTCAATGGCAAGCAGACCCATATCATGCTCACCCTTCCGATAGAGAGCATTCCGCGACAGCTATACATGGTCCCCCTATGCCAAATGCTCCTTCAGATTCAAGCCTGATGTCCCAGTATGTGTCCAGTTCCTTAATGCTCGACAATGGCGGCCACATGCATAATGGAGGACACCAGTATGGACTTGTGCATCAGGATAGTACTGGTGACAATGTGGATGTGAGAAAAACCAGTGCCAGTATGACAGGACACTTGGATAATGGAAACAGTATCTCAACAATTGACAGCCTTCCTGATGGAAGTTACCACACTCCATATCCTCCAAGTGAAAACTCATGTCTTACTCAGTGCTCATCAGTGGATATGCCCACAAAATGTCTAAGCCCAGAGGCTCAAGTTCCAATAAAACCTGCAAATGAAATAGTTAAAACGGAAAATGTGTCAACTCCTGGTTACGAACACATGGACAACTCTGTGGATGGCATGCTCACTCCACACAGCGTTGTTCCGACTGACTTCCCTTATGATGAGGACTGTAGTAATGCCGACTGTGAAGCCAACCCCTCTGATGAAAAGAGCACTGACACTGACCCACAGAAAGCAAAGCGCAGTAGATTGAGCAAGCGTACCAAATGGCCAGCGATCATTAAAGATGGAAAAGTCATCTGCAGGAGGTGTTTCAGAGAGTTCACAAGCACCAAATCTCTCGGCGGTCATCTGTCGAAACGCTCACAGTGCAGGCCTCTAGATGAAATTGACCTTACAGCAGACTTGCCAACATCCTTTCTGGACTTCCTTAATGATCCACATGTCCCTGACACTAACGGAGCAATGTTCAACATGCCAAATGGAGAGTTCTCACAGGAATCATGTAGCCTGACCACATTGAACTCACCTATGGTGTTGAAACAGGAGCCCCAGATTACCAATATAATGGACCATTCTAATTCATTTTCTGTTTCTTCTGAAAACCAGCAAGAGAAAGCAGCAGAGCTGGCTGATCCACCCCTCACTGGACCTCATCAGGAAGATCATCTGATGGAAATGTCACATGCCTTTCAGAGGCTGGACTTGATTGAAGCTGCACAAGAGAAGATGCGAAAGTCTTTAGAGCAAAATATCAGTCGTTGTGAGACAAAGTCTGACCTGGAAAAAGCTAAAATACAGTGTAGGAGTGATGACAAGCCCCCCGAAAAGGTACCTAAGCCTTTTAAATGTGACCAAGACAAGTGTGAGTTCTCTTTCATGACAAAGGAGGCGTTATTCAAACACTTGACTAAAATGCACGATTATTCTCTTGAGATGATCGAAGAGCTCAAAAGAACCCCATCCAAACTGTCTCCTTACCCATGTCAGATTTGTCCTAAAACATTCACAAGAACAACAGGGTTAAGAATTCACTATGAAAAAGTTCACAGATTGTCAAAAGCAGAAATGCAAAAGTTAAAAATCAGTGCTCGAAATAGACGTGCATTCAGACTAAACAAAGATGTCCCTGTTAATAGCTGTGCAAGTTCGGAACCCAACACAAGTCACACAGCACGAGCTGAAACTGTATTAGCAGCGATTAAACAAGAGCCCCTTGACATTGCAATCGCACCTCAAACGAACAATGTGAAAAATCCAGAAGTGACTGAAATGACTGCAGTCGGTGCACCAAACGCAGGTTTGACACCTGAGGTATCAACTGTAACACGACTGCCGTCACCTCAAAACTATCTGACTGAAAAGCCGCCGGGGGAAGTGGCTTTAGTGACTCCTGTGACATATCCAGATAAGCTGAAAGTAGAGGATGGAAACAGGAGTCCGGACATGAAAGTGAAATCCATTATGAAAGAACAGTTAAGTCCTGTTGACAAGGCAAAGGTGCAGCAAGAAGGAATGGATGTGTTGGACAGTAAAGCAAAGGAACCAAAGTCCTCCACTGTGTCTGCTTCATCCTCCCCGGATACACCCAGCAGCTCCAAAACCACACCCACAAAAGAAGAGAAAAAAGAGAAATTTCAGAAAAGGTTAAGCCTCAAGTTGTGTGACACAGACAATGCTTACAGTCCGTATAGACCATATCGCTGTGTTCATGAAGGGTGTTCTGCGGCGTTCACCATCCAGCACAACTTGATCCTCCATTACAGGGCCATGCATCAGGCATCGCTGCCCCCCAGCAAAACGGAAGCTGATGTTGAAAAGCTGAGTGATAATGAGGGACAGGAGAGCAATGACAGCATAGGAAAAGATAACGAAGTTAGGTGTCAAGTGAAAAACTGCTCAAGAGTTTTCATGGGAATCACAAGGTTGGTGCAACATTACCTTTTGCTTCACAAGTTCACTCGTGACAAAGCCACCTCCATGATGGCCAGCATGGCCATAGGCACTTTTAACTGTGACAGGCCAGAGTGTGCTCTCCCCTTTGACTCTGTGGATAAGTACATTGAACACATTAAGAATTACCATAAGGAAATCGCCATCTCTGAGAGTGGCTCAGTTGATCCAACCTTCCGGTGTGAGTATGAGGCATGTGACCGTGTGTACACTACAAAATCAAACCTCCTTCGTCACCTGATCAAAAAGCATGATTATATTTATGATCCCAAAGCTAGTGATGGAAGAAGGACTAAATCGGTTGGTCTTTTCCCTGGTGTTAACAACGGAAAAGAGAATGTAGAGAATAAATTTAAGATGAAAAAGAAGAACACTAAAAAGAAAGAAGGCAAGTCCATTGAACACTGGACTAGTTTTGGCAAGCCTACACTAAAAACTCTCGAGGAGGCATCGGCCATGTGCACCAAGAAGTCTGCTCTACAGTACCCATGTATGATCATAGGCTGTGATGCAGTGGAGCGGGCAGAAAGAAGTATATTTAAGCATTACACCACTCATGGCCTCACAGAAAGGTACATTGAAGATCAGAGGAGTCAATTCATTTTCTGCAAAAAATATTCTCGCTCCAGATTCAAAGATACAGACAAGTCAGAGGGCGCATCAAGTTCTGAGGAAGAGATGGAGCTAGATGAAGGCGAAAAGCCCTGTGAGCAGAAAACTGAGGAGCCAGTGGTGAATAAAATTAGCCAAGAGGACAGCAAGCTGTCCAATGATGAGAGTGCAGAATCTCAAGCTTCCAATGGGACAGAAGGTGGATCTAAAAGAGGGCGTCCCAGAAAACCTGCACATCCCACACCAGCTTGTCCACAGAGGATACAGACCCTTAGAAACCGCTCGACTGTTAACAGTTCAAGAGAGGACTCAAATCCTGGTACGCCCGCAGCCCTAGAACAACGTGATGATGGGGTCATGTCAGGGTCTTTCAAGCCTTTAGGACTGGAGGACTCCTTCCTTAAGTTTCTGGAAACCTCCGAGTCAACAAACCCTACAAAGCGTAAATCAAATGAAAAACCTAGTGCAGAAGTGCCGTCCAAAAGACAACACACTTATAAACAGAAATCTATTATGAAAAATAAAATGACTGAGGAAATTCGAGGCTGTGAAAATCTTATAGACTTCAGAAACCCCCTCAATCTCAAATCGGTTAGTAATGTAAAGATTGTCATGGACAAAACATTTTCAGACGGTGCTGATCTTTTGCTTAAGCAGCTACAAGATATGAGGCCCATGGTTATGATAAAAAGATGGCTTTATAGCGGATCATAGTCCCACACTTTGTTTCCAACTCAATCTTACTCAGGATTTGAGAAGTTATGCTGCAGAATGATTTGTTTCTTAATGCTTCAAATTTCCAACTGTTAACAGTCGTGTTCTTCAGAGTCAATGATGAAATGGCCTATTTTGTACTTCTTGAAAAAAATTGTCTCGGATGATTTTAAGTATGTATGTTAGTTATAATAACCAGGTAATCTATAGGGCATAGATTTTAGAAACATGTTTGTATTTATGCTTAGTACTGAAGATGTTTTTTTTTCTTTTTTTGCTAAATGGAGACTTTTAAAGAAAACTGTTTTTATATATCCCTATGGGATTTCAAGTTTTGTTTGTATTTATTTCATTCTTTTTCAACACTAGTAGACCTATCTGTAATATTTACATGTCTTCCACAAAGTGTTCAATAAAATGTTACTGGTTTTTTGTAAGTTACTGACTGCAGATATTGTATTTTCTTGACTTGGCTATTAGGTTAGCAGTACATTAAATATACTCTCCACGCATGGTCCCATTGTGACTTAATACAAATGAAATCACATAATACCATATAGCTAGTTTTAACTGAGAAATAATTCCTGTAACGTATGTAAATATTTACCCAGTGTTTTTATTAGAAGGCATTATTTTTTATGCATTCTACAAGGGATACATTGAGACATTTCAGTAACAGTTTCATTTAATTTTAATAGAATTTTGTAAATGTAAATAGCAAATGTACCAAAATATCTACAATACAAAGTGTAATTTTTTTTTTTTTTTTTGGATAGACAATAATCATGTAGTACTATATTACAATGGTATTTTACTTAAATATTAAGCAAGAAAGCCTTATGTGTATATATATACACACTCTAACTTAATTGATTCAAAGCTTCTTAATTAGCTTTTAAACGTTAATGGGTTACGTTCAAGACTAGTAAGGTTTATAAAAATTCACCGTGTTAAAATTACGAAAAATCGCATTCAACTTGTGTATGCATAAAGTATGTATTTTCTTCTTTTTTGTTGTTATTGTTATACGTTTTTAGAAGTCAGTTCTTCCTGCGTGGGTACCTCCGTCGGTGAAAAAAAAGAAAACAAACAAACAAACAAAACGTGAACACAGCTATCGTGTAATTACTGAACACAACCCTTTCCGTAAACGTCACACTGGCGGGAACTCGAGCCCGAGTCAGGCCAAACGCAGCCGGCATTTTAAAAACCCATGTGAGGTGTTCAGGAGCAGCTGTTGCCTGGGTCCAAAGCCGTCTCCTGTAGCTCCTACAACGATGTCGACTTCGTCAGTATCAAAGGTAACGCCTTCTGTTGCTCACAAGTATGACAAAACTCTCGCAACAGACTTTACTCAAAATGGCTTCATCACCGTTATATTTTTTTCTGTCTGTGTGCTGACACCGTTTGTGATTTGCGGACCTATCAGGGCTGCTTTGTGTTCAAACCTAGCGCGAAGAAGAAGAAGGCTCTAGATCTGGGTGAGATTACTGAATGTTCGCGGAGACATTGATTTCATCTGTCAACGTGTAAAATCAGGAGCTGTCAGCTGTTTCGTGCTCTCTTATCTTTTTGACGCCGCTTTTGCGCAGGAAGTTATTTCAGCCGAGGCTGTGAGAGCTCAGACAGCAGCGACACACGCTTCAGGCTCTGTCACGACCTGTGGGAAAGAATCAAGACTGACACAGAGGTGAGGCCCGATTCACATGAATGTTGTCATCACCTGACAGCTCTCTCCAGATGACCTGAATCAAATAAGGAAAAAGAGGGTATTGTGTTTTTATGTTTTATTACCTTTTTATACCAGCATGGATAGATAGACAGGCATAAGTCCTCCAAGAGTCAAAGCTCCTGCACCTCTCCTAGAAAATACACACACACACACGCACAAAATCACCCAGAATGAACAAAAGCATCACATTACAAATGCATTGAATGTCAAAATTCGTATCAAAATTGCACAGGGAAGTGTTACCTGGGCATTTATAAGTTTAAAGGGCAGTTTGATGTGAGTTCCCTCAGTTTAAATTATGTTATTATTATTTGTGAGGTTTTACAGGATGAACTCAACAGGAAAATTTTGGACAGCTTGCTGGAGTTCACCAAGAAGTGCTCCCTAACTCGTCAACACAGTGACTGGATGTCCCAGATGAGATGCAGTGAAATTCCCACAGCCGCCCTTATGTTGGGTATGCAGCCGATTGGCTTTCCTCACATTAGAGCTGTTGATCAGTGTATCTGGACACTTTCCAATCGCAACATCCTTTAAAAAAAAAATTGTAATGCAAAGGAAAGGAACTTTTCCCCAAGGATTTTTCCATCTTTGCCATGTTACTCCCAGTCTGACCTCCCGTTTGATTCAAACTGTAGGTGTGAACATCCCAGACCATGACATGACTTTCCAGAGTTTGTCCGACCAACTTCAACAGTCTGTTACTCCTCATGTTGTCTCTGTGCAGGCTAAAGAGTGTGCAGGTAAAAACTCAGACATCTGGTGCATCTGGAATTTAGGATCTACTTTCCTTTTCTTCATTACATCTCGGTTGTGCTTTGCACGGTTTATCTTTTCAGCGTTGAAACATTTGATGAAGAAGGTCCTGGAGAGACTGACGGACACGGTTGTTGCCCTGGACGATGAGGATGAGGAGGCAGCTGAGCAGAGTGCTGCCTCCCTCCAAAAGGGCGTACACTGCTCGCTCAGTGCGCTCTGTGACTGGTACAGCTCAAAAACAAAGGTGGGGGCTTGTTTCTTACATTTACAGCCATGCACACTGAAATTATTTTATTTCAACAAGGGTCACTTTGTGTTTAAGAAGTCCAACACTCCAGGGAAGAAGCGCAGTTCCTCTGAGAGGGAGGAGCAGCAGCAGCCTCCTGTTGTGGTCATCTTCAAAGATTTGGAAGCTTTTAACCCAAAAGTTCTTCAGGACTTCATACTCATCTGCAGGTAACTAAGAGCCCTGGAGTCAAAGAGTAAATCCAAGCTTCTTTTTTTTTTTTTAAAGCAAAACAGACGAAAAAAAATGTTTGTGCTTTTAGGAGACAATGTTACAGTTATCAATTTGGCAATAAGCTCTCTAGAAGAGAATCCCTTGTCAGAATCAGTGGTGACAGCAAAGAGATAGAGGGAAGTGCAGAAAGAGTAGTAGAGGGGGTATAGAGGTATGGGTAAGAGTTAGGACAGGAAAGAGGTGGGTCTTTACTAAAGATGGATAGGGACGCTGCTGTTCTTGTAGTGCTTGGAGACCCCCCCCCCCCCTATCATTTGGAGAAGTATCTGGTCTAAAAGGAGACAGATCAAAGAGTTTTTCTTCTGTTTTCAGCCGCTACATCGATCGGCTTCCGCTAATGTTCATCTTTGGGATCGCCACGTCACCCAGCACCATCCAGCACATGCTGCCCCACTCGGTGTCCTCCCTGCTCTGCATAGAGCTCTTCCAGTCCCTGTCCTGCACGCAGCACCTCGCCACAGTCATGGACAAAGTGAGGCCACCCGGGAAAAGACATCCCGTCTGTTTTCTTGCTTTTTTTTTTTTAGGAAGACTGACTCGTAGAGCTCATCTGCTTCCACACATGCTGTCAGACAAAATAAATGGAGCCCAAGCTGCTGCAGCTTCGACAGAAATATCCCCAAATTTAAAAAAGGACAATTTTACTAGCTCTAATTACGTTTTTGCCTTGCCCTGTTTTGCAGTTGGTCCTCACATCCCATTTCCCCTTTAAACTCAGTGGGAAAGTGATGCAGGTGCTGATGAGCATCTTCCTGTACCACGACTTCTCGGTCAGGAACTTCATTAAGGGGCTGCAGGTAGGTGTCCGCCCGTGAGGGAAGCGGGGCTCGGAGGAGCCAGCGCGTAGCAATCGCTCCGTGTGTGTGCAGCTGGCCCTGTTGGAGCACTTCCACTCGCAGCCTCTCAGTGTGCTGTGCTGCAAAAAGAAGGAAGCCCTCCTGAATGTGATGCAGCTGAGTGACAGCGACGTGGAAAGAATCAGGCAGCTGCCGTCCTTCAAGAGGTACGCACTGCGTTGGTCTGAGAACATTTTTGTGTAAGCTGAGGGTTGCAAGGCACTGTATCAGCTTGTTTACATGTAAACAAAAGGAGGCGCTCTGATGTCCGTTTTTGATTCATCTCATAGGTTTATAGAGAAGCAGGAAAAAGAGGAGCAGGTCCACCTCATGACGGATGACGCCTATTTAAAGGTGCATTCTTTGTTTTATTCTCTTTCCTTAAGCGCTTTAATGGGAACTTGTTAAGTTTATGTTATTGACAATTTTATACTGTGCTGGAACCCTTTTATTTATCTATGTAATTTTTTTTCTTTAAGGAGATCTGCTGTAAACTGATAAAGGACCTTCACAAGTACCACAAGAGCTATTATCCCATCCTGAGGTGTCTGCACACTTTGACCTCATCGTTACCTCGATATCCTCTTGGAAAGCAGGCAAGAATCTGCAGCCCATTGTGGTACTGCACATACAGGATGTAAAAAGTTCCACTTTTTACTTACTCAGGGAGTATTTTTATCCAAATCATGACAGATTTCCTTTTTTCTTTTTTTTGTAGATTAGGGAGCTCCATTTGATATGTCTGGAAAATAATGTATGGGAAACTGAGGATTACCAGTCTGCCATGAAGCTGTTGAGGTAAGACCAAATATTTGCGCTCTATGTAAACAAGTAGTGTATAAAAAATATTTATGTATGTATGTATACTGTAATTAGTCCATGCCACATTTAACTCTCTGATGTACACATATTGAGGCATCTTCATGAGGTTATTGTACCTCGTGGTTGTCGGGCAGCTGCTAACACTCCGTTGGAGAACTTTTTTTTTTTTTAATACGTTTGTGCTTTTTCTCCAGGATGCTGGCTAAAGATGAGCTGATTACACTGCTCCAGAGGTGTGCTGAGATACTGCATGTTAAGTCAAAGAAGATGAAGAAAACTCTTGTCCAGATGGAGGAACTGCTCGCCAAATTCAAGCAGCTGGACCGTGAGTACTTACCAGGTGCAGCGTTTTCCCTCTCTGAAAAGTATGACTCAAGGTAGAACTACCTTTTCCACCAGCTGCCTCTGAAATGGGCTCCAGTGCGGAGGACTGCATTATCTCCCCAGTGAAAAATCTTCAGAAGAAGACGGATCTGTTTCAGCTTCAGAAAGTCAGACACCTGAGTATCCTGGAAACGATATCTTATTTTCACTGTTTTATACCAACAAATTTCCAGCCTCTGTGCAGCTGTTGCTAACACAAAAACTCTGTTCTGGTTGCAGACTCTGCTGGAGATGAACGAGTCTCGTCGATCAAAGAAACTGAGTCCGTTTGAGACTCTGAGGAATGAAGCTCTGGATTTTATTGACGCGTTGGTGAAGTAAGTGAGCGTTGCATTCAGGCTCGGCCTAGAACAGCCAGTCTTTATATAACAAACGCGGTGGTCTCCCTCAGGAGCCATCTGCCTCCACCGGAGTCCCAGACCCTGTGGGAGGTGTGCTACTACAGCTCGTCTGCCACAGTCAGACGCCACCTCAACGCCACGCCCCGCACCTCCATCCAGGCGGCGCTCAGCAACCCCTTCTGCTACCTTCAGGTGCGTCTGACGTGGCTGGGAGCTGGACGTGAGCGTGGAAGACGCGTCATGCTCTGGTCACCACCTCCACCTGCTCTCAGAGTTCTACATCCTCTTTCAGAATGACAGCTTGAAGGCCGAAGATGGAACCGTGTCCAACGCGGCTCCCGATATCTGCATCACGTACAAGCTCCACCTGGAGTGTGGAAGGCTGATCAACCTGTATGACTGGTTAGAAGTGAGTGTAATGCCGTCCTCAGAACGAGACAAATGATTTATTAATATTGATCAGAAGACCAAATATCGGTGCAGGATGACATGGCTGGACATGTTGGTTTGTCTTCAGGCCTACGCCACAGTGGTTTCTGCTGCTGAGGGCATCGATCCGGACTCGGATAGCTTCGGGAAGGTGGATGAAGTCAAACAGTATCCTTGTTGGGTTTCTTTTGTTTGTCCTTTCAAATGACATGACAGTTCACTTGTACGGGGTTGGTCGTGTGCTCAAAATCCTTTTTTTCTCATGTGTAACAAGCAGTCTTTGTTTTCTAATGACAAATGGGATTCCCAGGCTCATTATTTTTATCAGTTCAAATATTTTATTCCTTAATTTATCCTGCAGTGCCCGGTTTATCCGAGCGGTGTCAGAGCTCGAATTTCTGGGTTTTGTCAAGTCGACCAAGCAGAAGACTGACCACGTGGCCAGACTCACCTGGGGAGGCTGCTGACCACAACCGCGACGAAGACAACAAAGCCTATACAGCTTTCAAAATGTGGACATGGATTGTGTTTCTATCAGATTGAAGATGGAACCCACGCTTGAGGAGCACTTTGTTCTCTGTGCCGTTTTGTCTAATGCATATCAGACAAAGTCTGAAGACAACAAACATTCCAGGTGGAACAACCTCTTATGTTAGCAAATGGCAGTAATTAGAACAGGCTGTGAATTGAAAAGTAAAGTAAGATTTTCCATCATTAAAAAGAAATCTGTTGGATAATCCATGGATCCTCAGAATAACTTGTGTGTAATGTGAAGGTGTGTAATGTGAACATGCAGAAAGATTCTCAACTCTAAATGTTTTTATTGTTTTTTCCTCCATAAAGTACAATGGTGTCTAAGAGAAACCAGCAGATCAACTTTCAAAATAAATAAACACTAGTAGGAAGAAAAAAAAAAAAGCAAAGACCCCCTTTATGCTGAATTAAAAAGCAGAGAACAAAGGACAAATTGCAAAAACACTTTGTTGAACTTGTTTCTTTCACTTAGTGTCAGATCGACCAGCAGACCTTATGTAAAACTTTACTGCTTTATCTCATTTACATGTAACAAACATAAACAAGTCAAACAAAGCCTGGAATTCTGGGAATCATTACAAAAGTGAGATAACGGTAGATAACGCGTACAGCTGGAGGAACAGAGGCCACTGGTAGATTGGGTCCATTAATTGACATTAGGAAGCACCTAGTTGCTCACGACAAAGTGGTAACAACCAACAACAGCTTCATTTAAACCTTTGCCCAAAGACAGATATATGGCACAGTGAGAGAAGTTTCATTTGAACAAGCTAAACTGAATCTCTTAAGATGGCGAGCGTTTTTTTCTTTGCTGAAATATCACATGATAGCTTGCAGAAAGAGAAGGCTGTCTTGCAAAGGTTCTGGGCCACACTCAGGAAACATCTGGAGAAACGGGAGATGAAATAGAGTACAGAAACCAGACTTGTTAGTTTAAACTTCAAAGGCAGACTTTCTCTCTGACAATGTGCCAGGGACACAGGAATGTGGAAAATCAAATCTAAAAACTCACAGCTTGCAGGCTGCTCCCCAAATCGTCGCATTAGCTGATCATGTGTAAACTTGACAAAGGTGTCGTATTGCTCTGCAATGGAAAGGAAAGGAAGTCGTGGTTATGAGTGCTCTGCAAAGACCCATTGCCTTAAAAATAAACATTAGTGGAATGCATTTTGTGTATTTGTATTCAACTGTCTGTCTTGTTTCTTTTCAAACAAGAGGGCATGTCCATGAATACACACTCATCTGTTTATGTCCATGTTTAAACACAAGTACTGATCACAGAGGATAAAAACATTTATTCAACCCTTTTTTTAGAATATCCATAAACCATTCTAAACTGCTAAATTAATTGAATATTCCATTTAAATAAAGCCAAACTGATTTTTTTTTTAAATCAGAGAATTGAAACAGCACTCCTGTCAGTGTTAACTCAGTCAAATTTGTGCCCTATATAGAATGTACCAACCTGCCAATTTCGAAGTCATGGTCTCTTCGTATTCCTCGCGCACCTTCTCTTCCCTTTCTTTCAGCAGGCGTTCGCAGATCATTCCGACTTGTCTGAGAGTGAATAATGGCTGTTCTTTTCTAGTTGGAGAAACACCTCCTGAGCACGTCCCTGTTTAGAATCAAACAAATGGAATGTCACTAATGTTGTTTTTATTTGATTTTTGTGTCCAAAATTGAGTCTGAAACCAACCTGCCATGCTGGAAATGTTCATAGTGGAGGACTGGGATGGGGACTCTGGAGAATAGCTGCATTCTGACTGTTGGTAGCCTCCATCTAGATGCTTCCTCTTTTGAATGCGTTTGTACTCTTGTTTGATGTTATTGAGAATTTGTTCTAGATGGTCAAAAGACAGTAAAGCACCCATCAGTAAAGCCCAATCAGTTTTTGTAAGTAACCAGCCCACTAGTACTGTTTGTATTGCTATAAATGTTGATAATGATGAAATTGACTAAGTGTGGCCAACTTATGAAACATTAGTTATTTTACCTGCACTAAGTCTAGAGGACGACTCCCCAAATGGTGAGGGCTCCAGCCTTAGATACTTCCTAGGGGATGAAGACGATGGGGCCACGGGGATGCATCTTCGTCGTTTAGGGGATGTAGGACTCATCAGTGGATCAAATTCCATGGTCCTCTTCAGGGTGGCTCCACACGCCATGACTTCAAATACAAAAAAGAGAGAAGATGGCTCTCAAAACCGTGAGGACAATAATGAGGTGATAACAGGAGTAACTTTAGATAAAGGCTGCCCCTGGGTACTCTCACACGACTCGTCAGTTACGGTGTAAATTTTGAGCAACGAGCCGTCTCCCATGCCAAGGAAAACATGTTGAACATAGTGCGCAGCTCGGGCTTTAAATATCTAGTAGCACGCTAACGTTAGCGCCGCCCGCTAGCGAATAATCAAAAAGAAAACAAAGCTAACGTTAGCTTAGACCACTGCTGACAGGAGAGCACCTCCTATTGTATGTTTCGCCAAATATGATTTTTACTTTTACCTTTTTAGGGAGGAATATGTCTTCCCGACTGTGCTAACCAACTCCCGCTGTCGTAAAAGTTGCTTTCCAAAAGTTGAAGCGACGACCAGCCAGTGGGCCAACTATCAGCCGTTAGATGGGGAAGCTAGCTAACGTTGCTGAGCAGCCTGTTTTTGATATGAGGCTGTATCGGCTTCTCCGGCTCGTGACGTCAGGTAGGAAACAATATAACGCAACGCATTCTGGGCTATGTAGTGAAATGCCGGAAAAGAGCAAGGCTTCAGATGTTTTACCTCACGAAAGTTCGTATACAAATGTCTAATTGTAATTTTATGCCGTAGCTTCATAGTTTTGATCGACTTCAATAATAGAGTTTATCGGTAATGTTAACTAAATTTCAAGAAATGTCCACAAGGGGGCACTGTTCCCCTCTTGGTTTACACTGACGACTCCGCTAGCAAACTGACAAATTGCAGACAAAAGGAAAAAAGAATCTCTGGCTTATATTAACAGTTATCAAATTATTTTTAACTCAGTCTTACTGTAAAAGCTTTATTTTTATCCCATAAAAGGCCTGTGGCCTTGAGAAACCATCACAGAGGCAAAAAAGCTGTTTTCATAGTTTTATTATGAAGAAAAAGTGCCATTCATGTCAACATATTCATCATAAAAATAGACAAATGTCTCATATTTATTAAGCGCATTTCTTTGTTTGTACTTACTGTCTTGGATGGATAACAACGGCACTACAATAATATGGTTGTACACAGCTTTGCACAATTTGCTGGGATAGTTTTACAATCATGGGAGGGTTGTCACATTCCGCTATTTACAAGAGTTTTGATTTTATCAAAACTCGACGCCCACCATTTTCCTTCGCAAAATGTCATACATTAGTCTGAAAATAAATAAATACAGCAGAGATTTGACAAAATTCAGCAACTGCCAAGCATGACTATGTCAAGCTCTTCCTAAAGCGACATTTGACTTAGAATTACAACTACTGTCTCGACATGTTATGTAAAAATGTAATCACAACAGGAAATTACTAAAGTGTTTATAATGCTGAAATCTTATCTGTTCATTTAATGTAGAGAATGAGAAAGCACAATGTTCCAAGACTTCCAGAAAATAAAAAAATAAAAATTTAAATGTTTTTTATGTGTTTGTGTGTGTGTTTAAGATGCAACATCATGTCCTAAATTAGGTAAGAACATTTTAAAACACAACAAAGGCAAGATTAGCTGGATCATCAAACACTGTCATGTAGAATTCATGATATTACAAATTTCTCTTGAAAAGAAAATAAAGCATGAACTTTTCATTTTGGCACATTTCACAGTCACAGGCCTGTCCACTAACGGGTCTCCGACTATTCCACACCATCTGCTCGTCCCGGTTGCACCAGGGCAGCCTGTCTTTTAGACCGCATCGGCTGTAGATGTCTCAGTCACTCCAGAAACTGTAACCTGGGCTACTTTTGCTTGAGCCTTTCTACTGCTCACTCCATTCTTCCCCGCCCCCCCTGCTGTGGCTCTCACACTTCTGCTGGTCCAGTCGCTCTCTGCGCTGTTGTCCAGAGGCTGCGTCGTGCCCCGCCAAATGTGGCAGATGTTGAGGAGGGCCCGGCGCAGGTCCTTGCTCCTCATAGCGTAGATCACCGGGTTCACCGTGGAGTTGAGCAAGCACAGCATGCTGCAAAAGGCAAACACGGTCTTGATCGCGTCGTTCACCTTCCCAAAGAGGTCGTAAACCATGATAGCCAGGAGGGGACCCCAGCAGATGATGAGGGCCACCAGAATCAGGACTAGGGTTTTAGCCAGACGGAGGTCCATCCGAGCCTGCTCAGGCCTCACTGTTTGCACTTTGGCTCCCTCTGCCGTGTAGACAATCACGCTCCTCTGGGAGCTGCGGCTCAGCATGCGGACAGCGTGGTGGTGGGACTTCCACAGGATGAACATGTAGGCGTATATGATGAACAAGACCAGGATGCTCGTCATCCCGATCCAGAACATCAGGTATTTTTGGTCAATGAGAGGGAAAATGTCTGAGCAAACTGTACCCAGACGCTTGCAGTTCCAGCCAAGCAGCGGCAGCAGCGAGATGACGATGGAGATGGTCCACATCAGGCTGAAGGCGATCACTGCTTTAGTCTTTGTGACAATGCGCTTGTATGCTATGGGCCTGTGGATGGAGATGTAGCGGTCGATTGCAGTGAGGAACAAACTTCCCACAGAGGCAGTGAATGAGGCGATGACCCCCGCCAGCTTGAAGAGGAAAATGTTTGGGCTGTCTTTTCTGTGAAGGACGTGAAAGTCCAAGAAGCTGTACACAAAAATGATGCTTCCTATCAGGTCTGCCACAGCCAGGCTGCCTATGAAGTGGTAGGAAGGCCGAGATCGAAGTGTCTGGGAGTGTAGAATCACACACAACACTATTAAATTTTCCAGCACAGTAAATGTACCCAGGGTTAGTGCCAGGATGGCAACTGCAAGCTGTTGACTGGGAGTAAGGATCATAAAGCACTCCAAATTGTCCACTAAGTTCTCAGCACACTGCGCTGCTCCTCTCCCCTCTACAGATGAGCCGTTGCCCAGGATGAAGTCTGACATGTTGGTGGGCAAAATGGGGGAGAGGGCAGCGTATATGACCTCTTTATTTCCGGGGATAACCCCGGAAAAGGCGGTGCTGATGGAGGCAGAGTGAGCTTTCTCAAAGTGGAATCCGTTTTTGACCAGGCTGGAGTCGACTGAGGGGTTATCGTAGCTGGCATCGTTGGAGCTGAGGTGCTGCACACCTGTTGTTAGGGTGCTCATGGTGGTGCCTGCTATACGGTGCAAAGTCAGCTTCATGGCTGGTTTGTGGCTACGAGATGCTCAACGAAGAGGTGAATAGTGTCGGAACATTAGACACATGCAAAAGGACATCTACAAAGACAAAAGGAGATTTTTTTTCCATGAAGAATACATAAAAGTGTTTGACAACTCCATCCACTTCAATCTGTAACAAACTGGCTAATCAGGTCAGTTGCTGTTAATGATTAATAAACTGGAAAAAAATGAATGTGCTACTGTGGGAATCTGTGTATCAGCCAGCTGACTCCTGAACAGATGCATCCCAGACAATAGTGGGAAACTGAACAGTTGATGAACCTGTGCAGCCTCAGGGGAAATGCAGCATTATACATGCAGGACGCCGGGGCTTTCTTATTAATTAAACAAGGTCATTACGCTTCAAGCATTTTTCCGGTAATCACTAGATTAATTAGGCATCATGGGAGAGGCTGCAAAGAGTGAACATATCTGATCCCTGAACCATGAAAAGGTTTCAGTGAGCTTGATATAAATTATTAACAATCGGGTTTGCATGACGCGTTTAAAATCAAAGGCTTACTAAAGTTTAGACATGCACTAATTAGAGCCAAATTATTGATAAAGGCAATTTATGTCTTGTGCAGCGTGTAAGTATTTATGTATGACAAAAAAAATGTTGTGGTGATAAAAACGAGACATACCTTAATTTCCCCGAAACAAATGTCCCTCGTGGATCCGCACCAGGGAAAAATGAATAATTGTGAATCGAAGGTAAAAAAAAAAAATGTGTGGCCTAACTCCAGGAAAGCTGAAAGTGATTGCGAAGTTGCAGTTGTTATTATTGAGAGGTGAATAATCCCGTGTGCAGGACTCAGAGCGTTAGCATCAGAGGCAGTGAGGGAGGCGGACAGCCGGTGGGGTGTCGGTGGGTTTGGGAGAGCGGGCGGTTATAAGGCTCCGCTTTGTGCGCCTGGTGGTCACGTGGTCTGAGGTGTTCGAGCGCACTATAGGGAGCGCATCCGCCAGCATCATCCCCACCTATTTATAAAACGAACACAGCCGCAGCTGGCAACACAGAAAAACCAACTGAGTTATGTGGATATTTACCTCTCCACTGTTTATCCAGCGGGCTGTTGTACTCTCAGTTTAAATCTCAGACACAGACCAGATGGAAACGCAATGATTACAAGACGAGTCTATGAGACTGCTGATCAAATAATGGGCTATTGTGTCATTTTGCCATTATTTGTATGTAGCATACTATTTGGATGTGTCTGTAGCCAAACAATGTTTTACCATGACAATGGGAAGGCAACTCACTTTTAAACAGGAGTAGCCAAAGGGAGCCTTAATAACTGAGAATTACTTCAAATGATGCACTAATTTACAATTACATTTTTTTTTTAAAGTGATAAGGGAGAACCATGTCTTGAGGAAATACTAATATGGCAGTAATTATGTATACAAACAATATCCAAGAGCTGCAGAATGGTTTTCAAAAACTGTGTTATCAAATCTTTCCAAATCTTCAAAGATAAAATAAATTCAACGAACCACCCCCCTAAAAAAAAAAAACATTTCAGTTTCAAAGAACTTGGATTTTATCATCAATGTTTCATCATTTTAGAATGAACTGAGAATACAAAAGATTCTGTGGAAAAGATAAGACGCAAAACAAATACTAAATGAGCATCATCATGGAATGATGCCTAAAAGAGAAGAGATATACCAATATTAAATATGCTGTTTACATGTGAAAATCAAGAGCCATTATGCAAAATGTTTTTATCCAGAGCACACTTCTTTTATCAAGTATAAGTGAGCACCCAGGAATTTTACTTGTAATGTATTGTAGCAGAGATTCTTCCGATATTGCATATGGAAAACAGATGTACCAGTCATCTCATGCCTGTGTATATATAGGAACCACACAGTGTAATTTGAGTGCAATTTTAAACTCACAGTTTTAGTCGGTCCATTCTGAATCCACCATTTCTTTATCTATTTACAGCATTGGGTGGGGGGGGGGGGGGGGGGGGGGTGGGGTCACATGAACACTCCATTAAGAGTTCGTTTCCTGCCCCACGCAGCTGCACAATTATTTCCACTGTGCACTCGTAGAAGTGTTACCTCCCAAATTACATGTATCACGTTGTGGAAAATACATCAAATTTGGCTATCCAACATCATGGGAAAACAATGAAAGACACAACTCATGATGCCAGCCTCCACTTTTGGCAGAAAAGAGGTGGCTGAGGAGACATCCAACAGGCAGTGAACACTTGTAATGCTGACTGTGAAATAAGATCCAAGCAGCCATTGATCCCCCTGAGGCAGAACGATATATGCAGCATGCTCCCTTCACAAAGCTCTGAGTTCTGAGAGGTAAGAGTAGAATGAATGTAACGTCTCTTCTGTTTGACTAATTGACAGTTTGCTTGAAGGTTTTTATATTTGGCTCCTATCATCCCACAACGGAAGTGGGATAATCCTGCGATGCACTACCATTGTAATCACTGTGGTCAGACTTTCAGAGACAGAGGGAAGAGATTCAAAACACACAACTGCCAAGCCTTGGTAAAGCCACAACAGCAACTTGTAGAAGTCCAATTGTCCTAAATTGCCCACACTGCGTGTGCTTCTGCTATATTTTCCCATCAATCTTGCTTGGTGGATGAATATTGCAAGTCATTTACAGTGATTGATTTTTGTAGGATTCTACATGAGAGCACCATTATGCAGCCTATTTAATATTGATCTTTTGCCATTTATACACAATTGCTATACGAGTGGCTGCAAGGATTATGGAACCATTACTCTCACTCGAGAGCAAGTCCTTTTAAGTACGAACCCTTATTCATTAAATGTAAATAAGATCTTAATATGCTACATTTCTAAAAATCAGATCGCTCTCATATGTTGAATGTCATCAGGATTATTTGATGGCTTCATTTGTTTTTGTTTTTTCTGGAAACCAAAAAAACGCGAAGCACTCTTTGTGGTTACACACTGCGTGTGACCAGACGAGGCTCTAAAGCAAGCTGCCTCTCTCCGATGTGTTTGTTTGGAGGGGCTGGAGGGGGAGGACGGGCGAGGAGGAAGAGATGCATAAATAGAGGAGAGGAGGCTGTGGCTGATAGCTCTTAACCATTTCCTAATCTGTCTCTTCTATGTTCTGTTCCTCCCCAGATGGCAATGCTTCGTCTTATAGCCAAGGTGACCACCATCCACTCAGTACAGCTGGGAGAGATAACGGACTCAAGTTACATTTGAGATATTTCTTCCTTCGATATCAAATTTAATTCTTAAATTGTTTAAGAAGGCTGACTTTCCTACAAGTAGATAAAATATATTTGATGATGCATTTTCCAAAGACCAAAAGGGCTTCACACTGTGGAAACTTCACCGGATAAATAATCAGTTTGAAGTAAAATGTGAGAGTTGTACAGCTTAAGAAAATTCTGTGCACATTGCCCAAAACAAACTTCTATGTGTGATGTATATTCACCGTTTTTCTGGAGAAAATGTAAGTAAAACAAATCAGCACCATAAAAAGACTTAAAAACAGGTTGCACTGCATGAATTTCCTTTGCCGAAAATGTACTTTTTGGTGATGTCGAACAGTGCTGACAACATAATGGTCAGTGGGTAGAATCTCCTTCATGCACCATTTACCCATGTAAAGACCTTTTTAAAATCTCAGCACCACGCAGTTGTAATCAAAAGGACTTAGCAGGTGGTTCAGTGGATGCTTACATGAGCCACAGAGGCAGAAATGCCCAGCAAACTGTTTCACCAGTGTTAACCTTCATTGTTTTCGGTCAAAGCAGTGTTGCAGTCGAGTCTCTTCATTCTCAAAGGAGACATGTGAGAACGTGAGTCACTGACATTTCCGACCGAAAATACACTCATGAGATGATCACGGAACGCCGGTGCTGTAACAGAGCAAAGCTGTCATGTAGTGGCCTTGCAGTGATACCGTTGTGTTCACCGCCAGAGAATCCCTCCCTTTCCCCATGCAGCTGCAGAGCATCCTGGACTGACAAAATCCCAAATGAACCTGACTGCCATGACACCAGCAGTCACTTTACCTGAATCCACTTGGTCATTTTATGTCAAGGAGAAGAAGACTTGTGAAATTGAATTTTATTTATAGCTCTGCAATTTCCTCCTTTCATGCACAGATTTCCTACAGAACGTGTGAAGTTGTGCTCTTTTCCTGTTTAACCAGCATTATATATAGTACTTCAGTCTGGAGTGGAAAACCAATTGAAATAAAAAAAATTGGTTAAGACATGAAGATAGACAAATCCTTTGTTTCCCAGATTCAATCCAGTAGCCATTTCTTCCCAGCACCTTGTTTTTGAATGTCTTGAAAGTTGCAAACATTGAACTTGAAAATTTTAAGTGGTAATTATCTTTTTTGCACAATGGAACTCATGTTTGCCAAAGAAGTTAGCAAGAAGTAATACAAAAAATTGAACTAACAGCACTATATACCAACATGAAACAGCTCAAGGTAATCACAGATTTGCCTGCTCAATGGAGTATGTATTTTCAACATTCATGAAAATTCGAGAAAAATATTCCTATTCTACTTTTCTGTTTCAGCATAGACGTGTGTCTGGAAAAAACAAAACATTTTTATTCATAAACTCAAAAGATCATGAGGCCAGTTTTTATCCAATAATGCATTTGAAGGAGAGTAATGTGTTTTTTTGTGACTTTCACGATCAAAGACCATGGTGAAAGATGGGCAACTGTCAACGGTGACATTTCAAATGGTTTATTTAATGGCTTTATCCTCTGCAATGCTTGGAAACAAAGATTCCTTTGTGTTGTTGAGCAGTTAATTCCTTTGCTTGAGTGAAACTCAGACTTAAAAGCATCTGAGGTCAACAGTGTTTGCCTGTAATCAATCATTGTAGCCGGATTCATATAAATATATATATAGAAACCATTCTGATGCAGAAAGGAAATTCGACTTTCCTTCTCTATTCTGCTCAGATGTGTCAGTAGACAAGCACATCATGAGTTATATTCTGTGATCTTATTCTTGACAGGTAGCAATCACATATCCTCCTCCAAAAGCAATCATGGCCATCTGTGCTGGAAAGTAGATCGATGGCTGCAGAGTATGAACAAGCCTGTTGGAAGCTAGCCACCAGCCATGCTGCTCAACACAGATGATCCTTCATTTTGCGCCTTATCCCCCCCCCCCTTTACACACACACTTTTTATCACATCACAGCTTGTGCCCTAATTGACTTCAGGTTCACACATATACATTCCAAACTTTGAATCGTCTGTGGTTCATCACACAAAGGCAGCACTGGCTCTGCTTTAAAGAAACAGTCTTTCATAAGTAAAGAAAGTAGCTCAGGATGAGTTTTTTTAGCTTTCAGTCAATTTTTTTCCGCTATTCATTTAATGCCTGAGATGTCTAACGTGTCTGTGGTGCCTTTTGAAAAATTCTCACCTTTTAACGGAATGAATACAATTCTGTCCTTGGGATTCTTAAGTAATCACACTCAAGCCCTCCAGAAAGCCTCTTTTGGTGTGTGTCATTCAATTTCGAACAAAAATAATTCTGAATATAAAAGATGAGCCGCACCTCTGTCAGCATTTTGTACCCATCACCATGGAAACTTTAACACAAGGTCTCCTGGCTTACTCTGGCGTTCTTTTGTATGTGTGTCCATGTTGATCTGCCGAAACACAGCAAGCAATCAGTTTGTGATAATGAATCTGAAAAAGTTTATTAAGAATGTTTTGGATCATCACCAGGTCAGTGATTGGGATATGACTAGTTGGGCTGTTTTTTTCTTTCTTGCTACTGTTGGGTAACAGTTGGTCTGTCTTGTGGACACTGTGCCATGCCTTCTGTCAGAATTACACAGAACAGGACATTCACAGCATTATTTGAAACATAATTTCACATTCCGTGCATTTTTGCAGCAACTTGTATTGAACTTGTTATAATATTTCCAGCTCTTTGGAGCCAGAATTTCTCACAATACATGTTTAAAGATACGTGAAACTTGCAAAGAAATGCAAAGAAACCTTACATTTGTGATCATGGTGGTTTATTTAACGTGGTAGAGGTTTATGTAAATATCCTAATATCATTATTTTTCCCTTCTGTTACACTTCCATAACATCATCTTTGGCTGCGGCAGTTGTTTTTTTTCAAAAAGGCCAGTTTTGTGGCCCTTGGCAACAGTTTGAGAAGTTTGGAGTGGAGATTAATGGAAGCAGGCTGGAGAACTGCATGTAAAAATGACAAAATCAAGTGACAGTGTCCATTTTTATTAAAGTGAAAAAAAAATCCACCAAACAATCAGGCATCGGATGGAGTAGCTTGCTTGGTGCAGTTTAGGTCAGGTTTTTAATTCAGTTCCTTGCATACATGATTATTCGAATTCAAGCCATACTTTCATCATGAGGATAATTTCCGTTTGGGCTCACTGGTTTAACCCAGTTTTGTAGCGCTCATCAATCTTTTTCAACTACACGTTCATAGATGAGGTCAGAGGTGATGACCACCAAAGTCAAAGAGTTCATTGTTAAGTTTTGATTGATTAATGATGTGTCACGCAGCTGCAACCGTTTCAACAATGAAATCCGCGTATTATCTATTTTATCACTTACTGAGTGCTATGTGTCACTGCAACCCCCGGCATCACCACAACAATCTCAGCGAGCTTTTCAAAGCATGTGTGTGTGTGTGTTTGTATATTAATTTGGAGATCTGTGGCATCATGAGTGTCTGGATCAGTTCATTGATGTATGAGCTCTGGGAGCTTGTGGCAAAGCCAACACGTTTTGGCTCTGATCATTACAAAATGGGATTTTAGTGGAGTTTTGGTGCGCTGTAAACATATTAGTAGTGATTTGTTTGATATTCCAGCTTTCAGGTGTCATGGGGATCCAAGAAACCATCTGGTTTAGCTTTTAAAAATGCCAACTCCATGTGTCTTTATTATGTTATAATAGAGATTTTACCTAAAAGAAAACTATTTCGATTGCAAGCAGCAGTTTCGGCTTCTTCTGCTGACATTGTTTGAATATCACTGATTTCTGTTTTTTTTTATCTGTGTATAACTCATTTTGCCAGCATGATTACATAAAAACAAGCACCTTCTTTCCAGTGCTAATAAACAAGCCCTTTTTGTTGCTGTGACATGTTCCAAAGGGCCAAACCAATCAGATGGCTTCAGAAGAGACAAAATGGGGGTGCTTGAATGAAAGGCTGGGTTTTAAAGCATCTCTGCATTTTCTTCTTTTCTTTTGTGTCTCTTTTGTACAGCAAGCTGTTTAACCTTGAAGCTGAGAGAAACCAAGAGACACGGCAAGGCTGCCTGAAAAGAAACAAAAAACAGACACATTATCTGTTATTAAGTCTTAAGGATAGAATGTACATGCCTTATTGTGGCACTGCACCAAAACAGTTATCAAGAGAATGGATGTTTCATGCTTAACATGTCAGCCAATCAAACAATTCCAAGCAACATATTGCAAAAATATTAAGAAAGAGCTTTACAGGACATACCAGAGATCCATAACACATTTCACTTTCCGTTCAGTGATCACATTAATAGGAAAAGCATCTTCATCAAATTCTCAATGCAGTGTCTGATCAGAGCAAAACAATTTGTTTTTATATATTTTTGCAGGTTGTGACATTGGTATCTAAAACGCACCTTGAAGAATCTACTTGCCACTTTGAAATAGCAACAACATCCCAGACACATGCAGATATTTGCACAAGCTGACCAACAAGCTCGTCATTGAAAATCTCCTCCATTTTAGTTGCTGCTGCAGTTTGTGCACATTAAATCTGTCTTCCAAATGCTTTGCCTGTAGCAGTCATACGCTCATTGCTTTTTGTTGTGGTATTTTCAGGGTATGAGAGTTAGCCATCATGTGAACAAATATTTGATAGAAGTGAAAATTTCATGATGAAAGATGCACAGAGATGTGGAAAATTGTTTACTGATGACCATCACAGGAGTCGTGTGTTTAAGAAGAGAACATTGACTTGAAAACTGTCGAACAAGCTGTTGAATGCCTCGGGAGATGCAGCATGCATTCAGTGCTAATTTTATTACTAAACACTCATGAACACATATGCAATATAAAGATAGATGGGACACTTTGAGTACGATTTCATTAGCTTTTTGTGCTGTCCCAGGCACAACTTAGTGCTTAATGCTAGTCTTTAAAATAGTCATAGAACAAAACACTAACAGATATCAGCAAAACAAAATGTAATCAAATTGCTGTTCATCCATGGTAATCATTTAGAAGATAAACAACAATTCAGAGACATCGTCACGATAGGTTCTATATCTGTATGTTTCCTAATGAAGCTATAAACAGCCTCCTGTGGAGAGTAATCCTGTCTATACATCCTGTAGGAGGATTTTGTGATTCTCTCTGCAGGGCTCAACACATTCATGAGAAGATTGTGGACAGAAATAGTATTTTAGTCACTGCTACTACTGGTAGTTATTTAATTTATCTTTATTAGGCTTAAGTATAAAACTTAGTCAGGCACTATTTTGCAGTGCATCACTAATCGTCTTGCCATTTACAAACACTAAGATATAAAGTAATTGATATTTTAAAGACCAATACAGGACCACTGAGGCCTGATTGTTAAAAGCATTTGAAAAAATAAGCAGGGGGACAGGTGGTATCTGTTTTCACACAAAACAGAAAACAATTTTCAAGATGCCAGTAGAACCAACACTTTCTAAAGCCTGAACTTTTTCCTTAATGATGAATAATTTTATATCCTAAATTATTGAGGATCAATGATATCCTAATTTGATAGTTTCTTCAAAATCAGTAAGGAGGAACAATACATATGATATGATGTTTCAAATTGGACACCCACCAAAACAAATTAACTAACTGAGCTTTCATTAGCCACCATAAAATTAATTTTGGACTCCTTTCTAATAGTCTTGGCAGCAAAGACAATGTATCTGCCACCACCCATCAACACTTAGTCAATTTTTTTTTTTCAATAGAAAGGCAACTGTCAACAGAATTATGGCATTGTCATGCTGTGAAAGCCGCAGAAATGTCAGTACTGTGATGACAGCTTTGTTGCAATAGACTGAAGGAGGAAGAAAATAGTTTTAATTGTGACAATGCTGTCTCAGCAATGTCACAATGTATAGCAACAAGAGACAAGGCACATGAGTACTTCTTTATGAACTAGATGTGAAGGAATTGAACAGTTGAATAGATATATTCTCTTTTGATAGAGCATGTCGGCACAGCATTATTTTCAGTGGGTTGCAAATGTGCAAAGGGAATTGAAAACAGTGCAACTGTAATACTGCTGTGCCCTGGCACATATTATCCCTAATTACCTACACAATGGTGTGAGCACAGATAAATATGTGTGAGCAGGAGAAATGCATGATCAAAGCACAGCAGAGAAGGCAAACGTTTAATGAAAGCATGTCTAACATACTGCACAGAAGGAAATATGTATATATCATATTACAGTATATTTATTTATTTTCTTCTCAAATCTGATGTGTTCTGCACATTTGTGTTAAGCACATCTGTAATTGCCATAAGGCAACTCCAATTAGAAACTAATATTTTAACCTTCCATGGAGAATTTTGAAAAAAGGATATATAGTCAATGTTAATATTTAGTTCTTATAGAGCAGGGGTCACCAACACAGTGCCCGCGGGCACCAGGTCGCCCGCTCGGACCACACGAGTTGCCCGCAGGCCTGTTCTAAAAATAGCACAACTCAATAGTGAGCTGCGTCTAAAATGTAATTTTGTTCCGTTGCTATTCTTTTTTAATCACACTTGCATTCCTATAGATTTGATTTAAAATGACATGATATCTTAAAAATATGTTAATTATATATTAAGTTTAAGTTTTTCTCTAGTTCAAAGATCAGTATTGTGCACGAGACAAAACAAAACCAGTGTCAGTGGAGAGTAAGCTAGTGGGCGCAGCGGAGAGGCGTGCTAAATGCAGTTTCTTACCCCAAAAGCATGGGAAAAACGAAAGAAAACTTATCACTTTCACAACGAATGGGAAGAGGAGTTCTTCTGGAGAGACACTTCACTTCGTGCCACAAAAGCTACCATGCTAACTACCCACTGAGAAGCGCACTACGGGCAGAAAAAGCACATCTGAAATATGCACTCACAGTTGCAGTGTCAAGTTCAAAATGTGGCAAGATTTCTTTTAAATATGTGAGTTGATTTTTCTTTAACATTGGATAATTGATAACTTTTTTAATTATGGTGAAACATAGTTCATGATTTGTTAAAAGGTTTTGTCAGTGGCTAGTGAAAATGAGTGAAAGAAACTCCTATGTAAACGTAGTGATGTACTGTAAGTGATCATCTGAAAATGTAGCAGTTGCTGAGATAAATAGAGATAAAGTGGCGGATATTGATATGGTTCCCATTTTGTTGTCACTGTTGTCACAGATGAGTATCATTAATGATTAGGTATAACTAAAAGCATATTGAGCAAATGTATTATTTCAGAAGAGTGTATCAAACTGGTAGCCCTTCGTGTGAATCAGTACCCATGAAGTAGCTCTCCGTTTCAAAAAGGTTGGTGACCCCTGTTATAGAGTTTATTAGGGAGCATCTTGTGGGTTTAGTCTTTTCCACTGTCACAATTTATATAATCTATTGTCAATTTTTTATGTAAAGCAAGATGAGAAATTTGAGACGTGATCTATGAATGAAAGAAATATGTTAAAACTAGCAGCTGTATGCTTTCCATTAAAAGATTAAATAAAGAGAAAAAATAAGTCAACATAATACAATTCTAAAATAAACCAAGTGACTATTTAGTTACCTGTTGGTACCACTGTAATTATTACAAGAATATGACAGTCAGTCTTTCATTATCTTATTTGACAAAATGTTGGGCTATTGCTTTAAAAGCATTTGTTACATAAAAGAAACTCTCAGAGGATTTCCCAAGATCATTAACATCTACAGGAATCAGAAGAAGCCATTCATCAAAGCTGGTTTCATTTGACTTAACATGGAAACAGAGCAACAACCAAACACGTACCACAAAATTTTATGTTCAACAATAAATCCAGTTGTGCTGTCTGGGTGTAATTTCTTTGAACGCTTAACTATTACTCATGCTTAAGTCGCAAGGGTCTGAAAGGAATATTAAGTGTACTCATTGTTCAAGAGTAGCGGGGAGTCTAAGAGAGCCATGGCAATCGCATTAGGCGATAAATACAGAGGACAAGGAAGCCGCCTCCAAGTCCCTGTGGGACAGCCTCAAATTAACACTCAAGCTTTCTCCCAGATGTGCTGTCTGCTTTAAGAGAGAGCTTGGGCGTATACAGAGATGATGAGAGTCATTCTTTAAGTGTGAAATGGTAATGTACATCATACTGTGATTTAAGCTTCTAAATAAATCTACAAAAGATACCGTGAGCGTTTCACACAGTGTAAATGGATGACAGACAAACAGCTATTCACTCTTTATTTGGTTCAAACCCTTAACTGTTTTGCAGAGAGGCAGAAGTGCAAATGGTGCTTTTCATTTGAACTCAGAAATTGGAATTTTCCCCGGTTGAATGTTCAACTATAAGCGGCCACTATTTGTCTCGTGATGCTGTGATCATAGGTCCAACTTCACTGACTTTTGCATAATTCAGGGTGATCTCCTCAGTGATAGGCTGAATATTAGCACTTTTTTCTGTCTTGTTAAAGCTTTGATTCACACTTTATTTGTCCATTGAACAGGTTTCATTAGTGTGTATGTATATGCAATCCTCAGTTGTCCCGCATTTTTTTTTTTTTTAAAGATTTTTTTGGCTCTAGTGGCCTTTAATGACAGTAGCTTGACAGGAAAGGGGGCAGAGATAGAGAGGGGGAGACCTGCGGGAAAGGGCCATGGGCCAGATTCGAACCCACGGCCACCCGCTCTGTATATGGGCTGCCCGCTCTAACCATTAGGCTACGCTGCGGCCAAGTTGTCCAGTATTTAATTAAAATGACATTAAGCCTTCTTAAATATAATCAAAATCAGTTGTGACTTGCAAAATTCTTTTCAAGTTCAAGTTCCAATTTTCATTCAATTTCAGCTTCAGCTGGACATATTAATCACCATTTATTTTGTTATATTGCATATAATCCTTTGCAATTTTGCGGAAAAATATATCCATTTTAGTTTAATATTATTAGATTCATTAAGGCAGACATTAAGGCAGCATGAGGCTTAAAATGACATTATCCATTTAATAATAATAAGTTTGTTTAGCACTTTACTGCACAGAATATCTTTAAATGATGGAAAAATGGTCAGTACTTTTTCGAGGTGAAATTTAGCTTAATTTGTTATCTAATTTGGCTAACAGGGAAATGTAAAAAAAAGTATTTTATATGTAAAAACATTCATTTATGCTTCCATTTTATGATTTGATTCATGACGAAATATTACAGCAACATAATACACAGAATATTAATACCTTTGCCTCTTCTACTTGTCCAGTCCCTTCTGATTTTGTGCAATATTGCAGAAGCGGATATTTCTTTTGTGCTCTTTAAAGCCTTTCACTGTTACACTGAAACAGTGATTCCCACTTAATCTCCCAGTTGAACCTGCAGACAAGCGTCACTGTGGTCTATGTTTTATTCAAACGGCTTTTGGCTTATCAGAGCAAGAGGAACCTCTGAAGAGGAGGGGGTGTTTCTTTCCTCCTCTTGAGCAGAAAAATAAAATTAATCCTGCCCCTCAGGAACACAGTGAGTGTGTCTTTACAAATTAAGCCTCGGTGTTTGAAGGGGGCTTGTCATCTGTTTTGCACGATATTGACTGCAGTCTCCTCTTTTTTACTGATATGAAAATAGAAGATAGGAAAACACACAAATCACAGAGCCTGATAGAAAGAGTGAAATCCTTCCATCAGTGTTTAGAAACCCATGAACCAGGCTTTTCTGTCGTCTTCCTGGAGTAACTTTGTTTTTTTGAAAACCGTACAGCACAACAATCAAAAACACATCCTCACTTCTTGAGTTCAGCTCCACTCTGCTCACACCCTGCTGGCTATGGTTCCTGTGTGGTTATAAAGACTACTTGTACTCCCAATTTTGCCAAGACTGCTCACTAGTGCTGATGTTATTGGGTCAGACAGGAGCCAGCGCCGCTGAACAAAGAAAGGCTGCAGCTATGGCAGGGGATGACCGAGGGCATGCCATGTGGACTTGGGAGGTGTCTGAGCTGAGACAGATAAGACAGAGATTAAAACAAAAGCAGCACTAACGGGCAAGTAAAACTTGAACAGATAAAGACAATGTTTGCTCCAGCAGCTGCCTTGATAGTTCCTGTCATCTCTTTTCCCTTCTTTCCAGTGATCCTCAATTGATCTGCTCATGAATCAAGTCATTTGGGAGGAGAAATTAGACGACCCTGTATGTGCCAGATGAGGTTTCGTCGCGAGGTGTTGAAAAAAGAAAATGTAGAAGCTTTTAATAAATTAAGAGAATGATTGTGCAAATGTATTTGTGGTAGAAATAATATATGAAAATCTGGATTATTCAATATAATTTATATATAGAAGCCTTCAGAGTGTCAGTGGCAGTCATCGTTAATTGCTTTTGCAGTTTATTGTGCCTGACGGATTAGGCTAAGGGTGTGCTTAATGATACAGCATCAAGCGGCAAAAAAAATACACAAATAATGTAGAGCGCAATCATACCCCCACCTCACACACAGAAGATACAAGACAAGTTGATAAACTGGGGCGTGAATGTATTTCAGCCTGGTGAACGTAGAGGCACAGTGTGTGGGACTGACAACCTGCATGCACTTTTTCCTGACGCCCGCAGGGGATATTTTCTAACTACCCAGAGGATTTCTGCAGTATCAGGCACTGCAGGCGAGATGTCACAGGGGACTCCTCAAAGGGTGCATCTCGTTTGATAGTGATCCCACAGAATAAGCTCGACTGACACGTTGTCAGTTTCCTTCAGTGAGCTGGAACCTCATGTTTAAAATCACGCTCTTTAAGCGCTTGTCAGGGTTTGTGTCTGTTCCCTAAATTACTTAAGGATAATGGAGGTACATGTGTGCCAGGAAAAGAAAAGAATGAAAATATATAAATAAAAATGGCACAGACAATGAGAATTACACAAAATGGAGTGATAACTTGTTTTTTTTATTATTCATATGGAAAATCAGATTAAAACTGCCAGTTTTTCAAAGCAGAATGGAGCAGCCACAAATTGCTTTCAGATTACATGTTGTACATTCATTTCTTCATACAGCTTTGCTGTTATTTTATTTTTTAATTTGTGGTATTAATTTGGCACTTGGGTGTCCCGCATTAGCTGCTAAAATCACATGTGAACACTATGAACGATGTATGTTTATGATGTTCAGGTTTTTACATCCTCGGAGCATAAAATACAAACACTTGACCTTATTTATGCGCCTGTAAGTAAGCCTTTGTCCTAATCTGTCTGGATAAACTGTCATGCATTTCAGTAACAAAAAAACAAAGGAACAAAAGAAGATCAGAGATTCTGACATGAAAGCAGAAGAGAGTGATTTGTCACTGTTTTGCGGAGGACTGGGAATCTGAAGTTGACTGAAGATTTTAGAGCTAGTAGGAAGAATTATTTTAACAGGGTCAAGGTCCTTCAAGTCTGCTGCTGTAAAGCCACATGAACATGTGAAGTGTGGCTGAGAGGTGACAGCACACGGCAGAGCTTGTTTAAAGAAGGCAGGTGTCTGGGCTGACTACGGCACTCACACATGCACAAAGATGGTGCAAGCTGAGGGCCACGAGAAACACAAAGAGGGAGGGAGCAGCAGAAAAACATCTAAGGTCTGGCTGGATAGTTTTCTTACCTTCAGGGGGCTCCTAACTGACTGAAATCACCAGAAAGCAACTGATTGGCAGTCACGGTGAGAGCTGGTAAAATGTTCTAAATAATACAGGAGATTCACTGCTTCCTTTTTTATCTCTTTAGAAGTGGAACCAAGGAAAGGTACTTCTTCCCTTGGATCCAGTGGAAAAAGGAGTCGTCTGACCCACAATTACACGGAGCAACAATTTTAAAGCAATCGTCATTTTCCTCCCTTCTTACCGCGAGGGTAGGATGCTTACAGTGATGACGAAAAGGTATTTTGTACTTGTCAAACTCAAAGCATCAAATTAATCTTTGTAGAATATTTATTTATCAGCTCTAGTTTTGGTCAGTTCTCAGTCCTTTTGCCATCTCTCCATAACCTCCTGAAGTTTTCAAACTAGGTCAAGGAAAATAGCTTTGGAAATGATGACAGGATGCTTTCCTTTTTTTTTTAAAGTTTGACCATAGCCTAGGAACAGGGTAGAGCTGGCTGCAGACCATGACAAATGAGATATAATTTGTCATACTTGCGGCTACACCACTACTCCATAATAAAGAAAGCAACACCTACTATGTACTTGAAGGCAAATTTGACTGAGTTCAAATCTAATTTGGGTTCTGCAGTATTTTATTAAGTGTAGACACCAATTTGAAGATTATTATTTAAGAACAAAAGAAGTGAGATGAGTTAGATTTGTTGAAATGGTTTTGGCAGTTGATTTTTAGATCACAAATTATGTCGGCAGTTTTAACACTTGTTTTAACAGTTAATGCTTTCCTGGATCATATTTAGTTGTGGATGCCTTGGATGAAAATCACTCAAAACACTTTCATGCCTAAGTAAAGTATGTTGTTTGGTTCATCTCCCTTCACAGATACATGCTGTCATCCAATCATTGCAGCTGTAAAGCCAACCATTCTGTGGGGAATCCTGCTGTTGCAAAGCCTGTGCCTGTATCATAACTCGTCTATCACTTCCGCTCAGTGGGCTGACCTTGAAAAGCTGAGGGTCTATAACAAAAATAATGATGGGTTTTTGTTTATCACATCACACAGAGATAGAGTTCTAGATTTGTCTCAACCGGTGGTTCCTTCTGGTCTAAATTTTCAGAGTGTGATAAGAAATATTCAAATACCTTGAAGAAAAGTAAGTAAGTTTTTCATTTGTAGAATCGAAGGCCAAAAGCACATGTCATCGTGTGAAATTAAACACATGCTCGCCGGGCAAAATCCATGAATAAGACAATGGGGTGACACATGGGTCCCTCCCTCACCTAATTGATACACAATAGAGAGTGTCAGCGTCACCAGTGGCGCAAGAGAGTAAGCTGACAGACAGGACATGTCAGGAGGCAGTGGCGGTGTCAGCTTGCTGAGCGCTGTACAACATGTCTCCTCCAGCGACTGACAACCGCCCCCAATTAACCTCCGGCTCAAATACAGACAGAAACCACATACATCTACACCTGCTCTCTGAGTGTCTCTGACACACACATATTTTTACACATGCACGCACAGAGCACTGGGTGCGTAACAGCTGTGAAGCTTCGTACTCATTCAAACAGCACTAAATTGACCTTGTTTTTTCGATTCCAGATCACAGTTCATTCTCAGTGTGGGAAGGGTTGTTTGTTTGCTGCATCTTTACAACTGCAGGCAGTTAATGAATAAATTAATAGAAACATTCTCTGCTGGCATTGTGCTCCTTTCCAAAAAGGGTTTTCTCTTTCTGTTTTTTTTCCAGCCCGCTCTACAAGTCAAAACACAAAGAACAACAGATCACTGGTACATCTCTGCAGATTGCACACATACATATGCAGGACAAAGCTTGTACAAAATGTCTCTCTGGGTCCCTCTAGTGTGGCGAGTGATGTTAAGATTGGAGCTGTTTTGTTTGTGTTTGTACACACGTATTGTTCTCTTCATGCAGTCTGCACGGAACGAACAGATTTAATTTGTGGTGGACCCTCATAAAATTGATAATTTCAAGTATTAAAGGGGAAAGAATTCAATGCTATAACAGGGTTCACCTTTGAGACTTTTAACATTCACTCACTCACTTGCAATTTCATGGAATAGAAAAAAGTTTTGGTGGTAATTTACCCACATGTAGAACTTTCTCTTTTATTTAGCAGTTGTTTGTGGCCTAAAACTGTATTTTGAGTTAACAGTAACATGAAATGAATGAGACTACTTCCAGTAGATGGCAACCCTTTCACATATTGCTTAAAAGACACTGGAGGGCTTTTGCTTTTTTTCCATTTATTAAGTTGGCAGTCTCTGCACTTACCCTAAAAACGGGAATTTTTGGATGACATGGGTTTCATCCTTTCAGCTGTTGGACACTGCTGCTTTTGAGCAGCTTTATGTTCAGTTGAAAGGATTCATGGAACACATTTCTGATGACCTATTTTTTTTTTGTTCTTTGTTGTTGCTATCCTTCAATTTGCCATGAGGAATTCCATCATTGTGAAACTACTTGAAATTACATAATATGTGAAAAAACACTTATAGTTTAAAATGTTATCATTTCAGAGATTGGAGAAAGAAATTAATCACAGAGATAAGAAATATTTAAAACTTTAGCACTGGGTACTAATTCAAAAACTTGCTTAATAACTGATTGTTTAAAAACGTTTGCTTGTTAAAAAAAAAATCACTAAATAAGGAAAATAAAAAGGAAAAGATTAGAATCTTTCCTAAGGTATAACATAAAACGCCATTTTAAGGAAATTATTTGTGTAAGTGAAACACAGAAAGTATCTGGCACAGAATTGATATCTGCTTCCGTCAAAAATTAAACTGAAGATTTGACCTACTTTAAAAGCTGCGCTTAAATGATTGCAACATCCTCATAAAATGACCTTAAAGAGAAAAATGTTCTACATTTCTTTGTTTGTGTCCCAGAGCGTCAACCCAGTTTACTGCTAACAGTAACACATGCTTTCATATTTCTTGCATATTTGTCCATAAACACACCCCCATATATATATACTCCCATTTCAGAAACCAGCTAAGATAGTTGAGCAGCAAAAAATGTCATTTAAATAATTTAATTATTTCTGCAGCATCTCGAGCGAGAGGAATTAAAATCACTTCCGGTGAGAGGCTCCGCCCACTCTCCGTTATTTATTTCCATGGGAAGAAATATACGACACCTAAACTATTTCAACGGCTAACTGCGCGCCGTTTGTTTATGAAGAATTGCTTCACAGAGTGGATATAAATAAAAGGGTTACTGTGTGTATATTGGACTTTGGGCCAGCAGACAGGGAGGCGGGATGGAGAAACGACAGCAGGTGAAAAACTCTCTCAAAGTGTTCATAGACTCTCTTAAAGACGAGCTCCACAGTCTGAGTCGGGACATTTGGAGCCGACCAGAGGTCGCCGGTGAAGAGACGCATGCGCACGACAGGCTGGTCCAGTTCTTTTTACAGCGGGACCAGACGTGGACCGTCCAAAGGCACTACATAACACCTACTGCGTTCCGGGCCACCTGTGGACCTATCGGCGGCTCGGAGGGGGGCTCCGTGCTGAACGTGTGCTTCCTTTGCGAGTATGACGCGCTGCCGGAAATCGGCCACGCGTGCGGCCACAACCTGATCGCAGAAGTGGGGGCAGCGGCCGCAGTGGGCCTGAGGGCTGCTGTAGAAAACCAGCCCGGACTGCCTGTCCCAGTCAAGGTAGCCTTTGAGTTCTGAGAATACACAGCAAGTCGACAAAGTGCAGTCGAAACCTTCAAATTGGAAAATGTTTTCTTTAAAAATATAATATGATAAAAAAAACACAGTGTAAGCAGCCTTATTTATACGTGTTACTAGAAAGGTAACCTTAACTATGAACCCCCATGTTATTTCAGTCAGAATGAAATATATTCCTGGTGTTCAAACACAACTTTTGAATAGGATCATTCTTAAGTCACTTAACTGATCACATTTTATTTCAGATAACTGTTCTTGGTACTCCTGCAGAGGAGGCCATAGGAGGAAAGATTGACCTAATCCAGGCAGGGGCATTTGCTGATGTCGATGTGGTCTTTATGGCTCATCCAGCTCAGCAGGATGCTTCATTCCTGCCCACCGTCACCATCGCTGAGTAGGTTCCTTTTACTTCTCAGATGAATTTGAAAATTTTCCATCATCTCTGATGTCTCCCTCTGATGTTACACAGGGTGTCAGTGAAGTATCGTGGGCAGGCTTCTCATGCCTCTGCTTACCCTTGGGAGGGAGTCAACGCTTTAGATGCAGCGGTGTTGGCCTATAACAACATCTCTGTGCTCAGACAACAGCTCAAACCAGAGTGGAGACTTCATGGTGAGGAACAGAGAAGGGCTGAAACAATATCTTCACCCTTTAGTCTCGACTTTACACTTGGAATTCCAAGGCATGTGAACTGTCGAGCCAGAATAAAGTATTGCAGGCTGAAAAGTATATATCCACATCAAATGTTTACTATCTACTAAATACTACTAAGTAGATAAAATATCTACTGTGAAAAACATTGTGAAAACAATAGTTTTATTCCAGGTTTAGTTTCTTAGGGAGTTAATATAAAATCATGAAACTGACATATTTTACTGTGTACTGAGTACCGTAAGTGGTATTTATTGTGTTTGAAAAAAGGCTTTTTAAGCCACCGACGCGGAGCTAAACCACAAGTCATCTTCCATGTGTAGCACACCAGAGATCAAAGTGTTTTTTCTTCAGCTCATTTAATATAATGTTGCTCTCATTATTATCCTCCATCTTCACAGTTTTTTCTACACTACAGGCATAATTAAACACGGCGGAGTGAAGCCCAACATCATCCCCGCCTACTCTGAGTTAGAGTTTTATTTGCGCACCCCACTGCTTGAGGACCTTTGTGGCCTGAAGGCCAAAGCTGAGGCTTGCTTCAAGGCTGCTGCTTTAGCCACTGGTTGCCTGGTGAGTTGTTGCCTTACATACTCCTGATGTTGGACTAATGAACTCATGTTAATGCACTGAAGAGGAATGCCCTGTTGGAGAGTGGGCTCCTCTTATCAATTATATTTTTTAAAGACAAAAACTATCGCTGTAAATATTATCCAGATGCTGCAATACAGTTAGATAATCCACTGTTACCTTTTGGCTGTCGTTGTCATTATTCTGCAGAGGAAGGAAGGTTTAGCTCACATTACAAAAGATTTGTGGCTTTTTACACACCTACTGAAATCCTGTTTTGCAACTGCCAGGTAACTTTATTTTCATCTGAAAACACGGCTGCAGATTGTTACATTAATGCTTAAGAAACTTCAGTCAAGAGAAATGCTACACAAATATGTATCTGTGTGTAATGGCCTCTTGAGGAGTTATCAGACATATTTCTGATGGAAAACCAAAAGCTGAGATAAGGTGCACCATGGGAAAGGAGAAGTGACTAAAGTAAAATATGATTTGATACATGTTCTTTGAATGCAGGTATATCTGTGTGTCCTGTAGGTGGAGATAAACTACCCAACACATACTTACTACAACATTCTGCCTAATGCCACATTAGCAAACCTCTATGAAAGCAATGGAAAAGCTCTGGGGGTCGAGTTTCCAGAGCAACCAGCTAGTTTCTCTGGTATGTATAAAGAATATTTGGATAAAAACCAGTGTTTCAGTGGAGACTAACAAAATGTCTCTAATGTTGTGCGCTGAGTCAACACGCTGTCGTTTTCAGCGACTTTGTAATTATCTGACAGGTTCTACAGACTTTGGCAACGTGTCATTCATAGTGCCTGGTATCCATCCTTTCTTCTACATTGGCACTCGTGCATTAAACCACACAGAGGAATACACCAAAGCAGCAGGTGTGGCTTCGGATGGCTTTTGAAACGCAAGTTTTTTGTACTTAAACTACCCAAAATGATTTTCAGATGACTCCTACCATTATCACGAGATGTGTTTGTTTTGTAATTACTCAGTGTTTTATTTTTCTCTGCTGATGTCCTTCCAATGCCAGGAGCTGAAGAGGCCCAGTTGTACACCCTGAGGACAGCTAAGGCTCTGGCTATGACAGCTGTGGATGTAGTGTGTTGCCCAGATCTGCTTCAGCAAGTGAGAGAAGACTTCAGGCTGGCCAAACTGACACACGAGAAGGCAGATAGACTCGAAGGCTGCAATAAAGCTCCAAAAGATCCATAAATACACTGGTCTCACAAGATATTTAAAGGATGGATTCCATTTGTATTCAAGAGCATAGGTTAGCAAACAGTTGAACCAGCAATGCACTGTTAATGACTTCTGTAAATAGTTCATACTTTTAGGTCTTTAAAAACAAGGTACTCCTTTTTTCATTCCATTGACATTATGTATGCAGTCATTCTAAAATAAAAAAATGTATGATGTGTCAATGTTAGATTAGTAGCTCTCCCCTGCAGTGCTTAGAGACCAAGAAAATACATGAAAAAGAAGGTATACAGTAGAATTCTATTCACCAGGTGAATTGTCTCCAAATAAGTCACGGCATTCATGAGCAGTTGTTTTGCGTGTTTATTCCTAAATATTTCATAGATGCTTTTAGTTGCTAAATGGATCGATTGAGTACCTTAATTTCCCAAGTGTGGTCTCGGCTGTGGTAAAATATCAGACTATGGGCATCTTCTTGATGCTGTATCCTTTGATGAAGTGACGCCTTTGTTCATAGTTTTTTTGGGGGGAGAAGATGGTGCTGATTTTAAATTGACATCCTATCCTTTGGGAGGTTGCTGTGATCAAAACAGGCTTTAAAGAACAAAAACTTCCTCAGCAAAATTCATGCTTTTGTGTCAGAAAAATCACAGAAATATGTGAATTTTAAAAGAATTAGCTCATATTTCTCAATCTATCTTTTTACTTCGGTGCGAGCAGTTAATGGTATTGCAGAAAAACAGCAGTTTATATGATTTGTTGTGAATACTCATTAGTAATCAGACCAGTGCCAGAAGGAGAACAGCCTGGAGCAATCCTTGCCAGAAATTCAGCGTTTAATGACTGTAGAGGCTTATTCTCCAAGATAAATGTACCATGAGAAGGATCAGGAGTACATAAACAAATCCAAGTAAAGACAAAATGTAAACACACTTATTTTACTTATACTTATAATTACTTACGCTTAATTTGCTGCTGCTTTTAATTGCCACATCTTTTCAAATGCTTGAGCCCACTTACAGTTGCACCATATATAATTTCTGCCTTCTTCTAGACTTTGACTGCCACGGTGTCAGGTGGTATGTCGGGTTTGTTAGCCATCACCTGTGTATCAAATTGGACTTGGAAGTTCAACAGGATTTTAGTTGGACTATTTCAGAAGCATCTTTGTCTGAAAACTGAAGGAATGTTAAATGGGAATAAATAGCACTGTTCCTCAAAGGAAGCTTGGAGAGGATTAGTGAATTTCTAGCTTTACTGTAGATTTCAAGCAATCGGAGGGATTTTCAGCACATAAAGGGCAAAGGGGCAAGTCTTGGATGGACACGTGATCTTTGGTCCCTAGACAGTAAAGCATCAAAAATCTGTATTTATCAATAGCTGATAAATACTAATGGGAAATGGATTAGCCCGGGAATCCCACACCATAAGTCCCACCTAAATCCCTCTTATAACTTAAGTGTGTATAAAAAGGGAGGAAAAAATGCTTCCATCGGGCTAAGAACCATCACATCGTCAGATTGTTGGAAATGCGCGTTGTGGTCAGATCAGCATTAAACATGTCCTTTTGAAGAATTTGGCACCCTATTCTTAGAACCAAAGATGAAGAGAGGACCATCAACAGAACAGTCAGCACTGTGTTGAAAATCCAGGCTCTGTGATGGTATACACTGTAGCTGTGTTCCTGCCCTTGGCAATGCTCATTTACATTTCTTTGATTATAGCCTTAATGCTAAAAACTTTTCTGAGATTTGAGAGCAAAATGTGCTGCCTCTAGGACAACCTTTCCAGGAACATCCATGCATCTTCCAACAAGGGAGTGCTAAGCGAATCCTCTATAAGCTCTATAAGCTTCTTGTGGAAGAGGAAGTGTACTGGAATATTGGATGATATTATACCAATTGGCATTCTCATTATCAGAATATCTTTTAAGATGAGGGAGAAGTAATGGGCACATTACAACGTGGTACAAGCTTCACTGGTTCAACTTATTATGCTAAAATAAAATAATGATTGCATTTCAAGTTATAATGTTTTTGTAGATTTATCTTAATTATCATGAAATCTTTTCCCCCCCTAAACATTTGAATTATGTCTTTCAATTTCTTGGGTATGACATTGTCCCTCATTAAATAAATGGGGATCCATTAATGTTCAAATCTGACCTTTTCCATATCTCCAAACACCACCTAATAACAATAAATAGGCAGTTCTAATATCAGGGTAAGATACTTCTCTAATTTGAGCCAAAGGATGATTCCTGAAAAGGGAAAGACCTGATGAAAAAGGTCACCTGCAAGTATAACTGTCAAAATGGTGATGCATTGTCTTTCTATTGCTAGAACATGCAGAACTTAACTGCAAAAAACCTTTCTGAGACTGTAAGGATAAATGTTTACCGGTACATTTTCAGCATTTGAGAATCAGAGATTCAGAAATCTGCTTATAAGTGTATCCATTTTTGTTTGTGTCAAAGTGATTTTAATTGATGTTGGCAAAATAAAGCAACTTTCAGCCATGCATCTCAACACTATTCCATTTGCTTGTTTCACATACAAGACACTTAAAATATACACGTTTGTTGCTGTGATATACAGAAACAAAGCTCAACTGAAATCATTTTCACATTTTCAATTAACAGAACATTTATTAAACATTTTCTCCATGTATAACATTTGAAATTCGCTTAGATCTTAGAGCTTAGTATATCTGTGTTTGGTCAGTAAATCATCAAAAAACATTTTTGATGTGTCACTTAAAAATGAAAAAGGTTTTTTTGTTTTTCAAGATAATTAAATGATTTACTAGCAACTAACAGGTCACTGTGTACCTTGAAGCCTCACAACAACAAACAAAGGAAATGAGCCTCAGCTGTGTAAAAAAAAAAGATATTAAAAAGTTAATACGATTGTCAGTGTTTGGGATTATCAGAACATATCTTTTTACATTTGTGGTTTTACTAAACTGCTTCAGTTTGTCTGTTTCTTAAAAACTTTCCACACAAAGGCAGTGCAGCAACGTGGTGGCAAAGCAACATCACGGATACAAAGTTCACAACAAAATGTAAAAATCTGAATCATAACCAACATGCCGCAGTAAAATCTGGGACGAGAGAAAGAAGTCTTATATAAATCCAATTGTTCATGGACGTTTCCCCCAATTTAGGAAATTATGTGGATTTTCTTGCAGAGTGAAAGTGGAGCTGTTCTTCGAGACTCTATAGAATACGAACACCACCTCTCACTGTGGAATGTGAAAAGTCAAGTTCAAAGTGCCTTAAATCTGTACTCTTACAAAAGCAAAGGAGGATATATTTACTATGTTTGGTAGATATTTTTTTTCTATTGTGTCAATCACTTGTATCAAGAATAGTTGAATACAACACAATTTTTATTAAGTAAAAAGGTTCCATTCACAGTAGTTTATAAAATTGAGTTTATGAACCTGGTGATTGACATGTAACTGCCAGTTTAACATCAAAGTAGATGTTTCCATCCAATATAATTATCTTCCCTCTAGGCCTTCTTTATACATAATGGATGCCCGAGAGAACAACCAAGTTTAAGACACATCAAAATGCAACATTTTTAAACTTTTAACAGTTGTCCATAAATCCGCTTCTCAACACATTTTGAATGTGCTTGTCCTTTTTTTTTACGCTGTTATTAATTAAATAATATTTATGAAGCTCCAGCTTGGACACAGTTAACTTAAGCACAGACCAGAAACAGAAGGAAACTGCCAACCAGGCTCTATCCTACGGAAACAAAAACCAAACAAACAGTTTGACAGCTCTATTGTTCATACTTTACATCTTCTTTGTTTGTGATGTGCTGAACTATTCCTGTTATATAAGCAGCTACTGAGAAAGTCCTAAGTTTTTTTTAAATCTCAGCCAACGAGCAGTTCAACATGTCCCTTCTTTGAAAGTTTTTAGAAGAAGAACTCAAAGCATAATACACGTTAATAATAACTGGATTACAATGGGACTCTTAGTTCCTAAATCTTTGGGCAATATGCCCTCCATGACTGTATTTATACTAAAGTAAGTAGCCCTGACGGGACGGCAATGATTTTTCTCCAGCAGAAAGTTAATGAAACCCTTTCAGAGAGTTAAAAACCTTAGTGTGTCATTGATTGTCATGTACAGGTCATTAGCAGAGAGGATCAGTCCATGTGCTGGCCAAAGCACTGTCTGTTTCCAGTTCACATCAGCTGAAAATCTGGTCAGTGCATGCACTGAAATGTAGACTTAAACTTCACAAATCCATCGCCCTGCATCTCTGTATGCAGTCATTCCACTGGCGACAACAAAGTCCACACATTTCAACCAACATTTTAGCTACAACATAAAATCGCAAAGATTAGATGGAGTAACAAACACAGTAGCTTATTTTTGATTCATCAGTTTTAAGTGGCTGGGTCAAGAAGGCAATGGTCCCCCGTCGGTTAAAGAGCCCCATGCATGTAATGAGCAGTTCTTCTCTGAGTAAATAAGGTCATCTTCCTAGCGGGGCTCTTGTTATGCCATCATGAAATCATTTGAGGAATCCCAGCTTATGAGTATATGGACCAGTAGATGATGTTGAAGAGGATGTACGCTCCAGGAAAGACCACCCTTGAGTACTTGTCTATGGCATGGGTGTCTATCCAGATGTTGACATAACCTCTGGATGGCTTCACCTGGCTTGTGATCTGTGGGTCATTCAGCGCCACCTGGGCCAGGATTTGTTCTTGGCGCCCTCCGTTCTCTGGCATCCCATAATTGCCCATGTTGTCGACATCCATGGACCCGTAGCCAGTGATCTGGGGGTCGATCATCATCTCATCGGGATTCCCGATGCCGCAGGTACACGGCAGCTGAGCAGAGACACACAGTGAAGACATTTTGATGAAAACACAACACAAGTTTGATGGTCTTCTTAGCTTTTCAAAGAGCTACTAAGACAAAGTAAAACAAGAGAAATTGATTATTTTCTAAAGTCTTTTTCTTTTTTAAGCAGAGGTATTAAGCAGTCCAATAAAATGACTTTAATATGAAACATTTATGGAAAAAGATGTTTGTGCTGAAAATGTTCCCCAGGGTGTGTGTGGGCAATTTGGCTCCATATGCCACAGCAGTTGGCAGATGAAGAATAGCAATACTGCAGCCCCAGAAATGATTTGCCTTGACAGCAGCTTGACGTAAGCCAATTTAGAAAACATTTATGTTTATTGGCTGTATACATGAATTATTAATTCGGGTTTCTTCCAGTTAAAAAATAGTTTGATGTGTAAAATGTTCCGATATTAAAAATCAGGTCAGCCTAGGCCAAGTTGACTTTTAACTGCAGATGCTTCACTTGAACTGACTTATTGTTTTTTTTTAATGTCTGTTTCATTTGCAATGCAGCATATTTTTAAAACTGAAATCAGCAAAATGGAGGTTCTTTCTTTTTTTTTTTTTTTTTTTTTTTTTTTTTTTTTTTTTTTTTTTTTTTTCCCCTTGTCGTGTTTGGCAAAGCAAAAGTGTCGGGCACAGCACGGCACTCAGATTACAATTCTGTTGCTATAATGCCAAACACGACAAGGGG
>JABUIW010000011.1:9429347-9512417 GCA_013363375.1 Menidia beryllina | reverse complement strand
ACATACATACATACATACATACATACATACATACATACATACATACACATATATATATATATATACATACACATATATATACACATACATACACATACATATACACATACATATACACATACATACACATACATACATAAACATACACACATACATATACCTACACATACACACACATACACACATATATATACACATACCCACATACATACATATATACACATACACATACATACACACACATACATAAATACCTACGTACAATAACGCACACCCACGCACACATCCAAGCCAACTCAGTCGCAACAGTCTGGTCCTGGACCCACCGCCGCCCAGCCCCGCCCGCGCAGCCGCAGACGAAAGGACGCGCACCGCCCCGCCAACCCCACCACCACCGCCACCACCCCCCGGGCACACCAGAGGCCCCGGCGAGCCAGAGCAGTACCAGGGCCCGCACCGGCCCACCCAATGGAGGTTCTTTCTTCTAAATCTTATCTATGGAAAAATTCTCATGCGCACACACACACACAAACACAAACACATACACACACACACACATATTCATATTGACCTGGTCTGTTTAAAAAAAAAATGAATGTAATGTCAGTTATAACGAAAAAATTCTAAAAGTCAGCTTCTTTTGAATGGCAAGCAGTGGGCTGTATATAAATAGAATAAACATGTTAAATAGGCACTTACTCTCTCCCTCAGCTTTCTCTCTTTCCTCTCCTGGACAGTCGAGAGGTAGTTCACTGCCGCGTACTCTATCACCGATAGGAAGACAAACACAAAACTGACCCAGAGATAAATGTCCACTGCCTTAATGTAGGAGACTCGAGGCATAGAGGCGTTGACCCCGGTGATGATAGTGGACATGGTCAGCACTGTGGTGATGCCTGAAGGGGAGAAAACAAACAGCTTACTCACCGTGGTGCTGTTATTTATTGGACCACAGGCCTCGGAGGCTAAATCTAATTTTAGAATATCTCAGAGACAAGTTGTTAGGTACTGAATATTTTTTCTGTTATGGTGTAGCGTTACAGACATAGAATTCAATGTTACAGTTTTTTTTATTATCTGCATTGCTCCACATATTGTTTATACACCAGTGTATAAGGTTCTTGATGTGATGTTTAAATTTTTATAATTGATGATGGAATTTTTGAAAATGCTGATCATTCTGCCCGCACTCAGGGATATATTCAGATTTTGCATTTACATGTTTGTCCAAATACAGTATATTAGTGGAGAAATATGTAAAAAACAACGGTGGGTGTTACCTGATCGTGCAACCAAAACTGACTAACAAGAGCAGATTGAGCTTTTCCAGGCTAAATGTGTTAATATGTGGAAGCAGTCATCACTTACTGTCATGACTTTTGCAGAAAGTCATGACATTAGCTTGGGCGAGCTTGGTCAAACTTTCCTGCTTTATAGTTTTTTCCAAGAAAAATAAACAATGCCAGCTAATGATAATGAGAGGTCTGGAGAGTGGCTCGGTGCTCACATAGACACATCATTGGAAGTCTTTCGCATGCGTTAAAGTGCAACCTTTTCCTCCGGTGCTTCTCTTGAAAACTGATCTCAGTGACCGTGGCTCCTTTGCAGAGGTCGTTCTGTGGAAGCACAGCTTTGCTTACCGAGTGGCACCCTGGCAGGGACGGCCCTGCGGTCAATCCAGAAGGACACCCACGACAGCATGACCATTAGAGTCGCAGGAAAGTAAGTCTGCAGCAGGAAGAAGAAGATGTGTCGCCGTAGGGTGAAATGAATGTACAAGCGGTTGTACCAGCCTAGGAAGAAGGAAAATCCCCGTTACAAACACTTCTTCATACGTTGGGCTGCCGATGAGCAGCATGAACAACAAGAGCGTCCCAGCTACTCTGGCAGAGAAAGATAGGACACAAAATCCTTTTTATGCTTCAGGTTGCTGGAATGTGACATATGGTTATGGGAAAGCAGCACGGCTTTGATAGTGGTGTTACAGCAGTATACAAGTGGTTGGCAAGAGTTGAACTCATTTCATTTTGTACTAAGGTACAAATGTCAGAAAATATTCTTCACAGAACTCATCTCAAGTCTTCACAGAAAGGGGAAAAACTTTTTTTAAGAAATGTGGACCAAGAAATTGATTGAAGTTTTGATCCCAGAGTGATTTTGTCTAGTGTTGCTGTACCTGTGCTGCTATAAAAAGCCAGCTTTGTGGTGGTGTGAAATTTCTGGATGAGGAACTGGGACAGAGATATTCTGTCGTCCGTGTTTAGGGATTCGTTGCCTTTCTTCCAGTACAGCATCAGGTCGTCATCTGTGTAGGCATCTGTTGGTGAAATGTGTGAAATTAAGTCAATTTGGAAAAGAAAACCCAAAACAAATTAGAATATATTTTACGTAAACAAATCTTCATGGTAATGTGCAACACATGTACGACAAAAATGATAAAAATATGACAAGACTTTAACTCCCACTAGATACCCCCTCTAGGCTATAATGCAAAGCAGAATGCTCTTCATATACCGTATGATAACCACTGATGGAATAAGAGGAAAGAGACTTAAATTCTAAGCCTCGATGAAGGAATATGAACAGATGGTTAAAGGTTTGTGCCCCTTAAAATATTCTATTATTCTTCAAACGATTCAATTAATCATCAGGTGATTTATACATGTCAAACCAGGTTTTTTAAACTTAAGAAAACAAATGCTTCAAGTCGTTTTGCCCTTTTGTGTGATTTCCCTCGTTAGTGTGTGCCAGTTTGCTTAGTTTCCATATTGCATCTGAGTCCGTGCTCTGGGTTCTGTGTTTTTTCAGGCGTTTGCTTGAAATCTACACTTTAAAGCAGCACTGTTCAAGTTTAGCTCTGAATCCAGTGAGATACTGATACTTGGTGGATGTAAACCTGAGCCAACCCCAGGAAATTTCAAAATTCAGTTGGATATACGTGTCTGTGTTCTCTCACAGCTTTCGATCTCCAGGGAGCAGGTTTGTGTGTCCAGGGGAAAGCGGCTGAGGTCCATGTTGCACATGGCAGTGACTGTGACTCTGTAAAGAAAATAATCAAAACAAAAGATAAAAGATATGCTAAGATTTAACAAAAGAAGACATTTTAAGCCATGGCTTACGTATTTCTTCTAAAATAAATGGAGTTAAGTGAATTGAAAGAAACTGTGTGTTTGGTTGATGATAAATTTAATTGTATTCTTTTTTGTTGTCAATTTTGCATTGCAGTGAAACAAAAGCTATACTCCTGTACATCTTTCCAATCCAATGTGGCTTTTGTTCACCTGAGACTGTACAGCACGTTGCCATCTGGATAAACCCTCAGCATGACGTTGTCCGTGGTGGTGTCGTGGATGAAAGAGCGCTTTGAGTGGACAAAGAACATGTCGGGGACCCAAATCTTCTTCACCAAGCGACTGTCAAAGGTCATGCTCTGGTTGTTGGTGCTTGGAAATGCTAGCCGTTCGTCCTTCCAATAGTGACGCAGGTAGAGCGTCATGGTGAAGTCCTACAGAATGTAAACAAGATGGCATGTGTTTCAGATTAGTAGATTATGGTGTGTAAAGAACTACAAGATTGTCAAAATTATTCTATTACAAAAATGCTATTTGCAATTCTGACGATTATCTCATGTCCCAGAAACGTATTGTTTGTAACTTCCACCGGAAACGGATGCTGTGTTAAAAGGGTCCACTTTTTCACCAGTCTATGACATAGCAAGTCAGCCATTTTGCATTGCTCTTTGACTCCTGAAATGGGGAAGTTCTTGTTTTACAACAGATGAGTGTGAAAATGCAAACATCTTTCAAAGAATAAAAAGCCCGATTACATTAAAGGCACACAGATCTGGGCAATATTGACTGTGATTCAAATCCTCTCTTATTGGGAGTCTTAAATGTAGGTGATTTGTTCAGAAGTCTTTCATCACCATGATTATGAATAAAGATGTTTCATGGTCAAACATGGGAAAGAAGAGGCTCATGAAAAGATAATACAGGCCAAGGAGGACAAAATGGTCTTGGTAGGATACCCACGATAAATCTTATAAATATGTTCACAAAAAGATGTCAATAAGAAATCCTGCTTGATTAAATAGTTAAATATCTTCCTCCACTATAACTGCCAATTAATATAGTTTAACTTTCTTATGTTGTTTTTAAGTTATACTTAAGTTAAACTTACCATATCCACTTCAGAGATAGTGTCAAGACTTTCAACCTGAACATCAACTCCAACGGGAATTGGAGGACCTAAAATGAAATGTTTCATGTCAGAAAATCCTTTTCACAAATGTTATTTTCACCATGGTAACAGCTTTTCTACATTCATAAATATGAGAACACAAAAGCATTACAGACACAGAAATAGAAACAAGGTTTTAGAGCAGTTAACGAAAAAAAAAAAATCAAACAAATACAGAGCAACTGCTGGTGCTGTGACTGTGACAGTCTGGCTTTGATTCTTCTTTTGACCTATTTCATCCCTTCTACTCTGCATTATCATCCTCCGACAGTGCACAAATACAATCAGGTCATAATAACGGATCAAAGTTGATGCAGCAGTGGATGAAATCCAGCTCACTTTTCTACATTATGGTTCAACTCGGACGCTGTAAAGGATCACTCCGTGTGTTTTCAGCAGCTGATTGCTGTGTGATGAAAAGTTGTATGATAAAAACAGCACATGCTGCAAAGGAAAAAAGCCCCTGCAGCTGGTTATTTTTTGTGAAACACAGCTACTGCATTTGAGATCAGTCATCTCAAAATGAAAAATAAAAACAGCTGAAAATATATAGCGTACACATTATCAGTATCTTTGGAAACAAAGGCTGTGTGCATTTCTGTCAACATAATCCCAGCACGCAAAAAGATGACATCAAATCTCTCCAATGTACAGAAAAAAATCCCTCAGAGCACAGCGCTGAGCTTCAGTTGGAAACCGAACAGCTTGTCAGTGTCACCAAGGTCTTCGAGAGCTTAGTGCTAACGGGACTGTTTGGTCCGAACCAAAGACCTCGTCACAGACCTTATCCAGCTGCAACTTGTTGACCAAAGATGAAGCTGTTCCAAGCTTACAATTTATATAAGATAAAAGGCACTTTCATTAAAAGGACTTGGTCAGTTTTTCTAACCTCCAAATGCAGGTCTCATGGTGAAATCATGGTCATCTATCCTCAGAAGCTGTTCAGACTTTGTCATTGGAGATTTTGTAAGATCTGGGCTTCTTTTATACATTGGGCTGCAAAACATAAGCAGTGGAATGTAACATTGTAACTCAGAGGAATTTAACATTTCAGGTTTTGCTGAAAAATGCTATTTGGAAAGGAATTTCGATAGAAAAACATCTTTTAAACTTGCCTGCCAGTTTTATGACCACCTTCCCCATCCATTCCGGTGTCTCTCCGTGATCTGTTAATAAAGAACAGATATAACAAAGCAGTAACAATGAGACACAACATTACCAAGACCTACCATAAAACAACAATAATGGTAAATAAACAATAATGGTAAAAGTTTCACAATTATTAAAATGTAATACAATATTTCTTTCTTAAGTAAACGGTCAAAATCTCTTTCAATTTCTGTTGTATCAAGTACATCTCAACCACAAACAAGAGAGAGCATCGTCTCATTACCTTCATCGTGAAAACCCTGAATTTCTTGGTTTAATAAGCCCTTCACTATTTAGCTGTTCTAAAACTTCATTTTGAGACCCCAAGCTGAGACGTTGAACAATGAATTTCAAACCCCTAAAATGGATTAATGAATAAGAGGATGCTGCTCCAGTCAAAGCCAAATCCCTGTCAAAACATGCAGCATATTAAGAAAACATCACAGAAGAAAAGGGGAGAGACGGTGGGTTAACACACACACACACACGCACACAAACATGCAAAAAGAAATAATGAAAGAGGAAAATGACACTGAAAAGTATTACAATTCCCTGGGTGCTGAATGCAGTGTTCTGGGGGCCAATGGGTGCTACAGCTACATCTATCCAGCTGCTGGTTCCTAATCCTCTTGCCAGAAATGCCTCTTCAATCCCCTCCCTGCCTGCCCACACCACCCAGCAGGCTGCCTGTCTGCACACCGGCGTGCCCTGCGTGCTCCACTTCGTCCTTGCCTGCCTCTGCTTCGGGCTCGGAGGCCCACATCGCCACCGGGGCTGCTTTACGGTTACTGGGTCAAATTTCCACATAGGTCATTTTGGACATAATAATCGCTCACAAAGGCCTGAGTAGGAAGGAATTTGAAGTTAAAAAACAAAGGGGATTAAATGGAACATATGGATGTGGTGTTTTCATGATTGCATGATCAAAACAAAATGTGCCGTGTTCACTTTACCTGTGCATTTAAAATTATATTCGATATCATCAATTAGTTATATCAGAGCGTGGATGCATTTTAGTAAACATGTCGTTACCATGTTTTGTCAGAAAATAGTTGTTCTCATCCAAATCTGACCCAAAAACATCGTTGAGTAACTACTCCTAATTATCATGAGTTTTTTCTTCTGATGTTTTCCATGTGGGCTTCCTCAGTCCTACACAAATCTTCCCCTCAGTTCTTCTTCCTCAAGGCATCGGATGCACAGAGTAATACTGCAAAAACTCCCACAAACCCACGCCAGCAGCATCCATATCCTTTTGGAATTTCACACTTCTGAGAGGAGGAGTGGGGCGATGAGAGACAGAGTGAGGAGGAGTTTGACTTCTGCATAAGTATACCAGATTGCCCCCCTGCTAGAAGAGGAACGAGAGATTTACATTCGATTTGTATTCACAGACTGTACATGTCAGCGGACAACTGATGTGTGGCGACTTTTAACTAGATGGAAAAAAAACACAACAGACAACAAAGGGCAGACTTAATAAAAAGATGAGACAGACAGTTAAAGATTGCATAGCGGGTTGCTTCTGCTTCTTTTTTGTTTCCACAGATGATTATGATTGTGCTCCCCTTGTACTTGATGATCATCTTAATCACTGTAGGGTTCAGATGATCACTTTAAATAACTGCAATTTCAATGAGAGGATTGATTAGATTTGACAGCTTTATCTCTTCACAGATGTCCTTTCAGTCGGATCTGACTCTCCGTGTCATGAACTCTGAGAGCTTTGTCAAAATGCGCATAAGGACCAGCAGTTTTGTAATTCCACACTTGATTATTTCACTCTAAAGGTTTAGAAGCTTAATAGCAAGAAGCATATTGTCTTGCTTGTTTTGTTGCCTCTGATCTATAAATAACAATTGCAATGTGAAAAACGTTACTTCATATGAAGGCAGAGAAATTGTGATTTGACAGGGTATGCTGAATATATTAAGCGGATGGGAATTATTCAACAACGATAGCATTCAGGGGCAGACAATGTTGTACTTGCCTGAGCGGGAAAAACCTTATCATCTTCAGTAGATATTAATGCGAAGACTGATTCTCACTTGAGGCAGTTGGCAAGAATTAGAATCTATCTATACAAGACAAATGTGTGTTTTCCAGGCTGGAAAAGACTCCCCTCTTTGCCTCTTATTCTTTGGACACTTTTTCATTCTTTTCTTATTGTATGTGTAGAGTCAGCAAACACGTGAGTTTATCTTTCTTAAAGCCAATTATCTTTAATAGAATTGCTTTCAGCTGGTTGCAAACCATCTGTGTGCGGACAAGAGCTGAAACACCTACTCACAGTGGGGGTTCAGTTGGGCTTGGCTGCCACATTGCCTTTGATTTATGTATGACCTACAACATGGATGCGTTTTTTTAAGGAGAACCTGAGGAAAGTGTTGAGTCCATGCAACCAAGTATGGTGTTAAAGCATGAAATTGTTTCTGAGACAAGATCTCACTGCTTTCTGGGCATTTGGCCCATGGCTCTTATTAGCTGTGACGGGTTGATTTGGGACAGATTTACTAATCTAAAATCTATCTGCAGTTAATCTGGAGACCGATTAAATTCAACAACTGAAAATAAAAATGATTTTCAGTTTTCAATAAAACACGATATAGCTGTTGCATGGGTTTTGTTGACATTACTCAGCCAGGCAGCAAATAACTTGTTCAGGTCCAAAACACACCCTTTTTTTGTTCTTGCAGCAAAATGCAACAAAATGTTGACTGCTACTCTTCCTCCAAATGGAATATGAGGACTTGAGAGACTGTTTCAACTCTGGAACGGAGATATAAAATGAATATTTTCTAAGTATGGCTGTGTGAAGTCAGTGTTTTTGATAAGTGAGTGACTTATCTGCAGTAGACAGCAGTCAGATTGCCTTTCGATTCAGAGCCTCAGACAGTATCCTGACGGATGAGCTAAGCTTAGAGCTCAGCAGGGGTCATGAGAAAAGTGAATTTTTTCGCCATCTTAAACAACCCAGACTTCAGAAAAATCACAGAAATTAGAGCAAACGCTGGAGTGTCTGTCTTCAAACAGCTTCACCTCTGTATCAGCATCTTAAACAGCCTGGGTCCATGTTCCCTGGTCCCTGTTCCCAAGGGACGTTCCAAACTGGACCACCGTGTTGCTGCATAAACACGACATGGTTAGGATAAATGTCACGTGCTGCCACGCGGGGCTCCTTTCTGAATGGCGTTTTGGTTGGGTTTGCTCATCAGGATGATACTCTTATTTCTGTTAGAGCTCTCTGTTGCTTTTGATTCGGCGCATGCTTCAGTGGCATTTGGCTAAGAAAGGTTAGGGAGTGACAGGCAGGAAATGGCCTTTAAAGATGCACTCATGATCTACTGGTAATGACATGATGATACAAAACAGGTGTGAAGAAACAAAAAATCAAGAAAGATGTACAGATATTATCCTTGTGAAACCAGTCTACTGAATACTAAGGTACACCATATCATAAAAACCCTTAATGAATGTGTAAATCGGTTTTTACAGGGGCTCCAGAACCTTTTACATTATTGTGATGATATGTTATTTTATGTCACACAATTGAAATCAAATTATATAAAGGGACTGATAGTGTCTCAAAAACAGTTCAGCTGCCATTTAAAATGATTCATTTATCAAGCAAGTTCGAGACAAAGATACAGATTTTATAGGAGTTACAGCATTATGCTTCTATCTGATGGACATGTTATCTGAGAAAATGTTAAATGTTTTAACAAATATCAATTATTCTGTTGCTCTAGTTCATTAATCAAGTTCTCTCTTATAGAGGATTAATCTGCAACTACTTTCAGAATTGATTTTTTTTTCTCCATCACTGTTTAAAAATACCCGGTTGTACTGATAACTGACTCTGAATTGTGAACATTTGCTTTTCCTTTTTTTTTGTCCTCTGACAAGCGCTACGTCTTTTTAACAACATACGATGTGTCAGACAGCAAACAAATAAATGGAATCCTCTTTGAAATCACTTCCGATGTTTAAGCCATTTCAATCAATAACATCGAGAAACACGGGCGCTTTAGTGAATCCCAGATCTAGTTCAGTCCCCACTCAATACATTTAATCCAATGGACGCATTAACAAGGCAGCAATTAGCCTAAATAATCACCTGAAAATGACATTGACTACAACTGCTGCTGGCAGAGAAAACGGTCACTCGTTGCCCCGCAGCAGTTGTGGGGCATAAGAACACAGCATTCAGCCATAGTACATAAATAGATTTGGGGAATTAGGTCTCCCTCCCTTTTCTCTCCAATCTGCTGTCTGAATAAGTGTGTTTTTCAGAGGGGGGGGGGGGGCAGCACAGGTGATACAGGAAACAGTGGACAGCATTTTTCAGACCTATAAGACACATCTACAAGCACAAATCAAAGTAATAACAGCAAGCGGAACTTTAACAAATCAGTTCATAAACATTTTTCCCATAAACAGTTCAGTTTTCATAAACTGCCAACACACACACACACCGGTGTTTGTATTTGACATGCTGTATCTCCACCACTTTGTTTCCATTACCTGCTTTCTTTGTAGGTTTCCAGCTTGTGACCTCTTGGCTGGACCATCTTTCCAGCCACACCTGCTAGCCAGACACAGAGGAGGACAAGGACGGCATCCACCTGCATGGTTCACATTCCCCAGAGGACAGACCTCTCCTGTCAATCAGAATCCACTCCCAGCAAGGGTCTGGAGCACTCTGCCCTCCTGAGACATTCCCTTCTCCAGAGCCGGAGCCGATAAGAAGGAGAAAAAACAGTAACAGCAGCAGCAGCTGCACTGGGCTATTCTACGGCCTGAGTGGAAAACATCCTACGGTGCTTAATCTCCACAGTGGGAAAAGCAATTTTGACTAAACCCATAAATCCTTGAGCGTCAGATGGTACAGATTTGATCCCTCCAGCGGCGGATGTGCCTGCCTCTCTGTGCTCTGCTGCTCTCTGATACTCTGCACTCTGATGTGCTCTACTCCACTTTGCACCGCCCAGAAACACCAATTCTCACAATGATGCAGCATCCCCATTTGTAGGGTCACCGGTGTAGAAACGGAGACCTGCAGAGGCTGAGACGAAGCTCTGCGTGATCTGAGAGGCTTCTCAGCTGCTTCTGATGCTCAAGCCTCCTGCTGACATCCTGCATTAAACAGATGCATTTCTGCTGGTTGGCTTAATGCCAGCAGAGCTTGTTTTTATGACTGCACGCTGTGGTGTTCTCCGCTCTTTTGTTTTTTTCCCCCCAGGGGATTCATCCTGGGAAATATTTCTGGGTGCCCCAAAAGGATTACACAGATAAATGTGTCTACAGACCCAGATTATATGCGATATAGAATACTGTGTCATAAAAGCTAGAGACTTCATAAAAAATGTATTACGTGAAGCACTAAAAGCATTTTAGACCACCAACACCAAATATTAGGGTCTAATCACTGAAATATCAATCTCAGAGATAAATAGATGAATAACTGAAAGGAGGAGTGTGTGTATTCAATTCAGGGTCAAATGCTGCATTGCAATTTGTCAAAACGTGCTGTCGATCTGAACAAACCAGTAGAGAAAAAAAATGAAACTGACGTCACCCTATGCCTGGCCATGTGTGGCAGACTGAACAGCTGGATTATAAGATCATGAATTTGGGTTAGCTGCAGCTACGTCAGTCCAAATAATTGGTCTAAATAATCTTAGGCATTGTTAGTGTTACAGATCTGTGGATCCTGGTTTTAGAATAGTACTATTATCCGATTAATGTTAATATTTCTAACATACACACAGCTGCCACCCATGTCCTTTATTTGTATTATAAAATTAACTAAGGATTTTATTTTCAAGCCTGTATGTATACTCTCCAATACGTAAAATAAATTAGAATAGTTGGTTTTAAAATGCAAGTGTTTATCATATTATACACTCGACCATATATTGAACTAAACATTTACCTAAATATCTTATAGAGGGAGACATTAATTGAGGAACTTTTTTTAAAAACCGTATAGTAATAATATAGTATCTAATATCAGTGACTGAATTCGGGTTTTTTGTAGCCAGGCAGGTTTTTAAAGTGCGTTTCCATTTTAAAAAAATTGGAAACTAGAAAAACAAGAAAAAAAAGAATGGATATAGAAATATTCCTCTATTAAACAGACCTGATTTACCCCACAGGAGGTCGCAATGTTCAAAGCAGACCAAGGAGCTCTAAGCTACTCATAAACTTCTCAGTTGGTTTGATATGTGTTGTTTAAGTCACATGGTATTAGGATATTGTCTTAATCTTAAATCATTACTCTATATCTTAGTGAAAATATATTTAAGTTGTTCGTGCTACCGCTACATCACGTTGTAGCGTTGGCCAATGAACGTTTGCTGTATGCAGTTTTACGATATGCCCTCAGTTTAGTCTGTCAGACTCGAAAGGATGGTCTTTGAGGGACTTCGGAAAACATAATTCGTTTAAGTGCAGTATATCACTGCAATTAAATATTATTTGTCAAATGAATACACCATTCTTTTGTGCTGGTGACCAAAAAAATATAATAAATGCTGTATCAGGATTTCGTTTTCAATTTGTGCCTGAGAGGTAATACGACGGGCAAAAAATAACCCGTGAACGTATCATCTGACGTATTACTGGCGGGGCAATCTGAAGTCGTCCTAAAACCGAAGCTAAAACAAAAAGACTGATGTACGGTGCTCTTTCCCGTGACAGGCGCTACGATCGGGCGTGCACAGGGCTGCTTAACATTTTTGGATATGTGGAAAGGCACATGTGATGAAAGCTTGATTTTTTGCCTTTGCGAGTAGAGTTTGGGCTGTCAACAGCGCTGGAGAGACGCGCGCTGAGTGGTTTCTCACAATTAGCTTAAAGTTAGCTCAGCCAGCGACGATCAGAGCGGGAGCAAGATGAGCTCCTCGCGGGAAATCAAACGTAAGTATGTCTTTATTTGCACGTTTCCTGCTCTGTGAGTCTTACCTAACCGACGTCGTTTTCAACTGGCTACTCTAGAGCTCCAGAAAGCTAAAAACAAAGCTCAGGCTAACAGGAACCTAAAAGAGGAAGCCAACATCTGCAATCAGCTCGGAGAGCTGCTCTCCAGGAGTGGTGAGTTTTTTCCCCCTCTCCACTCTATTTCTTTCATTCATGCTCTTTTTGCTTGACAGGTCAGCCTGATGTCTATTTTTGGTTGTTTCAGGGGATTATCCGGCAGCCATCAGGGAGCACCAACAGGAGCTGTCCCTCTCTGAGGCCTTAAATGATGTGATAGGACGAGCTGTGGCGAACCGTAAAATAGGAGAGTGCTATGCAGAGATGGGCAACATTGAGGCTGCTTTGAGAGTGAGCAGATCAAATATTTCCTCCGGTAATTTTGATGTACACCAGGAGTTGTGAAATACATTTTCTTTTTCTTTGTTTTCCTCCTCTCCAGCACCAGCAATTGCACCTGGACTTGGCCCGCTCTGTCAGAGATCATGCTGAGGAGCAAAGGGCCCTGGCCACCATCGGTCGAACCTACCTCTTCCGATATGAATCGGACAACTCAAAGAGCAGTTTAAAGCAAGCAGAGGACGCCTTCCGGAGGAGCCTGAGCATTGTGGACGAGCGTCTGGAAGGTGTGTACTGTCTCTCCTTTGGCTCGAGGACTGGTGTTCCAAATCTCTTGAGGAATGTTGACTGATCTTATGGCCTTTGTGGTAAAGTTTTAGTTTCAATCTTCATTGAACGTGCAGGTAGTGTTCCTCAGCGAGAGATCAGCGAGATGAAGGCGCGTCTGTTCCTCAATCTCGGTATTGTCTGCGATCACTTGGGGGAGCCCAAACTCTGCAGCGACTTCATCCGGCGCAGCGTCTTTATTGCTGAGTAAGACAATAAAGACTATAGTAGAACATGTATTTCAGTCTGTCTTTCTAGTTCCTACTTATCACTAAAGAGGGTCAGAGTCGCATTTTGAGCAGTGTTTGTTCAACTCCCGTTCAGGAAGAGTCAGCTGCTGGAAGATCTCTACCGTGCAAACTTTAACCTGGGGAACATCTTCTTCCGCAACGGCCGACACTCGAATGCTGTCCGCTGCCTGGAGCAAGCCAAAGAGTGTGCCAGGAAGATGAAGGACAAGTTCTCTGAGAGCGAGTGTTTTCACTGCATCGGCAAGGTGTGAGATCCGCCGACCGCCGTAGCCTTTTCTCCCCCGCTCAGCAGTTTTCTAATGCTTCTGCGATTTGATGATCCAAACAGGTGCAGCTGTCTCTGGGGGACTTTGTGGCAGCCAGGCGGTCTCTGAAGAAAGCTTTCCTGTTGGGTTCCCAGCAGCCGGTAGACAGACTGGCAGTAAAGAAAGCTTTCAAATATGGTGAGCAGCAGGTTTTTTAGGCAATTTTACTCTCCACAGGGAGTGTTTAGATGGAAACTTTCTAAGAGGGTGTTCATTGATGGTGTCATTTGTGTTGGTAATTTCACAGCTGACCGGGGCTGTAAATTGGAGGAAGAGTTTGGGGAAGACCAGGGCAGGAGACTGGGCTCCCATCAGGCTGTGGAGCTGGCCGAGCAGCTGGGGGACCTCTATTGTAAGATCGGCTGCTACAACAAAGCTCTGGAGGCCTATCAGGCTCAGGTGGGAAACGCCAAGAGATGGCACACCCAAGCTGGTTTAGCTCTCGCTCCCCTCATTCACTGCATTCTGACTCATCTGGTGGTTTAGCTAAAGGCAGCGGAGGCCGTGGGAAAGCCTGCCAGGGAGCTGGCAGTCATCCACGTGTCTTTGGCCGCAACCTACACGGACCTGAAGCAACACAACAAGGCAGTGGAACACTACAGGAAGGAGCTGGCGCTACGACAGGGCAGCGCTGCCGAGGTGATCACGATGAGCCCGCCCGCTAATGCTGCGTTCCACGCTAAAATGCCATCATTATGGGTTGCAAAAGCCCCAAAGCTCTGTGCATACAGGATAAAGTTATTGCTCAGTTTAATGCTGAAATTGCTGAAATACACCAAAAAATTTTCATGTGAAAAAGACAAAAAAAATCCTCCCATAGTAGATGCCTGAGCTGGTGGTAATCAGCTGTAACGTTCTGCTATGATGTAAGCTATCATGTGGTCCGTCTTACCTGAGTAAAGTAGCTCATGCGTGTTTATCAGGAGTGCAGCACATGGCTGAACATCGCAGCGGCTAAGGAGGAGGACGGCTGTGCCTCTGAGGAGATGGACAGCAGCTACAGCACCGCCTTACGCTGCGCTCAGAAGTGTGGACAGGCCAGACTGCAGGTGAGTTAGATTGAACTGTTAAAAGCTGAACCTCCACTTTAAAAGAAAACAGCTGAATTTAAGCTGATCCAATTTTAAAATTGGCTTTATGCATAATGGGCCTCTGATTTGTGCCAGCTTACTACTTACTGATTTAGATAAAAGGACATTTGTTCAGACTTTGAGAGGTGTTTCAGTCCAGAAACTTTCAATTTAAAGACAAAGGCAAAAGGGCACAAAAGCCTCCAGCCTGTGCTGAGTCGAGAAAAGGAGTGACGGCTTCTTTCACTCCCACAGAAACGCGTCCTGTCGCTTTGGCTGGCGTCCCAGAGGCGCCGAGGCTCATCGAATCTTAATGACACAGAGGAGAAGCTGCGCGAGCTCTGTGCTTCAGAGGGCTGGCGTCCAGATGGGAGTGATGGAGAGGAGGAGGAAGAGGACGAGATGGACAACAGTGAACCTCTGGATGACAGTGATGTCATTCTCTCTGACTCAGGTAGACTGTGGACTTCCTGCCTGCTGACAGGGAGCTGGCATGGAGACAGATTGCTCCAAAGAACGTGTCATGCATATTTGCTTTGTGTTCCATTGCTTTTTTCATGGTTTCTAGATGATGATTTGGAGGGATATGACAAAATGGTGTCAGGAAGGAGGAAGACGGGAAGGGTGAGGCGGTTGTTACAGTTATTCAGCCATTAGCCCTCATTTTAGATATTCACTGCCTGAACTTTTGTTTCTCTTTGTCCGTCTCTGATTTAGTGGAACAAGAGGAATGAGAAAGGGGAGACGTCTCTCCACAGAGCGTGCATAGATGGAAACCTGAAGCAGGTCCAGTATCTGGTGGAGCAGGTGAGCGGGAAAAAAAACAAGAGCTCCTATTCACGTTTCAAACGGCGGGTCAGGTTGTGACACTTGTCGTAGCGGCGTTGTGAGCCAGAACTTGTTAAATATTTACCACATTACAATGCTTCATCTCTCTTTTAAACTCAAGAAGAGCGATTGGCCCAGCTCAGCGATGAATATTTTATTTTCAGTTCTTTTCATAAAGATTTTACCATTTTTTTCAAATGAGCATGTCAAGAAACTGTAACATCAGGAGAGTTTCCCATGTGTCCCTGTCAGGGTCACCCAGTGAACCCCAGGGACTATTGTGGCTGGACACCCCTCCACGAGGCCTGCAACCACGGTCACTATGGTAACTGACTGCTGATTGTCAGCTTAAATCCTGCTTCACGTTTTAGTTTTAGAAACAAACTGGTGCTCTTTGGGTGTACCCATGGCTTCTCTCTCTTTGATGCAGATATTGTAGCTGTGCTGCTGGAGCGAGGCGCCAATATCAATGATCCTGGCGGGCCCCTGTGTGAGGGGGTGACTCCTCTGCATGACGCCCTCGCTTGTGGCAATTTAGGAGTGGCGAGATTGCTGGTGGAGCGGGGGGCTTCTGTCTCACTGCGTAACTCCAAGGTGTGTTTGTGAAAACACAAAATGTATTTATGATAGCCATATTTCAATCTTTAATTTATTAATATCATGTTACACTATAGTAAAAATGTTATTGATAATCTTGTTAAATATAGGAATATGATGTTATTACTGTAAATATTGGTAAAGGCAAACATCTGCTCTCATTCGTGTAGGGCCATGAAATATAATTTATGTAGAAATGAATTCATAAAAAGAAGTGTAATTTGGAGAAATAAAGATATTGACTTCTTATCAGAGAATTCTTAGATGAGATTTTTCACATGGATTAAATACTAATGTACCGCTAAAATAAGTATTATGTCAAAGAGCTTTCGTTTGTTGTATACCTTGACTATGAAGGTGTAGTGATGGGAGGGTTAACTAGAAATAACACAAACATCATGAAAACATAGATATAGGTAATGATCAAGTCTCTATCATATCGTATGTGAGCATTTCTCCCTTAATCAGGAATCTTGGGGTTGCTTTGCGCTTGGATCATCTTCCATGAAAAATTCCCTCACATCCAAGATGTTTTGACTGTTCTTGCATGTAGAGATCATTTGAAGCCCCACGCCCTCTCAGCTTTCAGTTATCATTCATATCTGTGTCTTGCTTTATTTTTTTATATGGCTTTCAGGCCACTAATAATCATGTTTACTTCAACAAATGTGTGGTAGATCAGTAAATCCTGACTTCATATTACTGAGTACTATGGGAATTGACAGAAGTGACTGACTGGTGCTTCTCCTTTTTCTCCTTTCTCCAACCTCAGGGTGAAACTCCCCTGGACACCCTGCGTCAGTGGCAGAGGACTTACAGCAGAGAGTTGGACGAGGAGACCAGAAGGGAATGTGCCGTTACAGAGAAACTGTTTAGGAAGGCACTAGCAGGAGGAGGTAAAACTTCAACGTTGTTCTGTCACGTTCGCCCTGCTTTTGCCTTTGACATGCACTTTCAAATGCTGCTTTTTGCTCTCCGTGCAAACCACAGTGCCTGCTGCTCCCGCCCCAGCCAAGCCCTTTGATGCCCTGCAGGACAGCCAGCTGTTTGATGCAGAGAACTCTGAGCCGCTGTCAGCCACTGGAGGGGGCTCTTCCGCCAGCCAACACTGGCCCCGAAACAGCAGGAGCTCCGAAGCTCAGGCAGCAGCCGTCAGCCCCAGACGGCAGCAGAGCAACTGCTCATCCCGCCGGCACAGAGCCAGAGGAACAGAGGCCGCGCTCCTCTACGGGGTAATGACGGACAAACGTGTTTGGTGAACATGAGAACACCGCACAGTTCCTTTTTGCGTATTCTGTTTGAGCCATCTGGGTTATGACAGCAGAAAATGTGTGTGTGTGTGTGCTTTCAGGTCAATGGCAGCTCAGATGACAGTGACTCAGAGAGTCCCGTCAGCCCCCTCCGTCCCGTTCGTCCACGACGCGCTTCCCCAGGAGATCCCAGCCAAAAAGACGTCCCGCCTAACAGGGAGCCTGGCGCCGTCCCGGGCTCAGGGCGGGAAAGTAACGCAGAGGCCCCCACCCAATCTGTGTTTGGGAGACAGGAGTACCACAGTGCCATTCGGGGTCTAGGCAGTGCCAAAACTCTTCTCCAGGGTCTCTCCCAGCAGCAGTTCTGCAGCACACCTGCTGTTTCGTCCAGCAACAGATCGGCTTTAGTTCCTGAGGACGAATATATGGCCGATGACTGGCTGGAAGACGATTTGGGGGACATGCAGCCAAAGAAGAGAAGGAGGCTTCGAATGGAGCAAGATGGGCCGACAGGCCAGGAAACCACTTCGTCTTCAGCTGCCAGAAGTCAAAACAGGCAGTCGACCCCCCACACAGCCAGCAGAGGTAACATTTCAGTTTTTCCTCTACATTTCTTTGCTTGCGTCACCTTCATCACACTTTTCTCCTCCTCTCATATTCTGTAGCCAACTCGTCCTGCAATCGGGGTGACTCGATGAGATGGAACGGCTCGCAGAAGCCTCATCAGGTTAAAATGACTCAGATGCCAGGGATGCTGAAGTTGGGGAGACGAGAGGTCAGCAGGTCACACAGCCCGACTGTTGCAGATGATGACGCCAGGCCCGACACGCCCTCACCTCCACCACAAAGACACGTTCAGGTCAGAAACACTTAAACTCTCTGCATATAGACGGCTCCAGATGAAGGTGATATTTTACCGTAGATATTCAGGAGAAGATGTGCTTGAGATGGTCATTAATGTTTCAGAATCGCTGGAGGAAATAGCTCATGCATGATTTGTCAGGAATGGACCTTTCTTTTTTTTCATTTTTTTTCCTTGATTAACTTTTGACAGTGATAAATGGGGCTCCACATGAGAGCTAGTTAATCAAGAAGGATGGGCCATTTCAAGAGTTTGCTTGAGCTTAGATCCCGATGGGTTCTTATGGGGTTGATAAATAGAGATAAGGATATGCAAGAATCCAGAGGATCATTGCGTTTGTGTGCATATTTTCCCTGGATATTACAATATATGAAATGTGAAAACATGTTATTATTCTTTCCTTTATCTATTTAGCCTCCAACACAAGCTTTGGTAGCACCAATGCCTGCATCCATGCCTCCACCAATCAGAATGAGGGTCAGGATTCAGGAAGATGTGTTCCTGATCCCCGTTCCACAAAGGTTTGTGTATGTGTTCTGTCAGTAGCATAATGAACTGAAGCTTTCGGTGACACTTACTTACAGGGGCGTTGTGGTGGGTTGGTCTATTCTGGTTTGTTAGCTTGAGCCCACTGCTTTCTGTCCCAGTGATGCAGACTCCTGCACCGTGTCATGGTTGTGTGAGCAGGCGGCTCAGCGCTACTACCAGAAATGTGGCCTCCTGCCCCGTCTGTCGCTGCAGAAGGAAGGCGCTCTGCTTTCACCACAGGACTTGCTGCTGACAGTGCTGCACACCAATGAAGAAGTGAGAGGAATGCATAGAATTTGAGTGTTCAACTCTTTACTTCATTCGTTTGTATGAGCAGTTTACTCAGGGCCTTGTTTTATCAGCTCTTTGTGGGTTGAGATAGTGAGGGATGCTCCAAAGTGTCTTTTACAATTTTTATTTGCAGTAGTGGGCTTCCAAACTGGGCATCAGTTGTGTATACTGATGGTGCGTTGTGTTGCAGGTTTTAGCTGAAGTTTGCTCCTGGGACCTCCCACCTCTTCCCGAGCGCTTCAAGAAAGCTTGTCAGAGCCTGGCAGTCGGTGAGCAAAGGACACGGAGAACGCCCCGATCTCTGTGTCACCGCATAATCTGACCTGACTTCCTGTCCCCGCAGACGAGAACAAACACGTCACCCGCCTGTGTGAGGTTCAGGACGGGAGCTCCTCTGTGTCCGTGTGTGGCCTCAGTCTGCCCCCCTCCTTCCTCACCCCGCTGCTGCGTGCCCTTAAACTTCAGTCCAGCCTCACAGAGCTGCGCCTCTCCGGCAACCGGCTCTCGGACAGCCTCCTCCCCGAACTGATCGCCACAACTACCACCATGCCCCGCCTTCGGCTTCTGGACATCTCTGCCAATTCCATTTCTGGGGAAGGACTGGAGATGGCAGCGAACGCCCTGAAGGGACACAGCCACCCTGCATTCCCGGTACAAGCTGGACTGACAAGAATCGATTTAAGCTTATGGTCCGAGTCTAGAAAATGCAACTGTGGTCGCGCATGAGCTTTAGCTGGACATGTTTGTTGTCTTAGTTTAATTTCCAACACTGTTTAATCTTTTGACACTTTGCTTACCACAGTGCTACTCCTCGTTTGTTCAGTTCAGTTGTTCTACTTGTAGAAAATTCACACCTTTGAACTCTTTCTTTTCTCATGTTAACAGGGTGAGATATTAACTGAGAGTGAATTCAAAGAAAAATACTTTTAGGTCTCATGTACTTTGTTGCATGTGACTGTTTCCCCCTGCAGTGCCTGGAGGAGCTTAATCTCAGTATGAACCCTCTTGGCGATAGGGTGTCTGAATCTCTGTCCGGCCTTCTGTCCTGCTGCCCTCTGCTTGCCAGGCTGTCCCTACAGGCCTGTGAGCTCACCTCCCGGTTCCTTCAGCAGCATCGTTTGCTGCTTGCCAGTGCTCTGACAGGTGACCCTTTTACGTCTTCCTTTTCAACTTGGATCTTTTTTTCCCCTTTTAAATGGTTCAGCTCGCCGAACAAGGACAACCAGGGTAATGGGAACACTAAAGATGACCTTTAGTGTTTGTCCATCTCAAATTGAAAGATGATGAGATGGAGTATTTCCTTTATATAGCAATATTCAAAATCTATTCATAAAGAGTCAATGTATAATTACAGTCTTTGATCCCTTAGGCACAGGACATCTGAAATCGGTGTCCCTCTCCCACAATGCACTGGGATCCACTGGCTTCGAGCTGGTCGTGAAGACTCTGCCCATCAACTCCCTGACTCACCTGGACCTGTCCGCGGTCTGCAGGGGTCCAGCTGATTGCCCACCACTGGAACACCTCACCAAAGTCCTGTCACAGGTGTGCACACATTCATACTGCTGTGTCCTGCGGGAACTGGCCTCTTGAGCTGTAACTTCTCTTGTAACACGGCCCATTCAAAAAGATCTTTGTACTGTTTTTATACTATTTTATTTTTTTTGTAGGAGTGCTCTCTGACCCACCTGAGTCTGGCAGCAAATGGCCTGACAGACAGCAGTGTAGCTGCTCTGGCCAGGTTTGTGTTTCTCTTTTCTGTCCAAAAGAGCATGCTAAATGTTGTTGTGATAATCTTTATGTTGACAAAGGTGTTGTTGTTATTCTCATATTGTGGTAAAATAAGGATGAATAACAGTAATAATCATGAGCCATTTTCCATGTTTTCCAACTTTGTTTTGGCAATAGACCAGAGCTGACATCCTTCACTTGTCTCTGCCTTCCTTTTTATTTGTATTTTCTTTCAGGTGCCTGCCATCATGCCCAGCCCTGGTGAGTCTGAACCTGTCAGGAAACCCTTCAGTGACCTCGGCGGGCCTTCACAGCATCCTGATGTGCATCAGACAGGCCGCTCGACCGTTGGCACATCTGAATCTTCAAGGTACAGGCAGTCGTATTCCGTTGTGTTAGTGTAGGTCAGAAGGGAGAAGCAGCTGAAATCTCCCACAATCACGTGTCCTGTTGCCCTCAGGTTGTCAGGTGTCGGGCCCCTGGGACGTTGAGGGACTTGACAATTTGTCCGAACTGGTCCTTGACCTTCGTCTTTGCTCTCAGAGCCTTAACAAGCTGGACCGGCAGACTTTAAAGCAGAGCTGGGACACGGCTGGACCACACGGACATTTAGTGGACCGCAGTGCCAAGTACCTGCTGTCTGCTGCTGCCCCTTCATGAGGAAGCACTCCTCTTTATCACTGTAATAAAGGAGATATTTCTTCTTAGGTTTTGCTCAGTCAAAGCTGAAGAAAAAGGGGTCGCCTCTCAACCAGCAGTGATATGGCTGTTAAAGATGCTGTGCAAGTAGCTTTAATGCTTCATTACGTTTTTCTTATTTATGTTTACCTCTGCGTAAGTACTTATGTTTTGTCTTCAGCCGACTCAGTGATCATGTGATTTTAATTAAAAAAAAGAATGATTAAAGGGACTTAGTATCCCCATTTCTTTATTCCTATGATTCTTGGGCCACTTTAAGACAGATTCTCTTTAAAATCTGCTGTGATCTTAAAACATTTCACAGCATATTGGACTGCACAATGCGTTGAGCCTTCAAAGGTTTAAACCCTTCTCAGAAAAATCATCAGGACAGGGTAGCTCTGCAAGATTATTGGTGAGAGAGGACTTGAGGACTGATTATAGAGCCCGTAGTGTGAAGACTTCTCTGGTTTATTAATATGGATTACGGTTTAAAATCTACAGTGGCGAGTGAGCGAGTAGAACATGTATGTGGTGGCTGTTACATGAAAGAATTAAAAAAAAAAACTAAAAAATATTTAAAAATGAGAAAGGCACTGTGGTCTCTAGTGACACCTTTTCTTTATAACGTGCCAAAAAATTGTGTTTTAAACATTAACTTTTTGGTTTCTGAAGATGAAAGCACAGGCTTGCGTGCTGTCACAGCATTTAAATAAATTATTTGCTTTGTAGTCACACTGTGAAAAATGTTCATGTACTGATACTGAACTTTGCGGATGAATGCTGAGACTGATTATTCTGCGCACGGTATTTTTTATATTTTTTGGTGTTTTAATATTTTACGTTTGTGGAGAGAAAACCAACACCTGTGTTGTATCTATGAGATTTAGTCAAAAAAACAACAGAGTAGTCTATTAGATATTTATTTGCACAAGCTGGGTTAAAGTACAGAAATCAAATAAACTAATCCGACATTATGTATTGAATGAAGGACAATTTATCCAGTGGGAAAAGAAAGCGGCAAGACTTTTTTATTTCACTGATTTCGATCCCTGACGGTTTTAGAATTTAGAAATCTTAATGCTTGGGTCTTCATCATTTTGGTAGAATAGTAGGTCCATCAGCCCCTTTGGCCTAAAGATCAGAGAAAGAAAAAATTAGTCCCACATTATAAAGCTCACCTAAGAAGAAGACTCATTTTAGAGTAGTATTACTCAATTGGTTTTTGTGTTGCTGTTACTTACTTGCACGCTCTCAGGTTGACACAAATCGTTCTCACGTCGTCGGTGGTTGAGAGCTCCTCAACTAGTTCGTCCAAGTTCTTTTTCACGAATCCGCGGCACATACTTTTCAGTTTTCCAATTTGATCGCAGACTTTCAGCAGTACAGCCCTTATATCCTACAAAAGTAAAAACTACACTACAGCTTCTCCCATCATGGTAAAATTTTATAGCATTGCTTGATGTTGTCAGTCATTTTGAATACTTTACCTCTGATGTTGCATCTGGTCCGGCCAATTTTTTCACCTTCCTCAAAGTCCATTTGCATGCCCAGCAAAGCCCCGGAATCTGTTCATGAAAATGAGACAATAGCAATGGGAAGGTGGCCAGATAGATGATGATGCTTTAAAATGGGTTGAAATGTCCAAAAATATGTTAAAAGTTTGTTTAAATCTCTATGCTAACAAAAATTTTAAAGGCTCGGCTCGAGTCCAATTAGGATTATTCATTATAGTCTCCTACATCGAGAAAATATTGTTGATTAAAGCCTAATTGTATCTCCTGAGAAGTCTTCCCACTTTCTACTCTCGTTGGCATGTGGTCTTTTATCTTTCACCATGTGAAATATTCAAATCAATTTTTTCCCCCGATTGCACATTTACATCAAACAGAAATATTTAACAGGTCTGCACTAGAACTTCAGACAAAAATTTCAACCTGACAGGTTTCTGTTGAGTTTTTCAGGGCTGAAGGTAGCTGAGGTTTCAGATCAGTTGGGTGTTAATGAGCATAAGAGGTAAAATGATCCAATATGTCAGACAGAAAATAAAGAAAACAAACAAACAAACATATTGCCCTTTTCTTATTTTGTCAACTGACATGTCGCAATGATTGAGAATGTAACATTATGCATAACATGTAGTGTACCTATTCTGCAAAATTAACATATCTCATGTAATTGTGTGTCATATTACAGGAGCAACCTGAGAATACTTTGCCTACGACTGATCTGAGTCTAAATTTGTTTTGTTCTGTACTGGCAAAACACGACTCTCTTTTTCATCCTGCATTTTTGCATCATTTTATGTTCAAAGATGAACAAAAGAGGTAGCATAACTTGTAAACCTCCACCTTACCTTGCCCACCTCCACAGAGATTTCCCCCTGTTCCTCCTTTTCCATGCTGATCTCTAAGCTGCTCCCATGGACTGCCCAGACTGTAAAAAAAAAAAAGCACACGTCAAGTTAAATGGTAAGAGAACGTGCATTGGAAATATAAGAAGTCATATAAACTCAGGTAAAGACAGCAGCCACACCTGAGCAGGTCACCAAGATGCACAGAAGGAGGGTTGAGGATCTCATCATTGCAGGCAAGTGTTCAGATCAAGTCAAGGTGTTCAAGTCAAGTCACGTCCCTGAGTCTGAATTTTTGTGATCATGACATGGTTTTTATAACGAATGGATGAGTAAGGGGGCTTCATGGTAGCTAGATTGCTTCCGTTGTGAAACCCACTCTGACCCTCCCCACTCGCCCCCTCCCAACACATACTGTTTCAGCCCTCTTTTCCGCTATGCTTGTTCATTTGTTGCCGTGAGAAAAAAAAAAGTGGGTTCAGTGTTGACCACAAAACTGCGACAAACATGATTCACACCACTTAAAAGAATATAATTCAGTGTCAAGGCAAAGAGTCTGTCACCTAGAGGTCAATCTTATTTCTGAAATGAGCCAGTTGATACTTAATAAAGAAATATTTTAATTAAAACAGGGGCACAGCTTACTTACTTCACTCAGATACATTTCAGTTCAATTAAATCCTGTTGGATGCCACTTCAGATGAAAAAAAAGATAAGAGATGTTTAGTCACATCCTGACAATTCATGGAAAAAGCTTCTAAAAGAAGCTGTAGTGTATCACTGTGTTAGACTTATTGTTGAAAGTCCCATTTTCTGGGACTTACTGGTCATATCTATTTCTTGCCCGGTCATCATTATTGATATGCCTCCCTCATCTCCCTTTATTTGGTACACACTCTGTAAATGACTTTAGGAAGAAAGCATAAAGGCTTTGACTATAATAAGAATAAATGCCTTCAAATCACTTCCTGGACTTTCAAAGTGACCTACTCATTGAATTTGAGCATTCTAAAATGGGACTGTTTTTCCATGTACATGTCTCATGATTATATTTATAAAACTTGTAAAAACCTAAGTCCCCTTTGACTCACAGCCTCACTTCCTCAAATGAGAAACACTTCTCACAGTCCACCCAACATTCAACCCACCAGATGGGTTTGCATGAGAAAAAAAACTTCACCAACCTGGTGTGGAACAGTATCAAAAGTTCTTTATTGTAGAATATACACATGTGACATTATACAAACACGAGTGCATCTTAATCTAACAGTTGAAGCATGATAAATGGTTGACTAGGGCTGTGACTGAAAGCATCATTTCTGCTCTCTGAATTCTTTTACATTTTCTTGCAGAGTTTTAGACGAACACACAAAGTGTTAGTTTCACCTTTTACGAGGGCGTCTATAAGTCTATTGACATGTTTTGTAACAAATTTCTTGCAAGGTGTCTTGAGAAATTTTAGTTTCAGTTGTTCACAAAATTTGTCCAGCATCTTCTTGATTTTTGCCTGCAAGTAAAAATATATTTAAAGGTACACTTAAAGAAGAAACACACATATGGCAAAAGGTGGGCAGCACCCTGGACGGGTCTCCAGTTCGTCACTGGGTCACACATAGAGAGAACCATAAACACCCCCATTCACTTCTAGCATCACTTTCAAGTCACAAGTTAACTAAATGGGATTTTATTAAATGGAAGCAGAAACCAGAGAACTTAGAAAGAGCCAATTGATCCGAGAAGAAGAACATGCAAACTTCACTTCATTTTGGTTTATCACAGAACATTTTGTAGACGTTACCTTGCTTTTACAATTGCCAATCTTGTTTTTCAACTTGGACACAATGGTTTTGCAGACTCTACAGGTAACCAGCGTCACCTGGAAGTAAAAAAAAAAACACTTGAAAAAGTTTCACTTTTACGTATTAGCTTTCATAAGTTAATTCAAATTCATTTCATTTCATTTTTGTCACTCAGGGAAGAACAGTTCTTGACAGACTTAAATGACTTTGACAAGCATGCACCTCACCTTCTCTTTATCGACGACATCTTTTCCCTTTACAGAGGATTGGAATTGAAACGGAAATGTCTCACCCTCCTCAGTTTGGTTCTCAAGAAGTTTCCATGTCTCAACAACAGCTAAAAACAAAGTATTGATCAGAGATAAGATGAAGTGAGTAAAGGAAATGCATAGAAAGATGTACAAATGATTGCATTCTTACATATGGAGAGCAGCAGAGTGATGAGGATGATGGCATGGCCCATGGTTCTCGTGGCTGTTTCGTCTGTGCTGATTTTAACCTCAGCTTCCACAGCCTCTTATACTTTGTGAAAGCTTGGGCAGTTTGCTTTTGAACTGCTCATGTCAGCATTTCATTTTCAAAAACTGCCAAGCTGCCTGAAAAAGAGAGAAAAGGGTGTTTTCTTATTCTGCAACATAACGTGTTTTTAAACCAGCAGCTGACAAAGGGAAAACTATCAAACTCACGATGTTACAGCCAGAATACCACACTTCCATGTAATAAATGTCTAGCACAAATAAGAACGTATTTACCCAGAATGTGTCCAAAATTTCAGGTGATCTTGTGCAATAAAACTTTTCCCCCACAAATTCAGCACAATGGATCTGTGTGATAACTGACTTCAAAATAGACTTAAGGCTTTAGACCATAGATTTTTATGACACCTGCAGGGTCCAGAAGAGTGAAATCTGCAATACTGTGGAAACATTTTGAGGCCATTTTCCTCCTAATAGGAATCCATATGCAATCTGCTCGCGCTGACAAAAACATTACATTTTGAAAAATGCGAAACCTCTCGACTGTAAGAATAACTCCTCATAATGTTTAATAAGCACTTTTAGCAAGGTATTCCCATTTTATTGAAAGAGAGTGGCTCAGACGTAATAATGTCTTGAAAGTGGCCTTAAACCCCATTTTCATTCAATGAGATCCCGATGAATAAAATGTGAAGTGCACAGTTTTCTTTGTCCACAAGTGAGATTAGAGTCATCATGTTTGCAGCTTTGCGTTGCTGTCACATTTGGGTGTGAAATTATTATTTCCTGCTAAACACCCACAGTAAAGAATCCTCACACATTGTTCTCAGAAAACAGTGCACTGCTCTGCTATGTTTAAAAAGTCAAGTAAAAATTTTTGCATTTTTGTAACCAATGGCACTGCTATCAGACCCCCCCTCCCCCAGCCTTGATGTTTAAAATTAATCTTAGAGTTAAATAAAATTGCTTTGGAGGGGCTGCTTCAGATGTGGGTACATGACCAAGACAATGAACATGTATTTGTGGTTTTGACGAGGTTAGAGTGTTGCAAATAAATGTTACAGAAAAGCACCATAGTGCTGACTTAGACATGCATCAGTTTGTTCTGCATTAGTTCCACTGAAAGTGGAAATGTCAAATGAGAATTTGACCACAAAATTAACTTAAGCTACTGTAAAGAATCTTAATAATTTCTAAGCAAATTTCAAACTCTCAACGACCAAAAAGAGTAACTCCAGACCTACACTTTGCGATCATTGGGACACATACTGATACAGAGTTGGTAAAGTTGAGTTCAGGGCAGATAAACTGTGATCTAGAATATTGTATAAAATTCAATAGATTTGAAAGGAGCCTTATCTGACAAATACTTTTCACATTTTATAGGTTCTCATTGTCTCGTTGCTCCACATGTGGCATTATAACAACATCATCTAATCAGTAGATCTTGAATTGGCATCTACAATCTTCTGTTTTTTTCAGCTCAGTTTTTAACAGTGTTGGTTCTTTGTTCTAGAATAGCTCAGACCAGGATGACCTTTTTAGGCTGTGTTGAGTCTTGCTGTAACCGTGAGCAGCCAGTAGAGGGTGCCGACTTTTATTGCGGGTTCCTGCAGCGGACGTTGGAACAGAGCAGAAACAGTGAAAAAGCAATGACACAGCTAAGTGCCTGTGAGTGCTCTAACTGCTCTCAGCAACTATTGTGACATTCGAGCAGCTGCTACATGAAGTTGCCTAAGCCTGCAGTGTGCCCTCCTCGTTGGACACTGCGGGGTGTGGAGGTGGTCTGGTCTGAGGCTCAAAATTGTCTTTGAGCTACAATAAATTGATGAGAATGTGGCCCTGTTAAATTCAATCTACATAGAAGTATAAAAACACAGATATTGAAATAAAAAACATACAAAGATTTTAATTTATTCTTATTCCTATCATGGGTGCACCTCAAGCCCACCTCAAAACGGCGATGACACCACAACAACAATCAACAACTACAAGCGGAACGTACCAAAAAAAAAGCTTTTTAAATGAGTTACCAGTAACAGAAATATTTATTCATGGTTCTGTTGCTATGAGTAACTAAAAATATAAAAAGGGATCTATTGCTCACTTAGACCATCCTGAAATAATCAGTGATAAACATTTGATTACTTTGATATAAACCAATTTTATTCTTGTTCATACATTTTGTTCATTAAAGCATTCTTGTGCAGTCAATAAGCCAAGTTTCAGTGCAGAGCAATCTTTAACAGACAAACTAGTTATTACATTGTGCCACCTTGACATAAATAAACTTCACAAGATTTTGCTGAGGGGCTGTTCACAATGTGTTGAGCTGTGAAAGAAAAAAGCACAGGAAGGACCACATTCAATGTTTTTTAAAAAAGCATAATTTTCCAAAAGGCCAAACAGAGCACAACGAAAAACCTGTAGCTCAATTTTCTGGTTATACTGCGGCTTCAGCTTTTTAATGGACACAAATAAAAATACTAAATCAAAGGAAATTATGAACCAGTTAAAAACAGTATTTTGAGATAGGACTTGAGAGGTAACACTTGCAGCTGGGAGACAGTAAACAAAAAAGAATCACAGGGTAAATAACAAGGGAAAAAAGGAGAATTTTGTCAGATTTGAGAGTTTTTAAATGCATGGTGTACAGTACGATTATGATCAAATTCAAAGCAGTGAATCTGGGTTCTGTGAAGGGGATATTTTTAGAACACCACTGAGAATTTTGAAAGTCTCTGAGCGATTCTCTCTTGTGAAAGAACTCCCTCATGTCTGTCATGGACATTTTGCTGTGTCTCACCTGTTTTAAAAAGAAAGAAATAAAACACTGTTTCAGTTCAGTCAAAGGGCAGCAAATACAGCGGAGGACATATTGCATTAGGTTTTAAAGTTTATTTAAGTGGAAACAGTAGGTTCAAATGTTCACGACTTTCTTAACATCTATTAATAATTCCATCTGTTCCCTTTTATGTCAGGGATTTTATCATTTCACAACAGATAATCATTACAGCAGCTACTTTTGACTACTTTGCATTAGCTCAGCAATAACATAAAATCATGAGTAACTAAACTATTCCTGAAAGAAGGCTATATGCACTAAACCTTGTAAAATTTCTTTGAACAAGTAATTGTTTCCATTTTTGACTCTTAAAGCCAGCTGGAAGCCCATTCAAGCTGGAAACAACTTGTAGAAAAAAATACAGAAGGGAAAAGGAAGGCAACACACTCACATAGGCTCTATGAAGGAAATAAAATCGGTAACACAGTGATCTCTTGTCTCCTTGCAAACAGTTAGTAATTTGTTGTCTCAGCATTTGTTTTTGTACTTACAGGGAGACTCTGACCTGCTGCAAAGCAGGCAATTAGTGACCAAAGTATCACCGCATGCACAAGTTCAGACTCCGGTCTCTGAAGAAGAACTCCTTCACTTGCAGCAGGTTCTTCCTCCTCTCACCTCCTGGTGGCTGATCCCGCATCCTTCGTTTTCGTGTCTTCCGTAGTCCGACACTTTGTCTCAGATGATTTCCAGGACATCACAGGGCACATAGCCTCTCTTCTTTCCGCTTGCGACTTTGATGAAGCCGCAGCGCTCGCCCTCACTGCTCACACAGATCTGATACAATTAAAACAAACAATCAAAATCTCTTTATGTGTCAAAGCTGCACATTGTCAGTCTGGTCCATTTTTACAATATTTTGGTCGTTTGCTACTGTACAGTTTGATGAGGCACACAAACAGAGCTAAACTTGTCTGAACTATTGATTTCAGCTTCAGAAGGACATTGAATTGTATTATTATAAGGAAGCAGAGGCTTTTTTAACGTTGTATGACTTATTAGCAGCTGTCTCCCAGCCTGATATTCAGTCAGATAATTTAAAACTCAAGATAGATGGACAGTTAAAATGAGATCAGATGAATTTAGTTTAAATGTTTTAATTGAAATCTTTATAGTTTCTATCATTCCTTCTCAAGTTAACAAAAAAAATGCCTGGCCCTCTCAGCAGGTCAGAAGAAGTGAGACTGGAAAAAGCTAGTCAGCAGGTCACAGTTACTTTTTCTGTTTGATGCTCTCTGCTGGGGGTTAATATCTTTAGGCTTCCCTTGTCCAACATGCCATGGAATTGTTGTGGTGAATAGGAAGCGTGTTTGAAGCACTGCCATTTTGCCAAAACACTCATTTGAGGGTATTCTCTGTCTATTGTCTGAAACTAAGCTTATCACTGAGTGTCTGTCATTAAAGCGTAACAGGAGGGATGATAAAAAAAAGGTGTTGCAGGAGGTAATGAAGAAGTGCTGTAAAGGCCGAGGTGTCACCATGAATTAGATAAAGGTGTGATGAGGATATTTCCATAATAAAAACTGCTCCATTGTTGATGATACTCTTGGGATTGCTCTTGTCACTGTTTTGTCTGGCTCTTCTTGACTGGCTCTAAAGCTGAAAAGTTAGCCTGGACAAGAGGACTGAAAGTCCAAGAAAAGCTTGAACTTAGCAAAACTTATAGAAACGCTGAGAACTTTTCAAGGTTTTTCAAAGAGATACCAAAAGGTAATTACACTCAGTTCAAAATGCAGCTGACCCAAACAACACTAATGGAGGGCGGGTGCTGTCGTCTGCAGCAGCATGAAACTGAAGCAATTAACCAGCAGCTGTGCTTAAAGGGAGAATCACTTTTTTTCCAGATGACTGGGAGGTTCAATCTGATTAGGTGGGCCTGATTTAATCCACCCTTATATCACACATGTTGAGAGAGAAACCTGAAGTCTGTTAGGATAAAACAGCCAACACCTGGGTCAACTAATACACAAAGCATATGGATATTCGATAAATCATTCTGAGCACCTGACCATCCTTCAGGGTGATCTGCCCTTGCTCCTTGCAGCCAATAAATGTCCTGTGGCATCTGAACACTTGGTCCCTTGCTTGTAGTGGGTGAGCAAAGGCTGCCGGAAAGAAACCGATCCGGTCATCAATCACCCCCTGAAAAAATACCAAAACAAAACATCAATTAACAGGGTGAATAACTGTGCACATGAATGATTAGATGCACGTGCTCTGCTGTATGTACACCCCCACAAAGTGGCCAAGAAAGGCCACGTTGGCTCACAGCAATATTGGAAACAGGTGTCATTTAGGGAGCTAATGTCTGTCTTTTGACTCGCTCTCTGTCGTTTAAACCCCAAACAGACCAGATGTCTCTGTTTATCTGCAGGCTGCAGAGGACAAAAGCGTTAAAAATGTGATGAGTTTTTTCACAGTCTGGAGGAACCAGACCGCCTGGGTGCAGTCATTTGTCTGCCCTCGTAGTTGGGTAATTCATCTTTTATACATTTGTGTCACATTTCTCCCGTCTTGTCTAGCTTCACCTCCTAAAATCCTTTAATCCTTTAATTGAAATTAAGCTCTTGGATTTGTGAGAAAAACAGAGACAATACAATCTAATCGGGACACACTTTGGAGAGGTGATTATGCTAAAAAAAAAACATTTTAATTTCCATACTTTGTAATAAAGTAAATAAATGTTTCATACCTACCTTCCACCAGTCCTCATTGGAGTCGTCAGCCAGTAAGATCCTGTCTCCTGCTCTATAAATAAAAACATACAATAGGAAAAAAAATGATCTTTTTAAAAAATATGTTTATCTGCAGAGCATGAACAATTAATTTTAAAGTTCATCTTGCTACTATTGTACAATGAAAAAGCAGCTATCACAACCAGCCTTTCTGCACAACGTTTATTTACATGTCGCTTTAAGCCTCTGAAGAAGAGTTTGTGCTGCTTTATTTGCTCTCTTTATGAACATCTACAATCCAGTACAACACGTTGTCCTCTGGGATCAATAAAGCTGTTTCTTTTCGCTGTGATGTCAAGTAGAAATTCATATGACGTGAAACAGCTGAACTCCTGAAAAAAATCTTTATCCAGGAAATGGATGAATCATTGCATCCTTGTACACCGTGTGCCATAATTACAAACATCTGTTCAGAGCTGACGGCTTCATTTGGCTTTTAAAATTAAAACGAAAGGCCTGGATCAGTTGAGTCAAACCCTAATTGATCTAATTTAGTTTTTTATTTCCTATGTTGTTCAGTTGCAAAACTGAGGTTGATGTTTGCCTGGTAATGATCACAATGACTCAGTAAACACCAGCAGGGAAAACATTAACTACATCACCTCACAGCAGAATGTGTAAATATGGCAGCAAAAGAAGTGCACAATAAACCTAGCTTGCTTCTTTCTAAATGTTTTGCGCTTAACATATTAATTTTCTCATGTCCTCGGAGGCTGAGGAGAAAATTAAGTTGGATGTTATGCTTTCATGGAGGAGGACATCTGATTCAAAGGTATCAGTGGGCAGGGGAGTCAAAGAGAAGAGGCCTATGAATTTCAAATGACGTCTGAGCATTGAAGTTTTCCTTGACCAAAGGGAGACAGGATGCTTGTGAGTGTCAATGCTGTGTGTGTGTGTTAATAGGGGAAAAAAAGTGCACCCTCTCAACCCTAAACCCCCAGGAGATTTCAGTTAGAACCAAGAGCAAAGTGGTCCTTAGGCTTAAGTACTGCTCATCTCTAAATGCTGAGTTTCAAGCCATGACAGGTCTGATGCACTTAAACGGCCAAGTAACTCCAGAAGCATGATAATAATAACTGTAATAATAAAGCATCAGCCTCTTAAAGCGCTTTACAACTGAATGCATTATCCATTCACTCCTCCTTTCGTTTGGAAGCATCATTCTGCATCTAAAACTGTCCTCCAGACTACTACAGTCACACTATCACAGTCACACAGAGAACAGGTTGGATTACCTGTCTTGCCCATGGGCACAAAGGCAGTGTGCCCGGGGGTGGGGATTCGTATCGGCAACCCTAAGGCAACTGGCAACCCTAACCCTTAGGCTAATGCCTAAGCATGAGAGATGACTCAGAAAGAAATAACTGGATTTTGATTCTGAAGTGAGGTTGGATTGAGGTGAAAAAAAGACATGTGAGACAGATCAGTTTTTGCTGTTCATAGAAAAAGCAGAAAAAGAAAAAGAAAAGCTTTAAGAAGTCACCAAACAGTGGAAGTAGCATTTCAGTAAAAGTGGAAATAATATAGGAGAAGAAAACAAAACCTTCAGAGAAAATCCTCAGGAGGAAAGGGTGTTTAGTTTGTTTTTTAATAAGAGAAAGGACTTTCATCTTTGGGAATATCTGAGAAGATGACAGTCAGTCACAGGAGTTTGTTGTTTGTCAGCTCAAACCCAAAACAGCTGGGAAATTTCAGTCATTTTCATCTTTGACTTGAAAACAGCCAAGAACCACCTTAACCCATGTCTGTTATTTTCAGTGGAATTTCATCCATGCTTTATAATATTTTTTTATTTGTAAATAATAAAGGCCAACAGAAAGCCAGCTATTCTCACACACAAAATAGAAAAAGTTGTTTGTGTTACTGAAAACGTAAGTGAAACGAAAACAAACAAAGCAGCAAAGCTGCTGTCTGCTTTTTATCCTCTCTAAATTCCACAACAATTCAATTTTATTGCTGGCCTGAAAAATGCAACAGTCTCCCCATTAGGTTCGCTATAAATCAAATTAGCAATTGCTCTCAAACACGATATACCCCATCTTATCTAATGGAACAGTGTCACAGCCTCATGGGCACTACGAATAGATACGGATCATCCATCGCTCCCAGGATGAATCGGAGAAGACGCAAGACTGAAGAGATATTAATAGATAATCACATCACCCACACAGATACTATTAACAAGATCACTCAAAAGAACTCCAACAAGGGCACTAATTAGTCCCTTATGTAAATTCCTTTTTGCTTATTTTATGCTGCCCTTCTCTGAATAAACTAATTAGATTAACTAAAGCTGAGAAAAGGATACAGACACATTAATTAGGAGACAGCAGGATTTCCTGACATCAAAAAGTGTCCCTGCTAAGTAACAGGCAGCTCTTTAACAGAACTCATCCGTCAGAAGGCAATTCCAACAAACTGTATCAAAACAATCCATTGTGTGAGCAAACGATTGCATTTCACTGCTTTGAAGAGGTGCGTTTACCAGAAAGTCTACAAGTCTCTGTTCCTGTCACGACTGCTACTGGAGTTACACAATTTATTGAGAATACATGGCTGATGTTACACAATAAACTCTTTGTTTCTTATTGGAGTGACGAAGAAAGTTTGATTCAAATTCATTAAATTCTTATCCTATGATTAACTTACATGAATTACTTTTATTGAAAAAGTAACTTCAGTCTTTAGAAACAGGAACAGACCACTCTGTCCTGCATGTGATTCAATTTGTCTTGTTCAGAGGGTTCAATGTGATTTCATATAAAGTTTGCTCTTGCTGACATCACACATGCAGTACTTGAGCCTCATATTGAACGATAATAAAAAGAAAAAGTCTGAAGTGTCGGTCATGCTTTGTTGAAAGTGCTGTACTGCATAGTTCAGGTGGGTATTGTGGTATATCTTTATACACATTTCTTTAAAGTGTGGGTGTGAGCAAACCTCATTTCCAGGTCATGGCTCTCTTGGGCGGTGAAGTTATACAAGGCCACATAGGTGTTGAGCTTGAGCACATCCCTTTGTAGCTCCCCCTGCTCCATCTACACAAGACCACACACACAAACACACACACAAACCCTCAGTCAAACATCTAGCATTGTTTCTTTCTTTTTTTTGGCCCAAAATAATTCATTGACATTCATTTTAGAAAAAGAAGCCTCTGTTTACTCCACAGTAAGACACTGAAGCTTTGTCTAAGTTGCTCTGTAATCTGTTCCTTTTAAATCTGCGATCAAAGCACGAGTGAGAAAGGCAGGATCTGGTCTCCGTCTTAAAACAGCATCGGGTTGTGGAGGTGGAGAGGAAGTTCTCAGTGAAGTGTCGGCACAATTAGCAGGAAGATAATGAATGCCAGTATCTGGCCCTCTTCGCACCTGCTGAGAAAACTGGTGGGTGTGTTTTCCTGTTTCATCACTCAGTACCTTACGCTTAAATCCTGCCTGCGGTATCCCACCCACTATTAGCTCTCCCTCCACGTAACAGGAAGAAAACTCTTCCAAAAAAATATGGCTATGACTTTTTAAGAGTTTAATAGCTTGCACAGCAATAGGATTCTCCATCTTTGTGCCACAATAATGAAGTGAAATGGCTCCCCAAGCTCCACCGACAAGGACTGGAAATTTAGCTGATGGATGGGACGAGTTAACTGTTGCCACGAGGCAAATTGCCTTAGCAGCCTCTGGATGAAAACAGCAACATCAGGCAGTGGCGATCCATTACAGATAACAGAGTCGCTCACTGGCCTCAAGGGATTTCTGACACTTAGGCTACGGGTAAAATAGTGGACAGCCAAGATCATACCCCCCCCCCCCCATCCTTGAGTAGCACTTGAAGTGACGGATGATGTTATGATAGAAAATTTATGTTTTTCATTTCTGTGGCTGACGTGATGTCGGCTCATTTACACATTATTGAGGAACTACAGCATCACTTAGAATTTGTGTTTATGGACAAGCAGGTGAATGTTCAACCTGTTTTGGGGCTCCTGTGGGAAATTATGACCACAACTTTTACTGCTGTTTGATGCAAGTCAGGCTGAACATAGTAGAAAGTATTTGCTGAAATGTCTGATAAGATTTGGGATAGATTAGATTAATAATATTTAACCATCATATTGTTTTACAAAAACTGTGAAAAGTGTGAGCAGACAGCTATTCTTTGTGTGAATGTAGGCCTTCCTATATGTGCACTGAGACATCCTTTCACGAGGAAAGAGTTGAAGCATTTTTCTTTGCTCATTACCCTCCAGAGCTTCCATCTGTCTGTCCTGAGCTAATGGACCTGTCAGCTGACAGACGAACCGCCCGCTGCCAGCTGTGCTAGCTCCAGCCAGATAACGCGGCACAATCCTCCCTGAAACGGATGACCAGACCACTAGATTTCATTGCAAAGGATATGTGTGCATGTCTGTGCATGAGCGTGTGATTGCCTTTTATGGATATTTGGTCATTTTTCATTTTGTTTCCACGTATCTTTGTTTGTTTTCCACTGTTGACAACTAGGACAAACATGTTAAGCTATAAAAGTAAACAGAATAGATAGCTGCATGGGGAAAATATTCACAACTGTGATATGGAGAAAGCACCTCTCCCACATATCCCACTAGGAAAGAGAAAAAAGAGTGTAAAGGACTCTGCCCATGAAATATTCATTGCCGCTCTACAGGAGGTGACGAGATATTCATGGAGTTTAACCTTTTTTCTTTCGGTGGCTTAAGTTTTGCACCATCAGCACTGTGTTGAAGAATAACCACGGAAGGAAATACTCGAAAGTCTCAGATCCAAACATTAAGGTCAAGGCTTCTCTGTGTCGGTGCAGGCCAATGGTCACGTCAGCTTGAGTTTGATTTGTTACAGCAGGAAGAGAACAGAGAGTTTTTCCCCCAAAGTCCTGGGAAATTCAGCTGTGTCTATGGAGGTGGGGGGCAGGATACTTAATGGACTCGGAGTGAGCTGGCTCGGTATCAGTTCTCAGAATGTCCGTGCAGAGTTCAGGAACTGGTCATTGGACAAAGTCTGTTCTCAGAGGTCTTCGGACTGTGCAAATAACAAAACTACAGAGAAACAGCACGACACTGAAAGGTCCCTCAAAAAAGTGTTACACTAGTTCAAACAAAGAGGAAAAAACATACTGAAGCAACAGTTAGAGGTAAAAAAATAGTTTTTTTTTTAAGTGAAAAATGCACTCTTGTAATGTTTGTGTTTGGTGTGTTGCATGGCACTAAGAGCTCAACAACCTTTGTTGTGTGTTGAGAGCTGATGACGGTAGTTGATCTCAGAAAGTATTATGCAATGATAAAACATACATCAAGCTGATATAAATCTATCTATGCTGCATTTCTGAAAAGCACTTTAATTGATTATTTTCTCACCGATAAATCATCAGCCTTTTCCTCTGGTAGGTGGTTACGCTCTGTTCCATTTTCCATGACTGTAAAAACTGTGAGAACACACAAGAAATCAAAATCAAAATCGGTGTAAACACATCTCTTATAAGATTTAGGTGAACATCATAGAGTTTATAAGGATCATTTCTTATGATCTTTTATGATGGCTTACAAATAAATTTGTCAAGTAGACATATTTACAAAGATGTTCTTTTGGCACACCAGCATTAGAAAATGGTCCCATTTTAAAAATGCATACTCTCATTAAAGTATTTTTTAAGCTACAATAAGCTTCTTTCTGTTGACCTCTTAGCCTTTAGTAATTCAAATGCAAGATATTGGTTTTGTTCTGCCAAAAATCTAGAGCTGTTTCAACACCTCTTTTGTTGGGTCAGCTGCAACAGTTTAAGGTGAATAATTCAGCAGCAATGACACGGTAATAAGAAACATATTTCCCCCATTTCCATGAACAATCTCGTTGCTATGTGTTCTCCCATTACAAATGCCATTATTGGTGAAGAGGGTTAAAGAAAAGCTAGGTGTCCAAATGTTTTTGTCATCTCCAAATGAGTAAACACGGCTCAGTGGAAGACTTTTCTGAAATTTTCTGAAGGGTCAATTCAACACTGCACCTTCTTAGATTGTTATGAGGGAAGAGGAAAATCAGCCTCGGCTGTGTCATTGCATGGCTTTAATTAAGATACAAACAGTAAATTACAACAGATACCATCATCACTGGGTTTTCTCGACAGCTCCTGCCTACTGCTGTGGGCCAAAACTTCCTCTGGAACATTGTCCAAGTCACTGGTCTGCAGACATTGGGATAACAATGATAAGTGAGATTAAGACAAATATTGACAAAAGATTTGCAGGAGATGAACAAACTAGTACAGAATTAATATCTGTTAGAATAAAAAAAAAAGTGTGGCTCGATTAGTAAGAGTTTCTAAGTTTAAACTCAACGAATTTCATTGAACTCAGCAGTGCAGTAAACATGCTCGTTCCCAGCCTGCATTTGGAAACTATTATCAGACCCCCGTTGTGATCACATTGTTTCTGAAGCTGGAACTGACACAGACACACACCCATCTGTAACAGCTGCACAGGACAGCAGAGGAGAGCCCAAACCCAACAGCTTAAAGATCTCATCCTACACAGACGCTGATCCAATTCCAGATACACTTCACTTAACATTAGACTTGATACACTGTGAAAAACAGACTTGACATGCAGATGGATATCAGTTTAATACATCTCCAGAGCTGTAGGCTGAGTGTTTGCACTGACAGATTCGAACATGGCTGCTTACACTGCATTGCCTTTATTGGTAGTGTTCACAGCCCTGTAGTGGCTGTATCTATTTAGACCATCACAAAACAGTGTGTGTGATCAAGCTGGGCAAAATTATGGGAACATCTTTAAATATCTCATGAAACAAATCAAATTCAATGCCAAAAGTAGGCCATATCTGTATGTGGGCATAAACTAGATATAATTAGAAAAAAAAAGCCTAAAAGCCAAAGTGACCACCAACACTAAAACATAATAAAAACAGAGATTTGGGGTCCCCTAGATTTGAAAACGCACCAGTAAGAGGGTCATTGAGATTCTCTGTCAAATAGAATTAAATCAAATAAATAAATAAAAATTAAAAAGATTCTCTGTCAAATGAAAGGTCCCATCTGGACCCAAGATCAAAGATATTCAGCCTCCCCATCTGTGTGTCCAGCCACAACACAGACTGCAATGTACTTCAAAGATTATTCAAAAGAGTATTCAAATTTGTGTGCATGGTGGCACAGACCTACTCAGAACTCAGAAAACTGTGTCAACTTGTAACAAAATGGGTATTTTTGTCTCTTAAGGGACTAGAGTGACATGTAACCTGTTCTTACTGAGCTTCTGTGAGGGGAATCAGAGCCGCTGGCCCTCTTTGCCTTTTGTGCCAGGGATGTACCGAACCTCAGAGCTTCATAGACGGGGTCCACCTTGTTGCCACATGCTTTGGAGCAGAGGAAAGAACAATCTTTACCTTAAGTTTTCATCATTTCTAAGTTGTCACAGAATTAAACTGGACCGCCTTCTCGATAAATCCCAGGTGAAATATAATGGGCTTGGGAGAGTGGGGTAATGTGTCACTTTCATGTATTCAATCCCATGCAGAGCTGTAATGAGGAGGAGATTTATGATGCTCACCGATGGGCAATACTTCTTTGATGCAGCCATATTGTTCCTGGATCAGTAGTGGAGAGCTGTAGTATCGCCGAAAGCCTTTTGGCTAAAGAGAGATGGAGAGGGGAAAAAGAGTGAGGTGACAGACAGACATCAGGAACAAATCAATGAATACCACAACAGAACAGGCAGCCCAGCAGAACACTGACAACGCACATGACAGAGCGCAGTCACACTTTTCTGAACACAGCTGTCTTCATATTGGACATGACTGCTTTGACCTAAAAATTCTCGATCAATCAAAACTTCTATGAATGGAAGGTTTTGATCAACACCAAAAAATTCAATCCGCCGTATTCTGATTTCTAAAAGGATTTAAAAGTGATCCAAATGACACGGGGCCTTTATTTCTTGCAAATGTTGCAGCACCAACAGCCCTCACTGGAAAGAACCTCGAGCTGGGATTCGAACTGCAGACAGCTACATTGTGGACCTTCAGCCTCTGAATGTGTGATGCCCGCTCAGCCAGTTGACCTAATTAGCACCTCAATGATGGATGGACTTCACGTGCTTCATGCTATTTTAAGTTTGGCCAGCAGAGATTAACGTTTGTACGGTCATCTTTATCAGTTTGTTCAATACAGAATAAACATAAAAGCAAGATACAGAGTTAGTTTGATCATTTCCAACATGTTTTAGGATTTTTGGAATTAACTTTGTTTATTGGCTGCTTTAATGCTGTTTGCTCTGCCCTCATTGAACCGGTTACCATACCTCAAAATGAAAAGCCAGACAACCATTCAAGTTATTTTTCAAAGAGGATTAATTTTAGAATAAATGAGAGAAAATCTGCACACACCGTTCATCACAGGACAAAAAGCATCGTAACTTTACAAACGCCACAAGTAAGCAGAGGTTAAACAAATCAGATTACTGGAAAGAAAAGAGTTCAAGGGTAAAGTGGACAACAGATGCCGAAGGGGCTGTGCCTGTTTACAAAATGACGACAGACTTAGTCGGACGTCACAGTTAAAACTGCTCTACCCTGAGGTTAACATGGACCATTAGCTGCACTGAATTGTACTTTTCTTACACGAAAGGAGAACATTTTAGCGATCACGTTTTAGATTATGCATGACCACCGTAAAAGAAAAACGTATTCATCACGGAGTTGTACTGCGGTCGTGTATGATTTGTGGAAGAGGCTCATTGCCATGCAGCCTGTAGGGAAAACTTGAAGTATTAAACTTTCAATCCCACTTAAACTGCCTGTCCTCCTCCAATCAGCCCAGAAACCAACACATGTATCATTTTGACACCTATTACTGCTTCACATCTGATCAATATTTCCCAATGAGCTCTGATCTCCTCATAAGAACACAAAATAAAGAAGACAAATTTTCCTCAGTCTTTAGGGACGTCATTCTGTTTGCAGCACACTTGAAAATGAAGTTTTTTACTGTAGATTTAAATGACTCAGTTGAAAAAGGACTAACAGTTTGTTTACATTTCATGCACTTACGTTAGTGAAACCCGCACTGTTAATCACTCCTGATTAAGACTTCTTTTGGCACTTCTTATGATGCTAAAATAAGCAGCTCTTGAGCTCTCCAGGTCTTTCTCTAGAAATGAGACACCAGACTATCAAAGGCAAACTCATTAAGGAAAAGGTTACAAGTGCACACTTGCTGGAGCCAATCTAGTCCATTTGGCCCAAAAAGGTCAGATACAGAGAGTAGTTTGTGGGAATGTCAGGGGAAAAAATTGGATATCCAGCATATCTGTCATGCATAACAGAATGAGTTTCTGTACACGTTGGTGTCTTATTCAGATGGGTCAGAACCTCCCACATGATATGAATTCTACATATAGTTTTTTCTGATTTCCTGACTTCTACCACAGCCAAACGCCCCTTTTCTGGTGAGTGGTCAGCTCTGATTAAGTTGCTGACTCCATTAAATTAGTTTCAAATTGGAAAACTTAGTAGAAAACAAAATAAAAAATCATTTTAACAGACACTTGTAGATTTTGAAACATTCAAAGAATTACATCCACAGATTTTCCAATTCTATTTGTAAGGCAGTCAGTGTGTCACTATATTCAGAAGCTTCCTGGAAAAATGAAGAGACACTGGTTTAACTTTTAGTAAAAATTCAGAGCATGAAGTCATTTGCTTTCTTTCTGGGAAGTCCTCAAGCCAAGAGAAATAAGCATGACTGCAGAAGGGTCCAACTTTAGAACAAGTTGAATTTAGAGCTGTACTCCTCTGGGGAAACTTCTCTTTTTATGCTTGACCTCTCAACCTCATTTTCCACTCCTGAGAATTGGTCATATCTTAAGCCTCATCCCACAGGCATCGTGTGGAAAGATGTAACAGGGAAAAGTATAAAGGCCAGTTTTATGGTTTTTACTTCCACTTGTTTCTGTACAATATCCATTCTCCTTACTGTTGTTGATCAACAACGACTCAAACTGTTTGCATTTTCCTCAATTATTTCAAGTCAAATCTATTCAGTGGCTAAACACATTTCCTTGGTGTGGGATATGGGCAATGATTAAAGACTCCAGTTCAGTCCTCACTGCTCATTTGCTGAGTTGGTGTCACAAACAACAAAATTCTTGATAGGGAATTATATAGATGTGACCTGAACCTTTTCTGTAAAGACAATCGGACAACCCTGAAGGACCAGGTCCACAATCAAATAATCTAATTTTAATGTCTACAGTTTATCCAAAGAAAAAAAAAAAGCTTGTGACTTATATTAACTGAATCTGAATTGTAACCACCCCAGAATTAGGGCAGTCTGCAAATGATGAGCATTTCAGGGACAAACAGTACGTCATAGAGTCACAATAACACAAGAGCACATGACAGGCTACAGATAACAATGTTAAACCCCAGGAAGGTTATTTTTGTCCTTGTTATAAATTGTGATGAAAATCAACCTAAATAATCTGCTTAAGGTCAATGTTGAGGCCCTGATGAGGTTCTCTGAAGGATTGGGTCACTAAAAGTCCAGTATCTCCATGACCTTATCTAAAGGCTGAGGTCACAAAGCAGATGGTGGAATTGAACAGTTAGCTGTCTGAAAGACACATTTTCAGACATGCTTTTTTCAGAGAAAATGACGTTTTCTCGTCCAGCTCTCCATAAAGCTGGAAAAATGTTCAAAACCTGCCAGTAACTCAAGCGAGGTGAAGTGACTAACGCTTCATGTCACAAGAGGACCACAAAATGAAAAATCTCCTGTCAACAGAAGATGTCAAATACAAAGAATTACTTGTAAAGTGTAAAAATCATCATTTTATTCACATACTGTGACTGTAAAACGTGGGCTTGACCTCAGTGTCAGAAACAGAGACATCTTGGTTAAGACTGTGAAATATTAAACACATGAAGCTGCCACATGACTGTCAATAGCACCCTTCCCGGTGATCTTATTTGTCTTTATTTCATGGGTATACAATGACAGCAGCACCCACAGACCTTGAGGGAAGAGGTCAAGATATAAGGAATAATACGGAAGAGGTTAGCTTTTTTTTTAATTAGCTGTACCGCTATTTTCTAAGGGTGCTGACATAAAGATGATGAGGATGGCGATGTGGCCAGAGGTGTATCAACACACTGACACAGAGAGCTGGATGAGCACAGTCTGGTGAGAAAAAGTTCAGCAGACACTCCTGATATTTTGTTCTGCCTGTTTTGGTTGGAATAATAGTGACATTGTTGACTGTATTCCTGTGGTTCGGAGTCTGCCAGCTTATCTGAAATTCATATTGTTCCAGTTATATTTGGTCCTCTGTGTCAACTCACCAGTTTTCCCATGCAGCGCTGCTGCCCAACGCCATTCTCACATTTGTGGTGGAGGCTCATCTTGCAGGCCTTGCAGCGGAGGCCATGCTTGGCCGTGTTTCCCGCCAGGAACACCACATGCTTGGCTGTTGTGCCTGTGAACCAAACAGAAAAAAGAACAACAGGATAAAATCTATGAATTATTGGTAGTTCTTTCGCAAACTTGAAAAGACAGAGGAAATGGAAAAATATACATCTTTAAACTGCGTTATTTGAGCTTCCTCTGTCTTCATTCTTGCTGTCTAGAGAACTTAAGTGCAAGTAAAAACTAAGCTGCCAAATAAGATGTGAGGGACAAATTTGCAAAATCCAACACATGACGCAAACTTCTGTAAAACTACTTGACCCAAGCAGGGTGTGACCAGTGCTATCTCCACAATGTGAAGCCACCTCAGCCAGATGCCTGCGTGCAGCTTGGTCTCCCTCATGACTCACACTTGCAGAAAAAAATTAAGATTAATCACATTAAATGTGAGCCAAAGTTACGCGACATTGCAAAGGCAATTATTCTTTACGAATGAATGAGTTGGAAATGAATAACCATTGATGAGGGAGAGGAAAGGTGGAAAGTTGAGAGGGGAAAGAAAAACAATTCCATTAATGATGAAAACGGTGATCTGAGTTTTAAACTGAAGCTCACATGGTGACAGCAAGACGATGTTCTGATGCAACTCATACAGTACGTGTGTCATATGTTCATAGGATGGAAAGTGAGTTAAGAGAGGATAAAAGATCATTTGGGGGTGTTAATATGCTATAAAAAGAGCAAGAATTAATTGAATAACACCAAAATATAACCATTTTTATTTATGTTAAAGTAGTCAAAGTAAACTTGGAGATTAGAAACCCTGAGTGAGGCATAAAATCCGCTTCCAAACTGTAAAATATAGCCAAATATTGCAAATATTACATTCCAAAGGATTGTGTTGGCACATCTGTCCATGATTTGAATCTCAATGATCATTGTTCTTAATTCTCTACAACAAAAAATACATTTTATCTTTTAGAAGGACCGAATCATATCCAATCCTGTGTGGAACTTACAGGACAATTTACAACCAGCAGTTGTCTATTGCAGGGTTATGTCTATTTGACAAGAGAGGGGAGTCCATGCCTGCTATTAGCTGTAATCTAATAACAGTGGTTCTCTATTGATTATTCCATAGGCACGTGCGCGGCTTAGGAACACGCTCTTCATATACAAGCATAAATATGGGCATGCAGAAGAATCATTCATCATCTTCTCAGGGACTAATTGAGCTGTGAAGAAAAAAGATGATCAGTCAAACTAAAGTTTTACCAACGAAAAATACTCAGTTTGTGCAAAATTAGTTGGCTTTGGAGCAGTGCAGTGATGAGCAGAAAGGATTTGGATTCATCCAAATTATTCTCACAAATGAAGCACATTCATTCTGACGTGCAGGTCGATGAGGATCAGTGAGCAGAGGTAATCCTGTACTGCAAATACGAAACCAAACAGAGAATCTGATCCCCGAACAAGCACACACAAGATACAGTGTGGCCGTGCACCAAAGCCACTATTGTTTACCTTACTTAGCTTAGGAAAGAAAAAAATATCTGTACTTGCTCTTCACATGCTGTATTATCAACTTTGTTATGGCTCTTTGGGTCTGAGCAGCACTGACAGGTACTTGTAACAAGATCTTTCTTTATAGCTTGTTTGATGCTCAGCCAAGCTCAGCTTACACAGAGCTGGCATGTTAGTTGAGAAAGAAAATCAAAGAAAACTGAACCCTTGCTGGTCAGCCCCAGATCACCACAACAACAATGGAAGGAGCACAGACAATGCACACAATCGGAGCCAATTTCTTTTACTCTCAAAATCAGGTCAGCCTATCGTGTTCTCTAACAAGCTGCATCCAAGACAACTCCAGGAAGGCTAACTGTTGGCCATGACTATCTTTGAGAAACCATCGTTTGAGTCCGTCTCTGTGGATACATAAAAACAGCAAGAAAATAATGCACCTGTCAAGCTGGAGTTAAATGGCTTGTTTCAGCTGACTCATACCGACACGGGGAGAATAATGAGACACAATATTGTTAGGAGAGAGAATCAGCCCCGAGAATCAGTGTTTCAGTAGGCAACTATGGGAAAGTAACATTATCATTCTCCCTTTGTAATTGCTGGGCAATGAAGTGTGTGATTAGGAGCTCCCTCTTCCCATTAAATGCCATTTAAGTCAGTTTTTCATTCATATAAAAGCAAAGAAATGATCCCACTGCCTTCATCTCCCAAAGGAATGAACTTGATCCATCAAGCACGTTCTCTTAAAAAGGTTTATTACTACTTGCTAAGTAACTGTCCAGACATTTTTCTTCATCTGTAGACTTTGCCTTCCTCCACATTTCACAATGAAAAAAATCAGCACCACTCAGCTGATGTACTTCAGACTTGTGTACTGCAAAGCCATCGGCTGGTCAAATCATAAAGTTGTGGTTTTATGTTGTTTACTTTGTGCAGTCTCTGTGCGAACATTGTAGTAATCTGGATTAGTGATTCTCATGAAAAGGTTGTCTATGAAGGATACTTGTAAACTACATGAAATGTGTTAGTCTGTTAACAGCTCATTCACTAGATAGACTCGGCCAATCTGCCATATTTCTTCAGATGTTATGTGAACAAACCAGTTTTTTTTTGGGGGGGGGGGGGGGTTCTCTTAAACTGTTAACAATAAGCACGTTCTCATAAAATCAAAGAAGTCAGCACTTTTTGTCCTCCAGGTAACATAAATGTTACTTTAAAAATTTATGGAAATCTGGTTGTTTATAGTCTGGACCAGAGTACTGGACCATCTGCTAAATCATAGTGTCATCACTGGAGCCATATTGTAAACACCAGGCTATAACAGCAGTAAGTATACAGCCCTCTCTCTGTAAGATAGTGAACTTAAATGTTTGTTTTACAAAAGAAGGGGCTGCATGGAAACATTGTGCTGTGTGACATTACCTTTGGCAGCAAAACTGATTCCTTTACGTTCGTAAACTGGTAGGTGAAGCTTTTCAGTTTGATGCCATGCTAATAAGACTTGAATGCCTTGATTTAAAAACTAATGCATAAGCATTGAAAGCCGATCACAAACAAACTATTTATCTCTGCAGCATCTGGAGCTACTTATCCTCTCACCAAAAACTTCATTCAAAATGTCCAAAACACAAGAATATTACCAACAGAAGACAATATACATAAACTTACAGAGGATCCCAGATAGGGATTACCTTTATATGGATCGATATTTTGTTTTTCTATCTTTAAGATACGTGTAAATTATGTAATGAGTTTTGTGGACCTTTGGCCATTAGATTAATTCTTTAAAAGGTGCTTGTTCACTGTGTTCCCTATGACCAACATATATCTTCTTGTGTTTTGTCTGTGCTGCTATTTGACTGTGGAACACTGAGTCTGATTGTGACAGAACTAATGCATCATAGAAACATGCTCACACGATGTGCTCTCATTAAACAGGACAAATAAAGAACGGGGCAGAATTTCTTTCGTGAGTGCGCCAGAGGCCATAGAACCATTCAAAGAGCCAGGTGGAGCTGACATCATTTCGTCATCACCGACAGACCATCTGGGTCTACTTCAAAGCCACAGTTACTGGACATGTGTTTATGACCATGGTGGTACACATGATCTCCTGATACTGAATTTATCTACACACATCCACCAGGTGGAAGCTGCTTTCACTTTTTCTCCCAACTTGTTGCTTTAAGAACCTTTATAAATCGCTGCACATGTTATTATTCTTAGTATCAAAGTTTTTGGAAAGTTGTTCAGAGGTAAGACGTAACTCTGGTTTATAGGCACACCTCCACTATATGCTTTGATCTCTTCTATATGCAAGTAAAATGTATAGGAGTGGCTTATTGAGCATCTTTGGCCTTTGTCATTATGGTGCCTTCATGGGCCTTTGGTACAAAGACATATTGTCCCTTAGTACTGATGGCTAACCAGGCAGCCTGGAACATCTGGTGAGGGGAAAACAACTTGGCACAGCTACTGTCTGACATGTCAGCAGGCAGATGGAAGGACCGAGCACAGTATGAATGAAAGAAAGACAGAGAGACATTGGTCCCATGTCAGAGTCTGACATGTTAACTGTCCGAAGTCTCATTGCGTTTCAGTGCAATGGGCCTGCAATGTAGTCCATCAGGAAAACAGTATTTTGAACACAAAAAGCAAAGCTATGCAATGTAATACCCAGAGGTTTCCACATGCATGAATGCCGGCTCCTTCACAGTCAGGCAGAAAATCTAGATGGAGCTTTGCGTTGCTTAATTGTTTGGCCACACTTGTTTTGCACCATACCTACAATCATGTGGTTGCAGACATCACAGAACGTGGGCTTCTTGAAGATGTGCTCCATGAAGCAGTGTCCTGCCGAGTCTACCTGCAGCGGGTTGCGTGATTGGGAGCGTGAGGTGGGAGGAGGAGCACAGGGAATGGCTGGAGGGACCGGCGGAATGGGGAGGCTGGTGGTATGCGGCGGGGCCATCCCGATGTTGCAGAGATGGCCCGTGCTGCTGCTCACATCAGAGAGCAGCTCCGTCTTGTTCTCGCAGCTAGTTCGGAAAAAGTTGTCTGCACTCTTGCTACGGACACTCTTGGTCTTGAAGGATAAGGAGCGCTTGAGTCTTTGCAGCTGAAAACAGAGAGTACAGGTTGAGGACAAACGGAGCAAGGGAAAGAAAATTTATGAAAGAGAACATTTTGAAGCAACTGATGCAGGTATGAAGCCAAGTTAGCATCAAAAGCTGAATAAATAACCCATCTTAAACCTTTCAATGCAATGTTTGGTGTCCAGTAAAAGGACAATTACTGAGGGTGTCACAGCCCAGGCGGAACGCAAAGTTTCCTGTATGGAACCTCGTGTGATTTCCATGTTAAGGAAAGTCATTTAATTCAAATGATTTCTCATAAAACGTACTGCCGCTATAGTAAAACTACTCAGAACACTCCACACTCACAGCTCCATATCTCAGTGTATACCCCTGCGTCCTGAGATACATCCAAAAGAACTCTTATTTACCCATTGGACCACATGGCACCGTCTTGTCTTAAGCACTATAAACATTCTGTGGGGATTTACTTCTGTGTATGTTAAAAGAAACAGATCTTATGGTGATATCATTCCCTTAAACAAATGTAGTTTGGTGAGTGAACACACAGTACACTCCTTGTGTTTGTCACTTTTCTTTTAACATGCCTGAGCAAACTGCCCAGAGTAACTGCAGCTGTGGCATGACGAATCAATTCTACGGGTCACTCTGGAAACAATCGATTTTGACCCTTTTTCTACTGTTATCACCCACACACATGGATGCACACACACACGCAAACACATTTTCATAGTCAAACAGAGAACACACAGCATAAATGCATTCTCCTCCAACCTCTTGGTGCATCGTACCAAGCTTTACACGTAGTGTTACAGCCTGACTCAGATTTTTAAAACTATTTTAACTGTATTTAATACGTCGCTGTACTTTTTTAAACAAGCTGTGACCAAAGCAGATGCACATCTTTATCGTGTTGCTAAAGAACATAAAGTGCAGTGAGGGAATGTGGGCATGCAGCTCATGCTCTGTTCAATGGTGCAAAACCTATTGGTTTTATTATAAAGCAGGGAGGGTTAATAGAGATCAGGTTAAGCATTTTGTCATAAACAGCACCAGTTTCTTATCACATTAGATTCAACTTCAGTCATTCATATACAAACCCCATTTCCAAAAATGTTCAGAAATCTTTTAAAATGAAGCAAAAACCTAAATCTGTTATAGGTTATAACCATTATCTGATAGGCACAGTTATATTCAGTAATCACTGATAACATGCCAACAAACCACCACAAATATTTGTAATAGAGGGAAAAAGGGGGCAAAGGAAAAAATGTGGGTTTTGAAGAATCCTGCGTTCAGTACATGAACTGGTCATGTGAGGGTGTCAGGATTGGGTATAAAAGGAGCATTCACCATGGACCACTAGTGCCTGCTTCGCTTTTAATGTCTATAGTTCGCATCATCGTGACAAGAAAAATCTCACAGAACAAATACGCCAAGCCTGACAGCCACTGTTAGATGTGCATGACCTTCAATGGGACTTTTATAACCGCCTCTTCCTAGACGTGACTTGAAAATCTGTTTTTCTGCACAGGGTGCTGCTGATTGACAGAAATGTGCTGTCAATCTGAATTGTTCAATGGGCACATCATACGGGAGTAACCAGTTCAACAAGAGGGCACCAGCTCCTCTCAGATAGAGTGAAAAACACACTTTTGGTCAGATAATTACTCATTTGAATTGCTCATTGGTACATGCTTCTCCACATGGGGTAAAAAGGATCCAGTCTATTTTTTATGCAAGGTACAGGTAGGAGCATCAGTGTGACACAACAGTGTGACTTCATAGACACCGAGCGTGCGCACAACTGGCATGTTTACACCAAAAACAGGAGATATAATGCAACAGTAAAAATACTTCATTCATAAGTTTTTTTTCAGAGACTCAAGTTTTTGTTATATTTTGGAAAGCTTCACGACTTCTCTGAAAATGGGGTTTGCATCTTGAAAGTGGAAGTGTCTTCTTAAATATGGGTGATGACAGACGTAACTTGACTTCCAACAGTGATCTTTCCTTAAAAGCAGTAAAAAATGTGATGTGTCTCTACGCACATGCAGGTACGCCATATGACGATGGTCAAATATCAGCCCTTTGCTACAGTTTACCCATGAATGGAGCCTCACCTTGCGCTTGTGATGTTCAGGCCTCACAGTATTCTTAAAGGAGGAATAAAGATACAGAAACAGCTTTACTTGAAGGTAATTGATGACTACTGGGGAACTTATTCCACTTAAATTTAAATAAAAACCAAACCCTTTTCTTTAATTACCTTTAAGGTCCACTTCTTATCACGTGACAGAGTTAAAGTAAGTGCACAAATATGGCAGAAGCCTTTAAATAAAGACAAAACACCAAGTAATGTAAACTGAAAAAATAAAGTGTTTGTAGTTGTTTCTGTAATCTCATCTGACAAGATTTGTCAGTATGACAAGCAGCTTCATTAGGAGTGAATCCACTTGTAATGGCCCATGTACGGGAGTTTTGGCAACAGGAAAGAAAAAGACACCATAGCCATATGCCACCCTGATGACTAATCCAGTAATGAAGTTCTAATTGTAGGAGTTTGGGCAACATGTGACCCACATAGATTTTATAATGCCCGAGGCAGCTGCAGATTTCTATCAAACCGACACAACTACACCAGTAGACTTTCAACATAAGTACATGCTCAATCTGGGTTAAAACATGAACTTGTTATTAAGCTTACTAGTCTTTTTTAAAGCCCTTCAATACTTGTTGAACATTACATTCAAAGATCAGTCATCAAAGTGAGCTGGACTTTAAGAATTTTAGAGGATCAGATAAGTTATTGGTATTGTAACATTGCATTGTATTTGCTGGATATTTGTATGATTCCTTTCTTAAATGAACCTTTTCCATGCTGTTTTAAAAAGCTCTTCTAGTGTGTTTTCATGCAGGTTGTTCTGTTCAAAAGATAAGTTGGGTTGAATTTGATTCCAAGTTAGAAGTTTCTTTAGTCTTGTCTGTTACTTAAAGTTGGGCAATAAAAAAAATCTAAAGTCCCACATCCAGCAGACCTACCTTGCTTTCCTGCTGGCTGACGCTGGTTGTGGGGGATTTCGGCGTCTCATCCTGCTCCTGTTCATCCTCTTTGCTCCCACTGTCCTCCTGAATCGCGTTGGCTGGCGGGATCATCCTCTCTATCTACGGTCTCTTTTGAAAAAATACAAACAACACACACACACGCACGCACACCCTGTTGCTCTTTAGAGTTTGTTTCCTGCCAAAACTGTTTACATCGTTTCCATTCCTCTGGCAAGTCACGGCGACCAGAGGATAATAGGACTCATCCAGTCCTGCCGCTGGCAGAGAGAGAGAGATCCAGTAGGACAGATTAGTTCAAGTCTTGCAGTTACAGAGAAGCGGTCGTTAGTCAGAACCAGAAGTTGAATGGAATTCCAGTCGAGCTTGGAGTTGTCCAGTCCTTCAGAGGGGACTCTTTCTCCTGCGCGGTGCCGTCGTGCGTAAACCTTTCAAGAAGTCTGGAAGTCCAGGCTGAGCGCCGTGCGCCTTACAATGACAATACTCCGCTGGGCGGAGAGCTTTAGGGGAGGGAATGGGAAGGAGGAGAGTATGACACAGTCACAACGTCTTCCCAAGATGTAGACGCAAGGCACACTTACAGAAACGGTTAAACAGATATTCTCTAAGCTAATGCAATATTAAGCATGTTGTTTGCTTCCAGGGAATTCCTTTTCATAAAATAAAAGCTGGGGATTTTTTTAATCAGCCACTTATGTTGCACATAGGTTTTGAATTGGGTAAATTTTCCTTGTCCCAATAAACCTTTACAAGAATATAGTTGGAAGGCCAAACTTATCTGGAGACCCTTCCTGCCTTTAAAAGTTTCAGTTTAAAATATTATAATAGCTCAAATTACAAATGGCATTTCAGGTTCTAGATGAAGAGGTTTTAAATGTTTTCTGGCATCAATAATTGTATAGTCATTTTTGTTTCCTCTGAATAAAACACTATTGACTTAACCTGCAATGCAGATTTTACCTGATTTACCAGGCCAGTATCTTTTAAGTGAGATTGTAGATAAGCAGGACAGGTGCCGTAAATAGGGGACATGAACACTTTTTCTGGGAAAATGGCTGTGTGGGACTTTTATTCAGGTGCTGGAACATAAGTGGACAGTTTCTACAACTGGGTGATGAGACAAAAGACATAAACAATGTTCACTGGTGAGCTTTAGATGTGCCAGCCATCTGTTGAATTCTACTTTTTAGTGTGAATGTCTGCATTTGCGTTCTGCCACCATATGTTTCCACAGTGATAAGAAACAATCCAAAGATAAACAAAAATAACCCTCTTTAGTATATGTGATAAAATATGAGGCTTCTCACCTACCTTGGATGCAATATGTGGACTGTCCATTGTACTGTAGCAGTATTTTACTTCCCTCCAGGCTCCCCAGTGATGCGATGTCCTTGAAGTTAAAATGCAGGATGAAGGAGGCAGGCGCCAGACCGCAGCCTCCTCACTCTTACAGGAATGCAAACACCAACACAGTCCCAAGGACCAAGACGGCATATCCAGTTCATCTTTTTACATAAAGACAGAAGGGCTATAACTTAGGCTATAACATGGAGTTGTGTCATTTGTACAACTGCTATTTACAGTTTACAGCATCATCGAAAAGCAAATTCAACAGTTGGTCATGGACATTAGAGAGAGCAGCATTTTGGTGTACTGAAAAAGTACCCGGGAAATAGTCCACATGCTAATTACTTGTGTATCATTTCCCAAGTTTGGAAAAGTAATCATTTTTGACATAATACTGAAGAAAAAGAGCGACGTTTAAAAGTATTAATACCAATGAAGGTCAATAGTTGGATTAAGATATAGTTCACTCTTTACAGACAAACATATCTAATAACATACATTCTCTAAGAAATATAAGGTTAGAGTTGTAAATTCCTGTGTAATCATCACTTGAGGAAGAAATGTATTTGATAACGTCTACATCAGAACTTTGTGTTATCCTGAAAAATTAATATTTCGAATTGTCTTAACTTTGGACTAATATTTCTTGCATCTGTAAAATGATTTTGATCAACAGCTAAATTATATAATCTGGTAATATATTTATATAATACAAAAATATTCATAGATTTAACAAGATATATCTTTGGTAAATTTCTGATAAAAAAATAAATTACAACAAAAACAAGTGGAATTCTTGTGTGTTGACAGAAAAGCTCACCACCTGGAGAACACCAGACAATCCCCCGGGTTAGTCAACCAGAGCGTGAGTCAGTATGCGCATGCATGTCCATGTGGTGTGTGGTTATTGTGAATCATGTCCGTACAGAGACCCACACACATGACCAGTTGCTCCAGGAAACATGAGGAAGGAGAGAATTAACTGTTAAATCAAGACAGGGAAGGAACATTGTAATTTCCTCCGTCAGCTGCTGGGCCATGACAGTGGAAGGAAGGCGCGAGAGGATGAGAGAAGAAAGAGGAAAAGATGAGGGAGGATGGGACAGAGAATCGGAGTGATAGGGGTTAATTATTCCAAATGAAAGGTTTTATTAAAAGAAAAACGAATTGCCAAGTTTTGCAGGTTTTTATGGCTCACAGTTCCTAGCTTGTAATTGAGTTGAATTTCTCCTTCTTCGTACAGTTGTATTGTATTGTTTCATATCAAATAAAAGAAGAGTGAAAAAACAGTCCCAATCATGACCTCTTGCTGTTTTCTTGAACCCTGATCTATAACTGTCACAATATGAGACTATAAAGCTCTACTTAAAATTTGTCTGGATGAAATTAAACAGCAGTGTTATTTTTTTTTATGTAAAAACTTTGAACATTTATCAACAAGTTATTTTGACAATGTTTGGGTCATTTTATTTGATTTTGATGGTGAATAATGTAAAATCAAAGTCTCATGTTGTGCCCCACTTGACTTTCCAAATGTTCAAAGTATCACATCAATGTCTTTTTTTATAACCGTATGTTAAATGTTAAGTGTTGAATGCATGTGTTATTTGATGAGCACAAGATGTTGTTTGTTACGCTAAATATTTTTTCGTTCACACTAGGCGTTGCACGTCTTTATTACACTTCTTGATGAAGTACTGCTTTTGGCACGTGAGAGGTGTTCGTCTCTATGTGGTGTGACCACTTTGTTGGTTGCTAACACAGAATTGACTACTTTGGTGAGTGCTTAACACTTTATACAAGAAAATGATGAAAAGCAGTGTCACTGCAGCTAAGGATCTCAGGTTCCTGCCGTTGAGATAATCCGCTCATAAAAAATCAGTCTCTATATCAGACAATGATTGGCTTTTGATATGTAAGCTGGTATTTGCGATCAGCATTTATCAAACTAAATATGCAAAATATGATACAACTGGGAATAGAAGTCAGTGAGATAACTTCCAAGAATCACTTCTCGATTAGCTGTCAAGCAATTTCTCAGAAGCAGTATGGTTGTCAGGTATCAAAGTGTGTGATGATTATTTTTCCTGCTTGTGTCTGGAACACTGGGAGAGGTTATGAAAAGCCCTTCCAGACTTTGTCACCCCTGCATGTGCTAATCTCCACATTTTGCCTCTTTCTGGTGGGAACTCGGCTCCTCTGGGAGACTCAACATGTCACAAGCTATTCTTGGACCGCAGTAACTGGCTCTTACACACGCCATTTCCATCAGTTTCAGGTGCCAAGAAGACATGCTGATGGCTGATCCTGTCATAAGCTAAATCAAAGTCAGGGGCTTAGTAAAGCGCTGAGATATAAAGGATGTATGGCTGTATCATGAGTTATCAAAAGATCCCATTTTTTATCAAGATTTTTTAAACCTTTATTATCTAATAACATGTTTTCCTATTCGCACCATCATGTCAGTTGAGCTTATTCCAAGGAATCTCTCTTATTTAAATCTTTAAAGATTTTGTTGTTTGTCTGAAAGCAATTCTGGAGAGATCTGTGGATAAAAAATTTTCAGTACAAACTTTAAAAAGCAGCGAGGCATTAAACAGAAATGATAATTTGTGTATCAAACCGAAATGAAGAACATCAAAATATTTGATCAGATTTAAATAGTTTAATATTCCTATTTAATGTTTGTCGTTTGAGAGTGCTCATCATCAATATATTCTACCTAGTTCAAAGCAAAGCGTAAAATGTTAGCAATTGCCACTGACCCAGCCTGACATTATACAACACACACATGCACACAAACACACACACGTGTCTCAGTATGTCTTACAGTAATGGGCAACTGGATTCCCTAAGAAACCAGACTAATTAGCTATCTTATTATGAGCCACCCTTGGAACGGCCTCTGCAGGGTACAACCAAGTAATGAGAGCCAGGGATGTTCTAAATGTTTGCGTGCTCATTTTCTGTGTGCTGGAGAAAGATTACACATTTATCAAATGAATCTTGTGAATGAACACATCCGTAACAACAATGATAAGTTATGTGTAGACAAATCAAATCATGTATGACTACGTATAGCAACACACTCCTTTTGATTCATATCAAAGATCTGTATAGTTTTATTCTACTTGGAAGTATAAAGTGGGAGGCACCTCCACAAGTAGAAAAAAATGACAGAGTCTGTGAGACTTAAACCAAACAACCAGACAACCACCTGTACAGCTAAAGCTAAAGACTTTATGGTAACCAGGTTGGTTGCTTAGCAAAATTTTGAGTGATGATAAAGTCTTATGCGAAAGAATGTATTGATCCTCTCTACAAATTCCGTAACAAAGGAATGCAGCTAATGTGCTTTCAAGCATGTGCACTTTCATGGTGTGTGCAATATAGGTGGCTGATTCCAGATTTGTTTAACTTTGCTTCATCCTTCCATGCTGATTCATGAATCTTCAGCACCTAACAGGATCTCACACCTCCGAGGTGTAAATCTCAGCCAACGGAGATATTGAACATTCTGTCAGTTTTCCTCACTGGATGCTGACTGATGTAAGTGTTGCAGCTCAAATTTAAACACTCATCTGTCATTGCAGAATTTGATTCAACCATGTCTTAATGAATTTTAAAGACAGGGCTGAAAAGGCACACATCTTATTGGTTGCTCTTACTCTGCCATACTAACAGAATCATGTCCTGTTTTATTTAGACTTTGGCAACAATTCAAGCAAGAAATCTGTTCGATTCCAGCCATGCTGTTAATCTGTACAGACCATGGCTAGCCATCTTTCATTGGTTAGTGAGCCCCCGTTCTTTCTCTTCTGCGTTTGATTCCTGTGGGTGTTACAAATCTTCAGCATCCTAAGCCAGAAAAGGTAATCGGTCTCTAACTGGCAAATTACATCATAAAAATCATGCTGAATATCATGATTTTTACCTAAATTCTCCAGCTGACCTCTTCAATAAATGTACTGCTGTGTTGGGAGTCAAATCTAGTCTAATCATTGTGTTTCCAGATCAAACTTTTGTAGGCATCCTGATCCCATGCTAACTAAAGCAAGAATGAGATTAAAAAAAATAAAAAAGTTATACATATTAAACTTTTATGAGCTGGTCATAAAATGATTAGTCAAAATAAAAAAAAAACGATCTCTGATATGTATTCCATTACTAGTATATGCCTGTTTTTTTTTTCTTGGCTTTTCCATTCACAAATGTGGTGGTAAAAAAAAACAAACACCTATTCATTTGTGAATAAATGCCCCATGAGTCATGAGACAAATTTTGGAACCCACATGGCTTGTCTTTATCAATCAACGCGTGAGCCGAGGCTGGGGGCAGGCAGAAGGGGAGAAAATGATTTCAAGCACTAATCCATCTTCTCGGGGCATCAATTCCTTTGCTTCTTTCAACAATCAACCATGTCATGAAAAAGCTTTAAAGCTGTTTGCCATCTTTGAGGACTTGTTGTTATCCAAAGCCCCCTGTGAATCTTCGTCCATTCATGACTTTAAAATCATGGTAGTGAAACAAAAAAACAGAGTCATCCTCATGGATAAACATACATTTTTACTCCAATATACAGTGAAAATTTCAAAGTGATTTACACAACCTGAAAAATGAAAAAACAGGTTCATTACTGTCTCATATTAAGTGGCAGGGCGACACCATGTCAACGTGTGTTCACATCCACTTATGGATGCAATTTATTCTGCATGACAGAGCAATCATCTTTAAAGGGTGAACCCATTAATGAGACAGAAACTCTAAAGATGCCCAAAAATAGAGCCAGCAGAGTGAATGCAATTGAGCTCGAGCAGCTCTTGCAGAGATGTTGCCATTGTGAGTCACAAGTGTGACTGTTGTGTCCTAATGACGTGCGGGGGGGGGGGGGGGGGGGGGGACACGTGGGTGACAGTCGGGGAGAGGGTGGGCGGCTGGGAACAGCAGATGCAGCTCTTGTGTTCCCCCAGACCTTTGTCATCCGCGTGGTCTTCCCTTCATTCAGATCCTGGTTGCTAGGATACAATGTGGAAGATGACACTCAAGCTCAACACGCAGACAAACGCATAAAAGCTGCTTTAAGTTAGCACATTCTGAGATTTTTTTCTTTCTATTTCAGACCCAGTTGAAATGTCGTGGCCACGTCAAGTCAGTGTGAAGTCAAACACAGGCTGTTTTTGCTGTTAGTGCTCAACCTGTCGCTGCTGCAATTCACAACTGTTAAAATTAGCCGAACACTTCAGTTCTTCTGTCTTTAGAATAGCGTGATGATACCGTGAGAGTGAGAACCCTTGCTAGCTGTCTTTCTGTTGATAATGGGGACAAAGCCAGTTTGGGGGCTGGTATTCCCACCAGAGTTATCAAAGCTGAAGGCCATTCAACATAGAAAAACAGACAATTGTGTGCAGAAAAGGATGCGACCTCACAGCCACAATAAGGAAGAAAATGTCACTTGTGTTCTGTACGCTTTTTAAAACTGTTGAAAGATTTAAAATAATAATATCATCTAAATAATCCTAAATAATCTCACTGTGTCTTACTGTTATTTGAAAAGTGTCGCTCATTCCACACTGAACACGTCGCGTGCTTTAAATGAAACCACCAAAAATATGAAACCATTTCTGCACAGACTTTGCATTTTTATCGTCAATGCGTATCGCTCCTAAAATGGTGAAATTGCCACAGCAATTGAACAAACAATGTTGTCTATGACATGTTCTTGTTACGCTAGAGAAAGATGACAGCTGGACTCATCTATCTTCCCATAATTCTGCCTCTGCTCCGCTGTAGCTCGTACATCCCCTCCTTGCTGCAGGAGTGTTTGGCACATTTGCCAGACAGATTAATCAAAACCAATAACCCTTACAGCGTCCCTTCCAGAGAAATACTTCATCCATGTCTCTCAGCACAAAGGCATTTCCAGTGATCATAATGTTCTTGAAAAGTAACAAATGCCACAGAGCAGCATGGGAAAACCAGTCAGGATGCCGGAGTGGTGTTTGTTTCCAGACGTCCTTATGAAGGGCTTCCAGCAGGACAGTGATCGAAAGCTCTGAGGCTGAGTTGATAGAGGAGTCATGCTGACCAGTCATGATGACAGATGCTCTACCTGTTGGCACGTTTGCTGCTTCTCAGGCGTGACTCATCACAGGTGGTGAGCTCGGCTGTAGATTCTCCCTCTTGGGGAGAAATTCTGGTGTGACAGAATTTAAGTGACCTAGACCACCTCTGAGTGGTGGGAAAATGTTTTGAATGAATATCAATGACACAAATATAAAGATTTCATTTACTTCTGATATATTATGAACCTCAAAGAGTCTGTACAATGGTATGTCAAAAGGTGGAAACACAGGTCACATATGCGAAAGTTATATTACTATGCAATGAATCACTTTTAACAGCTTCAGGGAGCTTCCATCTTATTTAAGAATGCTTTACCCTGCTTTGAAATTCTCCCAACAAGAGCTATGGTGATGAAAATGTGTCAATGTCACTTTGAACTGAGGGCCTGTATTTATAGGTTTAACAGAGCCTCATTTTGATACTGAGCTCTATTAATTGAGCCCTCCGAAGACATCTCTGTGCATCTAAAATAGGTAGGAGGTCCATCATGGAGGTGATGAGGGACAAAGTAGGCCAAGGACTATATGAGAAAATAGTCTGAATCACAGAGGAGCAAGACCATCCGGGGAAAGAACAGTGGAATGAATGTGGGTTAACAATAATCCTGGAAATTAAGTGTGCCGACACTCAATAAAGAAATCAAGTGAAGAAACAATGCAGCTGGTGACCACGTCAGGTTAGATTTCTCCTGAAAATGCTTGGATTTGATGACAAACAGCTAGTCACATACAGTAAACAGTAAAGACAAACAGTCTACCTTGAGGGCTGGGAGTTAACAGTGTAAGTCACAACCTGTCTTTTTATAACAACATGGCTTGTTATTGATGAAACGGCTGACTAGACTTTATTGATCCATTTGTTGTACACTCTTGATCCTGACGATGAGTGACATGCGTGGTACTTTCACGTAGGTGACCGAAACATCACTGGGCTAATGCAAAGGGACAGCCAAGCACAAACACTTACACTCATACTTGAAGTTAATTTCAAATCAACGTTGTACTCTTCCACAGTCCTGAATAATCTCTTTTTTTACAGTCAAGAAACAGAAATACCATAGTTGTACGACTTAACAGAAGTATTCAACAGGAGTAAATGCGCAGATCAGAAGACTTCTGAGTCAAACTGGAAGACATGCAGAGCTAAAAGTATGAAAGTGTATCAACTTCTCACACCCTTCGGTCACACAAACTCATGTTTGGGAAATTGTAAATTATCCAGGGGGGATTGCTGGTATTCACTTATATTTTCTTGCTTGTCAGTCAGAAAATGATCTGAATAGTGCAGCCTTCTTTGTCCAGATGACACTGGTTTGGCTAATGAAAATAGATTCAATTACATTTCAAATCAGTTTAATTTTGTAGCACTAAATCTAAACATAAGACATTACAAGGCACGCTAAAGGGAAAACGGTTCAATACAAATTTTATTAGACAAGGCGGACATTAATCCAATTAAAAGCATGAGCAGTTCATTTTATCATAATCCTAGTTAGTGAAGTTGATTATAACTTTATACATATGTCCATTAATATAAATATCCCTTTCAAAGCAGCTCGGTTTAAGATGGAGTCTTTAACTCTGACTTAACAGAACTACGGTATATTCTAATAACAAAAAACAATTGAGTATATGCCTGTCTTGTTACTGCCCTAAAGATAATTAAAGTAAATAGTTGAGACATTGTGTTTTGTTTTGCATATATAAGCCTTTTAAATGCATAGACAGTAGAGACCTAAAATAAGCCAAAATCATAAAAATGTCTTTAAAAAGCTTTATAACTTAGCAATATTTATATATTTATATTTTATAATAATTCATTTTGGGAAAGAAAATTGAAAATCTTTTTTTTGCCTGCACTGTCCTCAAGTGGTGACATTTATTACTACAAGATTTTTTTTTTTTTTTAAATCACAGAACTACACAGAATTTCAAAACATCTTCACAATCTTTATTTACAGGTCCTTGCATGACAAAAAGTAAAACATACACACTGTGGTGACAGAGTGAATCTTGAATCTACAGAGAAGTTCAATGATAACGTGCACTCAAACTATGGCAGAGGCTCAAAATAAGTTAAATTCCCCTTCTTATCAGGATCATGTTTGCTGGGTTTTACGTTTCCTACACAGAGATATATCCAACATATTTAAAGCTGCGTTTAATATTTGCAGTTCACTGTGTTTTACTCAATGAGGAATTGACAAACGGGCCAATAACCAGTATAATTAAACAAAACCTTTATACAGTTCAGTTTTAACAGATCTCTTAGCAGAATCTACACTTTGCTAGCTGCTCAGGAGGACAGAGGTGGACACGGGCTTCATTGTTGAGAGACATTTAGGAAAATGACACCCCTGGCTAAAAGATAGCAGATTTATGTTTTTCAAGTGCTAAAGTCAAAGATGGAGGAGGCATTCTGGGGAGGGACTTCAGGATGGGCTGAATAGAGCAGCCCATGGCACTTGGATCTAATAAAGGAGAGAATAAGGCTTTTGAACCGGCAGTGGATCCATGGTGAGGCGCGTGGGGAAAATGATCATGGTTTTAATCCTGACTCAAACAAAGACTTCACCAGCTATGTAGCATGCAATCTGCATAAAGAATGTAGTAAAAAACTGTCTCGCACACTAGTCATTTTCCGTCACCCAAAATAAACTTTAGCTTTACTTTATCATTTCACAGGTGAATGTGCGTTAAAAGGACCTGCACAAGTTTGTGCCCGTAGTTCAAACTGAAAACAACACCCGATAGAGGTTATGTAGCCATACTTTTTTTAGTTTGTTTTCAACTCCGTGCGCTGTTATTTGCAGAGTATCCATCTATTGTTTGATCCGAAAAATAGGGCAGGCTGAATGGGAACATGATACTGTGCACATTTTCAGACTCAGTTCTGAGGTGTAAATAGTAGGAAAAAAAGAAAAGAAAAAAAAACGTTATTTTTTCCCCATATAAGCTAAACTGAACTTCTGCATGTGCATCATAGGAGCAAATAAACTAAGTATGTTAAAGTATGTTAGACAACTTTTCTCCGTGACTGCCCAGGACAACCAGGTTTATTTGCATCTCGTTTCTGGAAAACTCTAAACAGAAATGTAAAACTGATAATAGTTCCTTGGCTGCCAGAATAACATGCTTCTTAAAAGAGAAAATATCTTAAACTAAATTAAAGCAGCTTTGATGTCAGCTTTTTCCGTGTCGTCCCATTAAACATGTAGTAACTGGACAACACCAGATTTAGGCCTGATGATTCCTTCACACAAGAAAGAAAACTATAGTGAATATAATGTACGACATAGTACTTAAAATGAACATTGTTACTGAAACGTGACTGTTGGCCCTCAGGTTTAATTGGCTCTGGAGATATTAGTTTTGGGTGTCTGAGACAAAGTTTTTGTTGTTGTTTTTTTTCGTCCTAAATATGAAATTAAACAATGGTTGCGGATCCCATATTGCACAGACAAAGGCTTTAAAAGGAGACTAAAGGGCTGAAAGCAACTTATAAAAAACATTTGGAACTGTGACACACAAAAGTGGGTTAAACAAAACACCTTTAAAAAAAAGAAGCATTTCAAAAATTTACTACTTTCTCCTGACTTCCATGAAGCAGCAGGTTCAGGTTGGGAGGATTAGCGATAACCTGGCTACTTCCTTTTCACAGAAGCAGTATCTTCTTCCTTCAGCACAAACTTTTTCCTGAGAGCTTCAGAAATCAGTGTGGCTGAGTCCTCCTCTCTGAGCGACATGCAGCCTCTGTTGTATCTGAAACAAAACAGAAACAGTGTGTCATTAAAACAGCAAGCAAACGGCTAACTGCGCTTTTTTTTTTTTTTACACCAACATCTCTCACCGGTCTTTGCTCATCTTCATTCTGTTCATGTCCCTCAGTATGTCTGTGACATCAGCAAAACTAGTGGATTTGGAGAGTGAAACCGTGTCTTCTTCTGCCTCCCTGAAGTCCATGCTGGGTCTGTCCAGATCAAAGGTGGCTGAGGCCGTCATGGAAACAGGCGGCATGGGGTCGTGGATCAGCTCTGACACCACGGAAACATCTTTCTCCTCCTCCTCTTCCTCCTCCTCCTCCTCTTCTTCTGTAACGTCGCTGATGACGAAGGAAGCGGGGGCCATGGTGGCTGGCTGGTAGGACGCGGCCTCAAAAGGCGCCATGGAAAAGCTCATGCTTGTGTCATCGGGGGAGAGCAGGTCAGGAGTCAGGGAGTTGGAGCCTGAAAGATAACAAATGAGCCAGTCAGTTGACTTTTGTTAAGGGGAGTTTGTTCCTTTCAAGCACTGGATGTCCAGCTAATCACTCAACTAACCTCATTTCTGCTCAACTAGATTCAGAGTAAGTTCCCCTTTGGAAAATTTGACAATTTCATGAGATAACTATTCATTATTATCAGAGCCGCATGACTTAAATATTTCGAACCAATAAAGAGAAATGTACTGAGAAGAAAGCTATAAAAGTTGGAATGCATGCCATTTTCTCATTGTGTGTCTGCTGGAACTCTTTGATGAGTGATGACAAACAGAAGTGGTAATCTCGATCACTGATCCTCAAACTGATTCCATGACATCTTAGAACAAAAGAGCTTAAAGGGAATCAGGGCAGCTGATGGCAAGAGGTTATTCAATTAGATGAAGGCAGCAACTCCCAGTTTAACACAAATCTGTTAATTCAATTCAAAGAAATACCTTAAGTCTACATTGCTGTGAGCTGCCTGATGTTTAACAATCTATGAACTCATTAAAACCAGTATCAGTTTCAGTTTGCAGCTGCAGAATTCCCATTTCAAGTCTTAAGAAAAACGGTCAAGCGAAACCAGTGGCTTGTTGGGTTACCAACCAGAATCATTTGACACAATCTTGGCAATCTGAGCCCGTAGTCTGCTGAGCTCATCCTGCAGGGCTGTAGTGCGATTCAGCGCGGTCACCCCAGGCTTCCTGAGCCCTTCCATTCGTTTGCCTTCACGGCGGAAGTTGGGCACAGACGAGTTCCTGTGGAGCACCAGCAGCGGTGTGGGTCTCCATTCGTGTTTCAGAGGACGTGCGTCGCTCCTAAAAACAGACCAGTGATTCGAATCACCAAACAGAAGATCCCATCATGTCTAACCTAACATGTTCAGGCAGACATTTTAATGTAAGATTAAAGTTCTCTGATGCCATTTGAATTATGACTAAGAATTTTGGCAAGTGCTGGCAAGAAAAATGCAGCTATCGACTCTTAATCAAATCAGTGCAACAGCAATATAGTACAACATGCTTTTTTCATTTTAAGAATGATTTCATTATTAAAAACAACGCAAATGCTGTACCAAAGCAGAATTGTCATCTCTCTGAAACTGTTAATTGACATTGTACAACATTCCAATAATGTTCTTAAATAGGAATGACTTCAATGTGTTGAATATGGTTGAAATTTGAACTTGAGGGATTAAGTGGAGACTTGCCTCACTCTGGCATAGGTCTCCTCTTCATCAGCAACAATCCAGGCTATGTCTGCCAGTGTAGGAACCATGGGGCCATCCGTAGGACGAAGAGGCGGCAGGCCAGGTAGTTCCTAAACCACAAACACATGAGTTGATGCACACACAAGTAAAGTTACAGGGTATTTTTGTGATCAAAGCTACTAAAAAATAGAATGTTAGATTTACCTGGAAACATGCTCTTTGAGGAGGTTTGAGGGGAAGAGTTGAACCTATTCTTCTAACGACACTGCGGGTTGATCCATGGGGCTTATTCTGCCAGATAGGTATAACTTCCTGCAAAAGGTGCAAAAACATTACTAAGCTATTTTAAAATTGCAATTGCTTTTTCACACATTTCAATCTCCATCAGCAGTTCTGTGAGGTCAAAGCCAATTCTATTAGAAGTCAGAGCACACACTTACTGTTTCTGCTTCCATGATAACAGCTCAGTCTCATTCGTTGGGCAAATTCGCACTAAGACTTGGAGCTTGCAGCGTCTGAAGACCAACAGTACAGTTAACAGATGTCGTGTTACTGTGCATGCCAATGCCTAGGATTAAAAATGTGCAACTAGTTAGAACTTCTGTTGAGAGACAAAACCTTAACAGACATTGGTGAAGTACTGTTTTCATCAATAATAACACAAATGCTCCAGTTTAGACATTTTTCCAATACATTTTCAATACGTAGTGTCAAATATAACCTATAAATAATTTGATTCCTCATTGCATACAGTTTGGATTCATATTTAATACGCCCGTGGAGTCGACACTCGTATTGATGATAAAATTGAACTTCAAAATAAGCCAGGATGCATGCGTCAAAGTCATCTCCATGATTTGCACAATATATTATTCGTTGATACATTGTCGATATATTGCTCAACCACAAACGTCGAATACAATTGTAAGATTAAATTACTGAAAGGTCTCATCAAAGCTTGACAAGCTAGCTTCTGCTATCACTTTGTCCTCACAGCGAAATAGCAATTGTCATTTAAAGAGGAAAATACTACTCTGTTTGCTAAGCTAACTGACCAACATCAGCCGATTATGCTCATGATAACACCGCTTTCCACATTCACTAGTAATTCTGGTAATGGCAGAAAAGAATGCACTACAAATGACAACCATTTGTGAACTACGACGGGGGGGGCATTTAGGCAAATATAACAACAGCCGGTTGCTAGCTTAGCAACGGGTATCTGCACACGGGGACCGTCAGTTAGCTAGGCAACAGACCCTTGGTTGACAACTGTTTCATCGACGTTTGACAAAAATCTTAGATCATTTTCACAGATTTCCATCAACGCTGCAGAACTGTAACTTACAACAGATTAAGGCCGAATCGCGGAGTGCTTACACATCACAGTATCGAAAAAAACAACGCTTCTCCTCTTCGTCTTTCACACTGTTGTCGTTGATGAGGCCGGAAACCTGTGCCACTATGTCCTGCAATCTGATTGGCTAAAGCCTGGTACTCTTTCTTTGCCAAAACCAATCGGAATCGTTTCAACAGCGCCCTCTACGGATGAAGGAGAGCAGTGCTGAGTAAGAGACGTTTCATGGATTAATATACATTCTTTGGACTAAGGCTTGCATAGGGTGTTCACTAAAACCAATCATAAATGATGAGGCCATGCAGACTGCTGCTAAATTCTAAAAAAGGGATAGTCAGTTTGTGGATAGATTAGACCAAAAGCAGAAGTTCTGGTTTTATGAGAACTTATCCATTTTGAGAAATAAAAAACCCCCTGTGTTCCAACAAATAAACTGCTGGTGTCATGACCTGGGTCTGTTTTGTAGCTTTCTTTTTTATACTGGCTTTTCATGAGTCTATTCTACATTTTAAAAATAACATCTAAAGGAAAGCATCAGGAGATGTGTCATTCATTCAGTTACAAGGTCAGTAGATCATGCAGAAAATCAAAGGTCACGTAGCTTTACACCAAAGATAAATCAATCAATAAAATTATCAATAAAAGATGTATAACACCTTTCTACTTCCGCCTTGGCAGGCATTGCTCAGTCGGCCGGAGTGGAACTATCTTGACGTGTCGCCATGAATCCTTCTTCGCCACAGGGCGGAGCTTGAGTATTGAAATTGTTTCTGTTGTCTGCAGTGATATCATAACACTGCAACATGAAGACAGACCCATGTGACCAGCACCAGTCTCCATCCCCGGGCAAGACACAGGTCAGTAAAAACACCGCTCATAGTCCCCTCTATGGATCCTCTACGAAGACTCTGATGCTGATGTCATTTGTTTGTGCCATAGCTGCTGTCTCGATCATTCTGTAATGTCGTGTGAAATGCATACTTCCTCGTCTGGGGATAAAATCAGCTCCCAGCATGTACAGGAAGCAGTTCTTACATTCTCTTTACCGTAGGACTGAGACATTGGAGAAGCTCCTTAAGTGTGCAGAGGAGAGATAAGCTTACCCTGGACAAGCTAATTCAGACATTACTGTACATGCAAATTGACCACTTCAGCTCAAACATGTCGTATGAGTTCCATAGCTGCAGTCTGATGCATTGCTACATGCTTTTGACGTAGTTTCATGCCTGCTCACACACACACCTAGCATTACAAAGGGCCAAGACACACATGAACTGATCTGAAATATGGATAACCTCCTAATATTCTGGTCAGTTATGTTACAGATATTTTAACATTTAGGGGAAGACTGTTACATGTGCCATGCAACCCTGAGCTGTGTGATCAAAGTGATTGGAACCACTGTCTTACATGCAAATTACATGTAATGGCTGGCAATTTTATTACATTCTACTGAAGGCTTCATTATTCCCATGAATGTCTGGCTCACTTCCTTACAGGGTCATGTGGCTGCAGGTACAATAAGCTTTGCCCCTCATTAAATCCTGTGAATGTTTGTAAAACCAGCCCACATTTGCTGTCTTGTGTAGATCCTGTAACTGGGGCAAGAGGTAGGCATGGAGATTAAAAGGAGGAGGGATGCCAGCTAAACCCCTCATCCCTCGGCCCCTACCACTGCTGCAACAATCAGACTGAAAAAAGCAGAAAATGGCTCAGTCTGTTAGGAGGCCAGACACTTTAGGAGCCACCAACCTCGAGCCCCAGAGGAACAAGACCAGGACCAGCTACTTCTGCAATGTAAAGACCAGGTCAGTCCTCTGAGCGCATGGATTACTGGAAAGCAAGAAAAAGGAGAAAGCCGTCATGTGACACATTTGGCTGGCATGTGCCTCACATTTTTTTAATGTTTAGTTACAAAATGCACATTTCCATCAGGTGGTTTTATACTATAAATGAAGGAGTTCTTAACAAAGCATCATGTCGGTGAGAGCAGCACCATTTGCACAGACGACTCCTACTCTACTATAAATAACTCAGAGCAGACTGTGAATGCTGCTTTGTTTGGCTATCCACATTCAAACCCCAAAATCCTTGAAGTGCTGCTTATAACAAGGAAAATCCGCACTAAAGACTATTTATACTATGGTTCAGTTTACAGAATATGTAAGATATTTTTCTACTTCATTTGGTAGACTTTAGCAGATAGCATGCGGTTCAGTACCATACCCAACGTTATCATCATCATCATGTTCAGTGGAGCAGTTAAGGATTAAACTACCAACTATGGGAAGATGTAGTGATGTAATTATGTTCATTACAAAACGCTCAGCCCCTTGAACTCTTGGTTAGGTTTCACTTTCTTTTTTTTTACTCGGTTTGGTTTAGAATTAGATTAGAATCAATCTAACAATGCCGTGTGACACTCCAACCTAGATGTTGACTAGCGGTAACGTAATGTGCTGCTCCCTCTCTCAGGTTGGGATCCAAGCTCCCCGCTGGTGTCTCTCAGCCTCCACAGTTTGCAAAACCCCCCTGGGAGGCACAGCCCCAGGGTCGAATGATGCAACAGGCCAAAGGCAGCGACCAGCGGCAAACACAACCTATTATGAGCCGGCCTCTCAATCACATCCCCCATATCCGAAACCCCAAGCTGCGGCAGTACTACTTGCAAGGTGCTCCCGCAGTGTTTGATATTCTCATGCAAGACGCTGTGTGTTTGCATCATGCAGTGGCAAAGCTTCTTTGTGAGGAACAGCAACTTGAACTGGCATATAATTTTACAGCCCTTGTCTTTGCATACATTTTCATACAGAGAGAAATGGCAGCTATACGAGCTGGAGCGACTTCTTAGGATCATCCCGTTGCTTCCTCATGGTTCTGCTCTGTACTGGGGAACTAGGTGATTTATCATGTGCCATGACAGAAATATCTTTGTTTTTTTCCTCTCGCAGAGACTTCGTGGGATCTTAACAAAACTGTAGTGACAAAAGACCATGTGGATGTAACATCAGATGTAAGTCACATGTTCGTTTTTTACTCTATATGCTTTAGTTTATCCCTTGAGGACAGTGAGAAACCCAGCTGTGGGAGCAGGTAAGAGAAAAGCCAGGCCAGGTGTGGATTTACTGACACATTTATGTAACACCTGATAAGGGTTGCCAGGGAGAACACTTTCAGCTTGGTACAGTAATTGGTCTGGCAATTTATGGCCTTGAAAATGAGTCAGATAGGGAGTGTCCAAGGTTCAGAGATGAACTGACTGGCAGAGAAGGCTCTGACACCATGGGGAAACAGAGTCTGTTTAAAAGCCTCTGCAGAAAATACATTCCCAGGAATGGACTTTCGGGTATTTATTCCAAGGCAAGACATTTCTTTTTTCTATTTGACTGCAGGTTCTTGGTTGAAAATATGAGGCGATTTCTTATTTTTTATTACCCTTGATGAGCTCATGTTGAAGCGAGTGTCAGTGCTTCTTGTTGAAAGCTTTCGGCTTGTAATGTTAGCCGTTTAAGTCTTGTTCTTACTTTTCTTCCACAGCCTTTTAACTTTCTGTTTTCTCAGGCCAGTCAGACTTACTGCACCTTAGTGGTTCATGAGAGGAAGCCTGTGGTCATGCAGAATTATAGAAAATTTGTGATGATTTGGGTGCTGACTAGATAATAAAGTTAAAACCATTTTCAAATTGTTTGTCCAGTTAATAGAGAAAAGAAAGAGAAAGTTTGAAAGAATGGACATTGACTCATCTTAAGACAGCTGCAGGGTCACACTCATAAGAGAATGGTCATCTTGTGTGGTTGTGTAATTTCCCAATAATCTTGATTACGCCATTTTTCAGTGGATGACGATTTGTGTTTGACTCCAATCGAGAGTTGATTCTGTGATTTGTGTCATTACTGGAAGTTCCCGCTGTTTTTTTGTTTTATCTTGCTCTCTTTTTTTGTCCTAAAAATGAACCCCCATCATTACAATGTCAGTAATGCATTGAATTCGGTGGATTAATGAGAAAAATAATTGTGTGAGTCACTTACATAGGTGGCCCTAAAGGCATTTTTTCAAAAATGCAGCAGGCCTTTTCTGTTTTGTTTTGTCTGAAGAGCAGGTATCTGTTCCAGATTCCGCAGCATATCTTTGTGGAAGTGTGAATTGCAAAGATTTATTGAGGACTTCAGAAAAACAGTAGTTGTTTCTCCCCACGAGTGGTCGACTAACAAAAACCACTCGGAGGGAGTTTTAAGGACTGTCGTATATCACAGTAGTTTCTAATATAAAATTAAAATTGGGTAACCTATACACACAAAAAGTAAGACCAAAGAAAAGACTTACGGTCCCTTCAACTCAATCCCATTCATTCATTCCCACCCATCTTACTGCCCTAGATCCTCACACTAAATCTTCACACCCACATTAGGAATGTAGGACACATTAATAAACTTATCTTGTACATTTTGTTGAAAAAGTTTTGTTTTCATTATCAAGGAAATGTTTTTACATTTCACACTAGAATGTTGAAGTGTTTTATTTTTTCCAGGTCTTTTTTTCTTTTTTTTCAGGTCTGAACATTGGCATGATGTCATATAATGGCCATTTGTGGGTGGGAGTCGCAGCATCCCTCCACCTGATTTGAATTGCCCTCCTCTCCGGCAGGGCACAAAACAATAACTCCTGTCTTTTAAAGGGCAGCAAAGTCAGTAGAGCTCTTTGAACAGAAACAAACACACAGGAATTGTTCTGTGCTTATCTCTTGTCTGTATAGGGTCTCCCTGGGGACACTGTGTTTAGCGTGTCGTCTAAATTCAACAGTTACAGTGCTCCCACAGCGGACAAGGGCCAAGTGGGCCACCCACCCACTGATAACTGCTCGCAACTCAACTTATTCTCTGCCCTCATACCTGAAAAGGTAGGAATCAACCTGCAAGCTCATGGTGGCTACTTACAGGTAGCTCTCCTTGTGACTGAGTGGAAACGACACACGGATATAAATTTGAAATGCAAAATAAGACTCTCCCCTCTGCCTCTCCCCTCTGCTTTTTATATCAACAGTAGCAAGAAGCAGCTTGATCCACCTCATTACAGTCATGCCTCTGCACTAAAAAAGACTGGTAATGGTAGTTTAGTGTCATAAAAAATGTTATTGAAATGGCAGAAGTAAGTGTCTATGCATATATCTACAACCCTCATGTTGTATGGTACTCAGAAGTAACAATAGACACAAAGAGGAGGAGCAATGACAGCTGAAAGAGGAAGTGATCCCTCCTGTCTCTGGTTTAAACAATATGTTCAAGCCAATGTCAGTGCTAACGTAGTCATGACCTCTGTTCTGAAGCAGCTGCTCTCAAAGGGAAAAAAGGCATCGACCCGCGAAGGATCATCTCAGCTAGATCTGGACTTGGACTCCGGACCTGAAAAGAAGCTGCAGGGAATCACAGGCAAAGAATGTTTTGATCCACTCAACATTCAGCCTCCGTCCCCCTTACCAGAGGCAGAGTATGACAAACTTCTGGTAAGCAGAAAAATAACTTCCTGTTTATATATAAATATACACATGTTTATTCAGGGAGCTTTTATTAGTAGCTGAAATATGCTGAAAATTATTTATGATCACATAGTCTAACCGCATGCTTTTAGCCACACATGTGTAGTCTTTAGTGCCCCTGACTCGAAACTTGACGGGAGCCTGTGTGTTTTTTTAAATTTTTTTTATCTCTGTGTGGCCTTGTGATGGAATGGGAATGTGTCCAGAGTGCACCCTGCCTCGCGCCTCTTTATTTATATGTTAACTGTGATCCCGGCAGGATGTGGAGGCGGTGCCGCTGCCTGATGGACAGCTCTGCCTCCTGGCTCTGCCACCAGAGTGCTGTCAGGGGGATGGACCGGAGTCCATGCAGTACCTCAAACTGTTCTGCCGCTACATCACTGACCGCAAGGTGGGGATTACCCACAATGCTCTGGTCTCAGTTTTGGGCATGTTAGTGATCTCATTTCAGTCCTTTCTGTTTCTCTGTTAGGGTGTGGTTTCAGGTATCCTGCTGGTGACTCCTAGTAAAATCTTCTTTGACCCCTGTAAGACACACCCACTGGTGACTGAACATGGCTGTGAGGAGTACCTACTTTCCTGCTCTATGGACAATCTGGCATCTGTCTCCTTCTACTCTGACATTTCCCACGTTCACTTCAACACCTCCCAGATGAGGTCAGCATTGATTAACTGTTGCATAACGCACAACACAGACAGACTTAAATCCCATAAAAAGCTGTTCGGAATCATCGTTTTAAAAAAAAACGTTTTGTTCTCTTTTGATTTTAGGAGAAGAGACAAAAACCTTTTCCAGAAATGGAAAAACACCAAAATCCAAACAGGCAGCCTTTCGAAACAGGAGCGTCAGTCTGTACCCACCCTGGTGTCTGCGGCTCCATCAGATCTGCCCTGTCTACCTCTGAGCTTAACCGGGCAGGTTTCTGAGGAGGAGGAGTCAGACAGCAGGGACATGGCGGAGGCTGAGCGGGAGCTGGTGGGCAGTGCTGATTCAGAGGAGTCCGCGGGCAGCCTGGCTGTCCTGAGCAGTGCTGCCACCTTTTGCTGTGGAGGTCAAGAGCCGGCTGGCAAAGTGAAGACAGACCTGCTGGACACAGAGACGTCTTCTGTGAAGAGTCAGATGGCAGGTATGTATTGCATCCTCTCAATCTATCAATTGTTTCTATTGTATAGACTGTGAGTATTTTTATTTTCCAGCGCCTGTGAGGTCGGCGGCCGCTAGTCTCGGGGGTCTGATGTTTGTGCGCCTGCGGGTTCAGCCGTCTTCAGGGAAGAAGAAGGGTGGGGGAGGTCTCCATATTGGACCCACCAAAACCTTACCCAAACGGGACACCTGGCTGGCCCTGTCACAGGAAAGGTGATTAATGTTCTACAAAAGCATCCTTTGCCTCAACCCAAAAACATTCATTTTTCCATATTGCATATTCCCTCCGTCATCCTCTACTACTTCAAAACCGCCAATGATTTTAAGGTAAACAAAAGAATCCATAAGCAGGTAGCTATTTAAGAGTGTTTAATGACTTATTGTGGCTCTGGTACTTGAGTGCTACTTTTTCTTTGTAAGTTGTCTACTTCTGTGGGGTACAGTAATTGCTGGCAGGGTGTGGGCCTACAGTTGTTCCGACTGAGGGACGAGCCCCTGCAAATCATGTTGTCACCATGTGAATCATACATTATGTACTTCACTATCAACAGATCTTTGCCCATTAAAGCACCTAGCATGGGACACAGAACTCTCCAATAATGTTTAAAATTCAGAATAAAGCCCCCAAGACCTTGTCAATGAGTGACTCTTTAACATAGCATCTACGCCCCCAAACCAGGGACTATGTTTTGAGAAGAAAATGTTAAAACCTTAGAAACCTGATTGGTATTTTAATTCTTACCTTGCAGTAGAATAGAACAGCTTATCAAAATATTCCTCTGTGAACAGATAGAGCTGAAATAGGTTCTTCCTCACAAACAAAGGCTAAACGGTTTGCACATGGCAGTGTCTCATTTCTCGGTATGTTGACGCAGCTGTCGCTGCCGTTTTGTGGATTCAATAAGCCTGAGAGAGCCATTCTTCTCCCGCTGTAGCTCCGACGAGCTGCATGCCTATCTGAAGCGCTGCCGGCCAGACTTGTGTGTCCTCCGGGGGGAGGACGAGTGTGATGAGGAGGGATTTGTTCTCATTGAAGACGAGGAGGAAGAGGATGAAGAAATTGCCCAGAGGCACCGTGGCTCAGGGGAGGATTGGGAGGTGAGTGGGCTCATGTCGGGCAGCAGGACACAGATGTCGCTCGCACGTACAGCAGAGATTCATAGGTCAGTGTATGTGTTCCACGTTGAACACATGATGGAAGACACTGCAGACATTGTGATTTGAGGTGTTATGGGACAACAGGAAGTTATTTAGTTTTCAAACACATCTGTGTTTTATTCTTATCTATCTTAGCTGGTTTTGATGGAGGAGAGCAACGACAAGCCGGCCCTTGTCGCTGACAGGGAACCCGAAGGGCTGAAGAACGTTATAGAAAGCAGCCACATTTTGGAGGCCTCACATGTCAGAGAGGTGAGTGACACATTTCCAAAGTGTTCTCGATCTGGTGAAATACTCTGTGTGCTGTTGATCTGTGTGCAACGGCTTTATTCATGCCCGTTATCAAATTTGTGTGAGGTTATTTTTTACCTCTGTCTATTTTAAAAATGGTGACTTCCATTAAAATGTAAGCAATGACCGAGGTTGAATTTTTTTTAGTTTGTTAGCTGGGAAACAGTATTTTCAGCTAACAAACTCACAGTAAAAACAAAGCTTCAGCCTCTCATCCATTTCTGTAGATGCAATATAATATATTTTATTTGAAATCTTAAGGTTGTCTTGTCTAAATTATCTGGTGACTTTATTATTAGCTTATTAACTATTGATACAATTTTTAGGACCAGCGGTCCTTTTAATACAAATCTCATTGCTGTAAATGTCTTTTAAGAAAATTCTGAGTTTTTTAAGATTGTTTGAATAGAATACCGTAATATTTTAAGAAAAAGTTATCCCTTTCTATAAAGTTTTTTTTTCTTTTAATTGTTTTTGTATTTACATTACATAAACCTTTACTAACTTTGAAAGCTTAACAGAACATTTAAGGTAAAATTGTGTGAGACCAGTTCTGTGTAAATGTTTGAACTTTGGATTACTGTTTGCATCCCATTGTGTAACTCGAGTTACACATTATTGGCATTTGTAAAAGGTTGAGCTATTTTTGTGGGAAAATTCAGTTTTGATAGCAGAATTGGTTAGTCTAAACAGAAAATCACAGCATTGAAAATGGATTTACAATATAAAAATCAAACTTTGGTTCAGCTGAGCATAAGACCTTTGACTGGTCTTCATGAGCAGGACCTTTCATAGGCCACAACAAGTACATGATCTGAGGTCCTTCATATGATAAATTATTATCCGAAATATTAGTTCAGGCTTCTTTAGTCCAACGTCTAAGTTATGTGTGTGTGTTTTTTGTGTTGTGGTGGACATTTACTACAGAAGTCGTCATTATAATGAATAATTTGAATCATATCAGAGAAGTTGACCACAGTCTTTAAAATATATGGGACAAACATTTACATTCTGGTTTTGTCATTTAGTTAAGCTTTTTATACAGGATTACTGACGGAAAATATTTCACAGCTTTACTTTGTGATGGAGCCCAAAATAAGTAAATGTTTATGTCCCTTTAACGCACGTAAATGTGCAGAAAATGCTGATTCAATTTGATAACAAACACAAAAAAAGTGTAAATTACATGTTTTTTCATGCGTCAGGCTTGAAAGGGTTGATTTTGCCTTCCTGAAGCATCATAATTTCAGTTTAATACAAACACAGGCGGTTTTGTTTTCAGCTGTGTAAGGAGCTGCCTCCCAGGACGGTGGGCCACACGTGGCAGCTGGCTTACAGCACGTCCCGTCACGGCGCCAGCCTCAAGTGTCTGTACAGAAAACTTAGTGCCACGGACTCTCCTTTGCTCATAGTCATAAAGGACGCACTGGATGAGGTAAATGTCTGAACAGGACCTGAAAATGTGACCCTGTTTAAAGTTGCTGAGCTCACTGCTGTGGCTATTCTTCATCAGGTCTTTGGGGCCTTCCTCTCGCACTCTCTGAGGCCTAGTGAGGCGTTCTACGGTACTGGAGAAACCTTCCTCTTCATGTTGCACCCTCGCTTCAAGGTACCTTATTCCCAGCAGGTATCTGTGGTTAAGCTGAGTTACTGACCAACAACTCTGTGCAGCAAATACTACATCCGTGTCGAGTCCTAGAAATTGTGCAAATGTTCATGTGATATGTTGGTACAAAGCAGTTTCTGCGTTTCACAGAAAAAACAATGATTCTGAATCAATGGAGCTAAAACAGATTCATGTTTTAAAAATGGTCAGAATACATAATCCTATAATATCTGTTATCTGTCAGTGTTTCAGGTGGACCGGAGAGAACTCCTTTTTTATAAAAGGAGATTTAGACTGCTTTGCTATTGGTGGAGGAAGGTAATGCCCTCTTAACTTCTGCCTGCCCGTTGGCTTCCTGTCCCTAAGCAGCCCTGTCTCTGTCTCTCTGCCTCTCCTCAGTGGCCACTTTGGGCTGTGGGTGGATGAGAACCTGTACCTGGGCCGCAGCAGCCCCTGCTACACCTTCAACAACTGCTGCCTTGCAGAAACTGATGACTTTCGCATCATGGAGCTGGAGGTGTGGACGTTCAGCTGAGGGGATTGGATGACTTCTCCACGACTGACGCTGTGGCCGCTGAATGGCTTTAATCAAGACAGAATCTATCACTGAGCAAAAAGACGAAGCTGCTCATCCATGTATTGATAACGTCCTTATAGTGTATCAACAGCAAACTGCTGGATTTATCATTATCATATGCTGTGGGATTTAGCCCACGGAACAAGGCTGATCTTAGAATGCTCAGTGTCCCAGAGAGGACTCTGATGGTGGACTGCTTTTTCTTTTTTCAATTGTCGACTCATTCCTGTGGGTTGAGTTCTGCTGAAAATCTATAAAACTGGATTCTTTGAATCCTCATTTTTGAATGAAGTTGGTTACAAGTCTCAGAGAATGCACTTTGCTCTTAATGTGAATCTTTAATACTTTTAATGATTTAAACACAATGTTGTGTTTGTCCTCCCAATGAAAGTCAGTGATATCGTTTAACTACCGAGTTCATGCTAGAGGTTCAAAAACACAAAGTCTTACTCTTATAAGAGTTCTGATGTGCACACGACCACCCTCTTAAATATTTCTCATCTTCCTGTAACCACTAATTCCAATACACTTGTATCATAGCCAGTGTGCATTCGTACTCAACACTTCAGAGAGGAGCTTCTTTCATAGCTATACTGTTCTTTGAGTTCTTCGAGTGCCTCTGTGGTTTCTGAACATGACAGAAAAGCTAGCAAATTACTTCATGTCCGTGCAGTTGTGTCATTCAGCTGTAACACACTCAGTCTAATAATGATCTACTTTGCTTTTACTGTACAGTACTGTGGATGAATAAAAGTCAGCACAATGTGAAAACAGACATCTACGTCATAGATTTCAGCATTATTGCTAAGAAAAACACAAGAAGCTTTTATTTGGTGGGAATAAAATGGCACTGACAGGTCAGAATTACAGTGTTGTTCCTATGAAGGCTGTAGACAGGCAGACCACATAAAAGTGCAAAACTCATGAGAAACAAACTGACTTCTTGTGTCATACTCAAAAATGAATTACTGACTTAACGGAAAGTATAACTGACATGAGATGAGAGTCCAATATCTTCATTTTCCATTAAATATCAAGTACATCCTTTTTCCTGACTACTGACGCCCAATCAGAACACATTGCATTGTCTCTAAGCTATAATATCAAACAATTTTAATGTGATGTTTTCATAAGTATAAAGCAAGTTGGAGCCAATGATAACGAATGTTTCTGCCTGTAATATCAAACAACAGTGGTCTTTGGTGTAGTCACATCTTCTCCTGAACAAAATTAAACAAAAAAACAAGACAAAAAAGGCAAAACATTCCGACATCATTTTTCAAACTCCAACTATGAGAAAAAGTACCAGGTGAAACCTTATGTGCCACATCCAGTTCTGCTGCTTCCTGCTGCTTTTGTCGCCCGGGTCAGAGAAGGGCGTTCCCTCCGCTGACATCTGCAACAACATCAGGCGCCACCCGGCTCCGAGAGAGCTTTCAGGCGAAGTCTTCACCAACTGCAGAAGCCCAGCTGGAGGGAGTGACAGCGGCTGGTCCGGCCCAGGGGACGCAGCAGCAGGAAGGCTCACTCTGCCCGCAACTGAGAGCAAAAATACTGCATGCTGTGTTGTGATGATCCAAGCTAAGGTTTACCTTGCACTCTAGACTGACTTTTTTCATCACATTGATAGGCAGCTACAAGCAGAAAGAGCAGGTCTAAGTGTGTTTATGTCTTTGTTACTGCTCAGTGTGCAAGGCATTCGTAGTGGATCATTTACAAGTACTCCAAATACAAAAACAGTTTAGAAAACTTCAGTTTGACCAGGAGGGAATTTCAAATAAATAGTAACAAAGAGGATAGAAGGCAAAAATGTTTTCCAGCTGCCAACACAGGTGAGAAGGCTTCTCTACATAATTGTTGGTGGGTTTCCTTATCATACATCATTGCCAAGAGGCATGATTATGACTTCCTGAGGCTGAGGGACTCAGGCTCTATCACACACACAAACACATTACTGTGCCATGTATTCCTTAGCTTTCTCCAGCCCGTCTTTAAGGAAGCTAATGTAAATAGATGTGGAAGGGTCCTCAAACCCACTAGAAAAGCTGAAAGTTGCTTGCTCCTCCTCAGGCTTGATAGCTGTTTGGTCTAGAAAGTAGTTAGCATTGATGTGGTGAACCTAAAAAAGAGACGAGAGAGCCTTTACAGCCAATTCCTTCCTTAAAATAGTGATAATGAATTCTAGTTTATAAAGCATTATTTTCAATAAAAAAAGATATCTGGAAGGATAATCTACAGCAAGTGTTAGCAAGTGAGAATCCTTGGGATTTTCATGGAAACAAAAGTCTGCGCCTCATAGCAGTTTGCGTTGATAACTTGATTATGAAAAATATTTACAATGGTTCCGTTGGGAAGAGCCAGCATCATCTCCACGGGGAAATTGTACTTTTCCAGGTGTAAGCGAGCCTTTTCACTCAGTGCGGGGTTCCACTCCTCAGCCAGGTGAATAAAAGAAAAAGACAGGAAACTCATGTTAATGCACACATAAGGTAAACGAGAGTTACTGCCGTAACTACGGTTCTATGAATCCCGGATGACCGCCAGAGGCGGTGCTTCAAGCACTGAATGATCATTCTTGCGCATGCGCAGGTCGAGTACTAATGACAACAACGTCACCTGTGACCTGCCGGGGACCCACGTGACTCTATATAGTCACGTGGCACCCGGCAATCAATCCCTCAAGCTTCTCGCGAAAGCAGAGATTCCGAGGGACCAAGCACTCTGGCGGTCATCCGGGATTCATAGAACCGTAGTTACGGCAGTAACTCTCGTTCTATTTCATCCCTACTGACCGCCAGAGGCGGTGCTTCAAGCACTGGATGACTCATATCAACAAGGTCACGAGGAATCAGCAACAAGGAACAGCGACTACACCACCCACCTAATGGGATGTAGAGGCATGCTGCTCCAGAATTCCTTGAAGCGGATGGGGCGCAGCCACATTCACCCTGTAGAACCGAGTAAAGGTACTAGGTGATTTCCAGGAGGCCGCACGGCATATAACATCCAATGGCACCCCCGTCATGGCAGCAAACGACGTCGACATGCCCCTCGTAGAGTGGCACCTCACTCCTGCCGGCAGTGGCCGGTCCTGCGAGGCATAAGCCTTGGAGATCACATCCACCACCCAGCGTGCAAGTCGCTGCTTGGAAAGTGCCTGACCTTTCCGTGAGCCAGCGTAGCACACAAAAAGACTATTTGTCTTTCGGAAGGATGCCGTGGCATCGATATATGTCTCAAGGGCACGGACGGGACACAGCGGTTCAGAGGGGCTTCCGGTGTCGAGCCGAGCAAGACGGAGCGGCAGGGTACTGCCAGCCGCCGGTGACACCTTAGGAATAAATGCTACGTCAGGCCACAGTGTAACCCCTGAGCCATCAGGATTCCACCGGCAGCAGGGCTCGGCCAACGAGAGAGCCTGTAATTCCCCCACACGTTTCGCAGAAACCATAGCTAAAAGGAACGCCGTCTTCAGTGAGAGCCATTTGAGGTCTGCCGATGCCAGGGGCTCAAATGGGAGGGACCGAAGAGCCTCAAGCACAAGAGCAAGGTCCCATGCCGGTGCGACAGGGCGGTTGGGTGGGTGCAAACGCCGAGCACCCTTTAAAAACAGGACAACATCTTTGTCTCGGCCCACAGAAAAACCATTCAGCCCAACATGCCAACAGGAAATGGCAGCCACATACACCTTTAAGGTAGATGGAGACCGTCCTTGATCCAGCAATGCCTGCAGGAAGGCCAGTATGTCAGAAACTGAACACTGCACCGGGTCCTGCCCCCTATCACGGCACCAGGTCGCAAAGACCTTCCACTTGTTAGCATAGACAGCTCGCGTGGACGGGGCCCACGCATTAGCCATCGTATGCCCTATGGACCCAGTGTATCTTGAGAAGGTGGACCCCGGCCTTGCAGGGGCCAAACCCAGAGCTGGAGCCGGTCCGGTTCGGGGTGCAGAATCTGACCCCCCACCTGGGAAAGAAGATCTCTCCTGGAGGGGAGACGCATTGGCGAGCCGGAGCTGAGCTCGCACAGCAGAGGAAACCAAGTCCTCGCCGGCCAGTAGGGGGCCACCAGCAGAACCCTGTGCCTCTCCTGACGCACCCTGAGGAGAGTCTGAAACAGGAGGCTGAACGGCGGAAAGGCATAAAGGAGGGTCCGGGGCCAGTCGTGTGCCAGGGCATCGCGGCCCAGAGGGCTGGTGTTGTCCAATGAGAACCAAAGGGGACAGTGAAATGCGTCCCTTGAGGCAAAGAGGTCCACGGCCGCCCTGCCGAAGACCTCCCAGATGCGGTCCACCACCTCTTGGTGAAGCTTCCACTCCCCTGGAAGCGGCTTCTGACGGGATAGAAAATCTGCTGGCACGTTCTCCGGCCCTGGGATGTAGGCTGCTCTGAGGCTGGCCATGCATGGAGCTGCCCAGGTCAGAAGCCGTCGAGTCAAGCAGAACAGTTTCCTTGACCTGGTTCCCCCCTGGTGGTTGATGTGAAAAACCACTGCTGTGTTGTCTGACCTCACCAGCACATGCTTCCCCTGCAAGCCTGGAAGAAAGCTCTGAAGAGCCAGAAATACAGCCTGTAACTCCAGGACATTTATGTGTTCCCTGCACTGCCGCTGGGACCATGTCCCCTGTGCCATTTGACCCCGCCAGGTCGCACCCCAGCCCGTGGAGGATGCATCCGTAAACACAACTTCCCGACGACACGGGAGGGAACCGAGCGGGACCCCTGTGGTCATAAACAACCTCACCCTCCATTGGGACAGAGACTGAAGACACTGAGGCCCCACCCGGAGTCTGCGGAGACGATGAGTGTTCCGTGCGGGATCCAGATTCAAGCTGTTCAACCACATCTGGAGGGGCCGCAACGACAGCAGCCCCAAGGGCACTACGGCAGACGCCGCTGTAAGCATGCCCAAAAGTCGAAGGTACCGCACAAGAGGCGGTGCCATGCCGCGCCTGAAGTCCGGGAGCATGCTCAATATACCGTCCACCCGCTGGGGTGACGGGCAAGCAGTCATCGAGATGGAATCCATGGCAATGCCCAGGAAGACAGTCTCCTGTGAGGGAGTCAGACTGCTCTTCTCCATGTTCACATGCAAGCCCAAGCATCCCACATGATGGAGCACTAACCGAGTATCCCGAACCGCCTGGTCCCGCGTCGCGGCACAAATGAGCCAGTCGTCCAGATACGGGAGGATCCTTAATCCCTGTGCCTGCAGAGGAGAGAGGGCCGCTGCAACACATCGGGTGAATACCCTGGGAGACAGTGACAGTCCGAACGGGAGGACCCTGAACTGAAAATGCCTCCCTTGAAAGGCAAAACGAAGAAACCGCCAATGGGGCGGAGCGATTGGGACGTGAAGATAAGCATCCCTGAGATCTATGGAAGTGAACCAATCGCCCGGGGAAACCGCCTGCAACACTTCCTTGGTGGTCAGCATATGAAAGGGCATGACCTTCAAGTACACATTCAGGCCTCTGAGGTCCAAGACTGGACGCAGGCCCCCGGTCTTCTTCGGAACCAGAAAATACACGGAATAAAAGCCCCCTGCAGAGGGTCCACAGGCACTATAGCACCCTTGGCCAGCAAGGTGCCGATGTCTTGGTTCAGTGCCTGTGCCTTCACCGGGTCGCGGATCACAGTCATCCTGACCCGGCCAGGGATAGGTGGCCGGCGGCGGAATTGAAGGCGGTACCCCCGGGACAGGGTGGACAACACCCACAAGTCCGGGGTGTGGGCAGCCCAGAAGCTGAGCCGTCCCGGGGAAAAATAACCGACCGCCGGCCCCAAGGCATCACCTGCGGGCCCCCCGGCCCTTCGAAGGCCCGGGAGGACGCCGGCCAGACTGCGCGGCTCGAAAGGGATGAAAGGACCTCGTCCCCGCTTGGTCTCGAGCTCTGTGTCCCCGATCTGGAGCAGGTCTCTGGACCGATCTCTGGCCCGGTACCAGCCCCTGGGGCTCAGTGGAAGAAGGAGAAGGCCCTGAGGACCTCCGTGAAGGACCCACAGCCGCCCAGGTGCTGGCTGGCTGGCGATCACGTCTGTGAAGCCCTGCCAGCTGTCGCCTCGTCCGAGAAGCCTGAGCTGTACGGTCCAAGGCGTCCAGCGCCGCAGAACCAAAAAGTTCCCCCGGAACCACAGGCAGGGCCCGGAGGGTCCTCCTACAAGGCTCAGTAAGTGGCGACTGCGCCAGCCAGACCTGGCGGCGAGCGTGAACCAGTGTGGACAGCGTGCGTCCAAGTTCCCTCGTCATAAGAGCAAAGGCCTGCAGAGATGCATCAACCAGGCCTTGCGTGGCATGATCCAGTGGAACAGATTCCAAGGAGGAAGACAGGGCCAGCATAAGATGGGACAGAGAGTTCCCAATCCGGCCCATGCGGGCCCCAGAGTCATAGGCCTTACAGAGAAGGCCATCGGTAACACGGCACTGAGGACGCGGACAACGGGCATTGGGCCGCAAAGCCTCATCAGGTGGGATAATAAGAGAGGCAATGCCCGGTTCCACCGCTGGCATCTGCCCCAAGCCAACCTGGGGTGCCTCCTGCATAGCTGCCAGGACCCTGCCGTCCGTTGTCAGACGTGAAAGCGCCTTGGTGTCTGACCAGCAAGCATGGAGTTCCTGCACATACTCCGCCGAGGGAGGAACCATAAAGGCAGCCTCTGACCTACTGCGCTTAAAGAAGGCGCTGGAAGCCGTAGGCTGGGCCTGAGGAACACCAATCTGTAAACGGGCAAGAGCCGTTCGAATAGCGGACGTCACCGATTCAGCCGTATCCTCCTGGGAGGCGATGGAGTCCGACCCAGAGGCCCCGGAGCCCAGCTCCGGCGGGTCCACACAGAAATGGGTGCCAGAGGCCGCCACAGAGACGGCATCATCGTCATTGACTGACACTACATCCTGCTCGGGAGGGAGAGCCGCGCCGCGACCACCAGCAGTCTGAAAGGACTGGAGGAGGGCTTTCATTTGGGCCAGCTCAGTAGTGAGATGATCCACTCTCGTGGACAACCTCCCTGCATCGGTCCGTCCGGCCCGCTTCGGCGGTACCGAAGATGCAGCCACAGCAGACCGTTTGCACCTCGCCTTTCCCATCGGCGAATGAGTCCGCGGCGCAGCGCCCGCCCAGTCGGCAGGCTGCTCCAGCGCAGCCAACCGATCCAGCCTGACTGACCGGGGCATGACGCAACAGTTGGGGCAAGCGTCATCTGACAGCGCCTCCCGGAGATGTTCCACACCGAGGCAGGAGGGACACAAGTCATGCCCGTCGTCGGGCTGAAGTGGAGCCAGACAGGACGAGCAGCATAAATTATCCAGCATCATACTGCTGAAAGGCGTGATTAGCCCGCCACCAACAAGAAGTCGACACGAGCAGAAAACGCTACCGGCGACTCCGTTGTAGAAAAAACCCCCGTAGAGGTTCCCAACTCAGCATGAGCAGAAACGCCACTAGCAAACCGATAGTCAACCAAAGATGAACTCAGCACGAGCAGAGACGCCACTGGCGAGTCAGATAAACGACAGCAAAGTAAAATGGACTCAGCACGAGCAGAAAACGCCACTGGTGAGTGTAGAAAAACAAACTGTAGAAGAACTCACGCGAGCAGAAACGCCACAGGTGAGTGCAGATAAACAAACTGTAGAGAAACTCACGCGAGCAGAAACGCCACTGGTGAGTGCAGATAAACAAACTGTAGAAGAACTCACGCGAGCAGAAACGCTACCGGTGAGTGTAGATAAACAAACTGTAG
>JABUIW010000011.1:9416394-9429337 GCA_013363375.1 Menidia beryllina | reverse complement strand
ACTCCACGCGAGCAGAAACGCTACCGGTGAGTGTAGATAAACAAACTATAGAAGAACTCCACGCGAGCAGAACGCTACCGGTGAGTGTAGATAAACAAGCTATAGAAGAACCCAACGCGAGCAGAACGCTACTGGCGAGTGCAGGTAACAACTCAGCGCGAGCAGAGACGCTATCCGTGAGTCTAGATAAACAAACTGAAAACAACTCAGCGCGAGCAGAAAACGCTACTGTGAGTCAAAAGGAGCCACAAAAGTGGCAAATCAAAGCGAACAGTAAACCACTGCTGAGGAAAAAACAAACACTTACCAGTCACCGCGGCCACCGCCGATCCGGTAAGGCGAAAGCAGCTTGTGCAGCCCCTGGAGGGCGAGACTTACCCGCAGCTCCGACCAAACCCGGTCACGGGGCTACCAGCAACAAGCAGCTAGGAATTAAGTGGTACACACAGAAGCAACCAGCTTCACACGACCACACACCTGTCCTCAACAAACCTGCGCGCGAGAAGAACAAAGGGATTGATTGCCGGGTGCCACGTGACTATATAGAGTCACGTGGGTCCCCGGCAGGTCACAGGTGACGTTGTTGTCATTAGTACTCGACCTGCGCATGCGCAAGAATGATCATTCAGTGCTTGAAGCACCGCCTCTGGCGGTCAGTAGGGATGAAATAGAACTGTCTGTTTCCCACTAAACTAGTGTGTATTTGAGTTTTTTCCAGCTTTTAAATGCTCACCTGCATGCTCTCCAGCTCTTTGACGAGAGACCAGGTGCTGATGAAGCTCTGGTTGAGCAGAGCCAGGACGGGCGAACTTTCCAGGACCGTCTCCCGGAGAGTTCGCCCCGAACCTTTAAAGATGGGGATGAGAAGGAGACATTGAACTATCACAAATAGCTCTCAATGCTTCAAAGGTGACTTATATCCTCAATCATCTCACCTCAGCAGGACTGGTCATCTAAAGCTCCCCACAGCAGAATGGAATGCACCAGCTTGTTCTCGGCCTCAGCTCGCTCAAAAGCCTCAGAGAAAGGCAGATAGGGCACCTGTAGGGGGGCACGGTTGCACCAGTAAAACAGCTCTGAAAATGCTCTTGTTACACAGCAATGACTCGTGCCCGCGCTCTTGGAGACTAACCTTCTTAAAGGGGTAGAGGGTGACCTCCAGACGGCGGGCAGCTTCTTGCTGACTGATCTCTGAGGTCCAGTGAATTTCCTCAAAGACAAACTGAATTGGCTCACCGCTGCTGTCCCGACTGTCAATGACATTTCCATCCTCATCCACAATCTGGGAAGGAGTGGAGGGGCCAGTGGACTGCAGCTCCAACTGCAAACACACATTCAACAAACACTGGACATTTTAACCTGTCCGTTTCCTGATGTTTTAATCTAGCAAAGCAGTCAGAAAGCAGTCCCTGCAGCTGTACCTGAGGCAGGTAGCCAATGTCCACCTCCATGTTACTGCTCTCGCTGGCCCCATAGAGCCACTCCATGTCCACGTTCAGAGACCTGCGACACAGCAGGACAGGTTACCTCATACCTGCACTGTCGTGTGTAAAAGGCAGACAGGTGACGGTGTGTGTGAGGCGTTTACCTGTCACTGGGGACGTAAAGGCGGAAGTGGCGGACGTGAGACGCGTCTTTAGAGAGGACGATGTTCCCCGTGAACTGGCCCGGGGTGAACCAGAAGGGGAAGTCTGGAACGTCGTTGAGCTGGAACTCTGCATGAATCCTGCATTGGTCCAAAGAATCAGAGGTTGAGTTTTTTGGTACTGAAAAAATGTCAGTTTCACTTGAATCTCTGCCTGGAATGGGGTCCGGTGCGAGTCACCTCATAAATCAGAAAGCATTTGGAGGATATGTGGGACTGGATCTGAAGGGTGAGCAGCTAACTCTGAAGAGATTCTGAGATTCATTGTTTGAATCTCTACAGTAAGCCCCAAAGTGAAGAATGTATAATTTGGGATATAAAGGGCACAAATGTTAAAAAGCTAAGTCTCCTAGACCTTTATCTGACTCACCTGAAAACGATGTCATAGTAAAAGTCACTGCTGGCGCGGATGCAGGCGACCATGCCCTGAGGAGCAAAGCGGGTCTTGATGAAGGGTCTGGGGTGGAACATGCTCAGCAAGGTGTGGATTAGAACCTACAGCAGGAGAATTTAGGCAGCCATTAGCACGAAGCATAAGTGACAATTAAAACCCGAGATAAAATAAGAGTGTATTTCAAAGGACCTCTTTGCCCTTTGGGGTAGGAGGGTGGTATCTGTTGTTAGGCAGGTATCCAGTGAAAATGTTCAGCTCGCTGGGAATCACCCACCACGTGTCTCCAACTTCTAATTTGTTCTTTGTGGGGAGAAACACCCTGAACTGGCTGGCAGAGAATGATGACGAAGGCACTGCAGGGCTCTTCCAGGAGCGGAGTCCACTAAGTGAGCTGTGGGAGACCTGACAGAAAAAGTCCAGTTCAAAGCTCGTCAGAAGGGTCGCTGTGTTTTTGATTAACAGGCCAATCAGCAAGTCAAAAATAACTGAAGTACAGTTTTTCTGTTGGACAGTATCTCGAATTTACAAAAAACACAAAGATAAGATCAACTTATTAAAAGAATGAAATGCCACTCTGTTTCATGTCATTTTACCCCAAGGAAACCATCCTTGCTCTTGGTCATGGAGTCAAGCTGCAGAGGCTGCATTTTTGCCTCCAAGATCAAAGTCTCTCCATTGGGGTCATGGACTATTTCCTCCTCCAAATCCACTGTGGGTGTAATGCCTGTGAGGAAATCGTAGTTATCAGTTTGTAAGTGCATGTCAGAAGGCAATCAGGGTGAAAGAGGACTAATCAAAAATAAAAAGCCAAAATAATGAACCTGTGAGCTTCTCTGCGATGGGTTTAAACTCCTCTGGACTGAGGTAGAGGTCATGGTCGGTGTCTAAGGAGGAGAACAGAAAAATGCCCTCGGCACCCAGAGCTCGGACACTCTCCTCCTGAGGGAGAAACATGAGCATTGGAGTAATATTTATTGTCATTAAAAGCACTTAAGAGACATTCAATGCAGCAACCAAACTAGGAAAAAATAGCAATGTAATAACTTATAACTACAACATGACAAATGAGATAGATATCACAGACACTACTGCTGATATAATAAACAGAAACAATCTCTTTAAAGAAAATTACAGCAGAGGAGTGTTTGGTTTGTTTTATCTGACAGCATCAAGCCTGCTTGGATAAAGGTCAGCCCTGGGGCCACAGCTTGCTTTTACGAATCTCAGTCAAACCTCTCTTTTTAAGGCAGAAGCGTGCCTCCCAGCGTCTGTACAATGGAGAGGAGGGGGGTTGGGAGACCTACTGTAGCTCAACAAACGTGGGCTTAAAGCTACGGGTTGTCTTTCCAGCTGGCAGACAGGCCCACCCAGCTAATAAAAACGGGGAAGGAGGAATAGCAAAGAAGCGCATGTAGCTATGTCTAATTATTTCTGATAATAAAAATACATTTCTAAAAGAGAATTTTAAGGAGAATCCTACTGGATGATAATAACAGACTCAGGCTAACAAAAGGTCATTACACGCAGCACCAGATGAATTAGTGCAAAGTTTCGGATGAAGTGTCACACGGGCGTTCCAGATGTGCATCTTACATGTCGTCTGAGGAGCCGAGCATCTTGGTAATACTTGATCCCGAAAGCGAGGAAGGGGACAGCAAAGACCAAGAGCAGGGTCCACAGCCCCCTGTAGAACCAGGACCCGGAGCCCGGGGTCTGGCGCCCATTCTGCCGACTCTTGCTCTCTTTATCAAAGGTTTTTTTATCGATGTCTGCGGCCATCCTTCAACACAGCTACTTAGACGAGGTCATGGTACTCCGAAAACGCTCTAAAACAGCTGCCAGGACAGATTCTTCAGGGTGAACTTTCTTCTCCGGTGTGTGGAAGAGTGACAGAAAGCTTCGGCGAGACACAAGTCAGCGACGGCGCGTTTTCGTCAAGCCGTTACGGACGCTGGCAACAGCTGCGAAACGTTAGCTAGCAGCACAGATTTCTTATTTCCCACATCCCATCTGGAAACCTATGATTGTGGTTGGGAGCCTCAAATTGGCCAATGATCGGCAAACGAAACCGGAAATGTGGCATTCGAGTGATCAAAATTAAAGCTTGAGTTCTCTAGTTGGCTCAGACTTGAAATACTTAATTTGATACTCGTTATAAGCAGTGGCTTCTTTCAGAAAATAAACACGTTTTATTGTCTGTAATTTCTTTGTGAGGTGTCAAAATATGTGTACACGGTGATACTCGCAGTGAAACGTTAAAGTAAGATGTTGCCAAAGATTAGCAAGACATTCATTTTTCTTTCAACATTACTCTTTTTTTTGGAGAAAATGCTCAACAGTGTTGTAGTTAGCCTCTCTTCAACAGATGCTCTTATTTTAAAAAGAAGAGCCGGAAACAACCCCTTACTCTGTTTTAGCTAACTGTAACTTGGCACGAGAGCTGCATTTAAAGGGGCAGAGTCTCTTTGTTCGTCCAAAGACTGTCAGTTAACAATCTTCAATTATATGTTTCAGTGCCAGAGGAATCTTTTGGAATTTTTGCTCATGTTTTTCTCTAACATGGCCTCAAACTACCCAACAAAGAAGGACAGTTTGTTCTTGCAAATTGCTCACGGACCAACAGCCTACATAGATCGTAACATTAAGATATCTGCCTCATGGACGATTAAACCCTGGAAAAATGTGTAACCAAGTGCAAAATAAGCATGTGGTGTTTGAAAACGCGACTTTGGGTGTTATGTGGAAGCATCTGTTGAAAGACCTCTGTGTACGTTTCTAACCAACTTCCCTAGTTTGAACCTTTTTGTTCTGCTATTAGAAAACATTTTTGATGTTGTCACGTTGGTTGACAGTTAACAGCCAACATAGAAAACAGACAAGACAAATACGAAGCAGACATCTCATATTTATATAATACCTTATTTCTCTTGTTTTTGTCTGACACAATTAGGCACATTTTATTCAAATACCATATCACAAGGATCTGCTACTGTGTATTTACATGAGTAATGTGTGGCATTACTCATCTAAAGCCCCTTCCTGATCCAGGATGAAAAAAACTGAATCACAGCTGTTTTAAGAACAGATGTAACTTGTCACAAAGAATCATGTAACAATGCATCTGGAATTGTAATAATTAATAACAAAAGCGTGATTGACATTGTAAACGCTTCTGCAGTTGAGTAAATGGCAGTACGGATTACAGTGGAAGGCTTTCAGTCCATGTCCTCCTCCACAGGCTGCGTTTTGACCTCAATGGTTTTAGGAGGGATGTAGGATCCCATACCGGCTGCTCTTTCTGCCTCTGCTTGGGTGTAGGGCTCCTCTCTGAGCTGCTTCAACCTGAGTGGGAAAAACATGACGTAATCTTTATGTCCAAACCATCCATAGATAATTACACAGTGCACCTTAAGTGTGACTGTATCTTACCGTTTCTTATGCACTTTAGTTTTGAAGTGCTCTTTCAAGGATCTCATGTCCACAAAATATCTCCTGCAAACACATTAATTACAAAAGGATGAAGAGGCTATCACAGCTAGTGATTCAATCAAGCAACTTTTGACAACGCACATATGCAGTCAGCTCATTTACTCATACTTCCATATACTGTCAGGACATGTGCTGTACCATCAGTACTACAGTTTCTTTTATAAATAACCAATTTGACAGTGCAAACCCACCAGTTAAACTAAAGTTAAAATACAAAGAGAAACACCTACGCGCAATGTATGCAGTAGTGTTGTGCACATCCTGTTACGTCGTAGTCCACCTCCTGATGCAGCAATTTGGCAGCTGTCTCTGGTTTCATGTCTGAGTGGATCTGGTCCAAGTCTTTGGTTCTACGCTTTGTCTTCCATGTCTTTGAGATGTTCTTCTTTTTATCGCTCTTATGGTTTCCTACTTGCTTGGACTTCCCCATGGTTGCCACAGCAGGGCTAGATAAGCACACAAAATAGGTTTACTTATTATAGAGCATAAGGTTAGCATTTACATCTGCTTCACAAATGCTTTATATCGTTTTTTTGATCAACAAAAAGACTAACATTACGGCACAAAGGCCAACATTTCCTTCGGACAACAGATAAGCTAGTTCGTGTCACTGCAACAAAAACTAACATAATTCATCTGCAAAATACTGATGAACATATTCGATCCCTAATTTAACAGAGTTTCTAAAGAAACACGTCGTAGTGTGCTTACCTTCCACACGTGAGGCGGAGAGATATTGTTTACACTTCCGGGTTAATAGGACAAGGAAGTACATCTAATTGCCGCTGGGGGGCACCAAATATAACATTCTCAAACGTAATGTCCTAAAACCAACAGCAGTACTGATTCAACGATAACGTAGATAAGCAAAAAGATGGTCTGCAAACGATTTGATCATGTCTTGTTGTATCTTCAGTATACTAAACGTTCAAATGGGAACATGCTAGAGAATAATTAGAATAAAAAGCACGCAGTTCCTTATATTCGATAACCCTTTGATTGTACTCCTAATAGTTTATCTTACTGATGTTTAGCGTTGTTCTGCATCATTGTTACTGCCTATCTGTCCACATAATTGTGGTTGCATGCTTAGTTTTTAAGTTATTCTAACCATTCGTCTTCTGTATAAGGGTGCTTCCAATAATTGTCGATCTAGTCTTAACTAACTTCCTCTGTACATGTAACTTTTTTTTAAGGTTAACTAATGGACAAAATGCATATTTCAGTAGTCAGTTTTTGCCTCCAAATGCTTACTCAAATTTAGTATAAAATCTCATTGTCGTTGTTTTGCACCACGTTTTGATAATTCTGTACTTTGTTACCACATTGTATTAGTATTAGCAAACTAAACGATGGATTTATTATGTTTTTTTCCCCCTCTTCTTCTCACTCACCTTGGGTCCCTGTCGATTATTTGTCATCAGGCAGCTCAGGTGAAGTTCAGTTGACGGGCGTAGAAATTCCAATAGCACTTGAAGGCAGCGTTAGACTGCACTGCATACGCGCCGTGGCGAAGAGCGAAGATGGCGGAGAATAATGTCGAAGCGGAGCACGAATGGAGCGAGTGGGCCCTGGACGCAGCAGAAGACACTCTAATCGCAATGGAAACGTTGCTGGCCACGCTGAGAGCTTTCGAAGACGTACTCAGGCAACAAGAAATATCCGTAGCATCTTCCACAGAATACTGTGATAACTTCTGTCAGGTAATGTGTACATGCAACATCGATGCTACGATTAGCCTTACGTTAGCTCGAGCTGGGCTGCTTTTTTCACAGCCTGGCAAAATTAATCTGCGGCTGTTGTTGGCCTTCTTGCTACATAGCTAAGTTATAGTTAGGAGAGCAATTTCACGACGTGTGTTTTTGTTTGTTTTCGGATGTGGCTATCATTTTGCAGAACAACTCGCCATCATTGGCTCAGTTATATTGGTAGATGAGTGGTTTACTGCCTGTTGGCTGGTTCGAGTTACTTTCTGTCGTCACTGGCGTTTGGATTCGTTTAATTTAAAATTCTCTTGTAGATTCATATTAAATTCTTGTTTGTACATGTCCTTGTCACAGTTTGCACATCACGCAATTCTGCATGCATGTGGGGCGGGGCAGACTCGCAGTATGTTTACCCCCAAAATTTCGATTAGATGCGGTTGTCTCGTACACATTACGCGCCCTTTACTAAAAAAGAATAATGTTAAAGTGACTGGCACTGCTGAATTAAAGAGAGTATAGATTTTTTTAAAGTATCGCAAGAGGTATTATTCAAAGGCTTCATTGAAGTAAAAGTGTTAATATAACACTTAACAAATCCCTAATTACAAGCCAAAGATGTAAAAGTTTGAGTACATTTGAAAAGCTTAGTTCAATAACTAAAAAAAAGATTATGTTGTTTCTCTCTTGAGTGTTTTGTGAATCTTAAGAATAAACTTTCAGAAAACAAAGGGCAGCTATCCCTCTCTGTCTTTGTCAAACAAACAGCACAGACATCTAATAGTCCAAATTACTCCAGCAAAACTGAAATTCTATTTGGCATTGTAAGCGTTTTATGTAAAAAAGTATTAACAAAGTAGATCATCCAGCAGCGTACAGGCCACTCTAGCATATCCACAATATTTCAAAAGCTTGGTGTGACAAAGTCCCAATAACATAATTTTTGTGTTTAATATTGGAAAATAAAAGTGGGTCATATTTTCGGACGTAGTGGGTCATGTTTCAGCTCACTAATCAAATATTAGTGCCATTTTTGCTCTGTAGTGCAGTATTTAAATACAATGTTATATTCGCATCTAAGATTCTTGTCAGAGGAATCTGTCAGCTTTCCAATATTTTCATAGCTTCTTGAACAGTCACTTTCGCTTTTGCTGCTCGAGTGACTGCTTCAGGAATATCCAGTCAAACTTGGTTAACGGCCAAAGTGGATTGTCCATCCTTCCATTCTTTTAGCCGCCTCTTATCCGCTTATGCCTAGTTGGGTCGGGAGGGGGCCTGGAGCCCATGACAGCTGTTATTGGGCTAGAGGCGGGGTACACCCCGGAACACTGAGTACCTGGTCAGTTATTCATAAACCAGTTCATCCTGATAGTTGTTCACCCACTCATTGCTATAAAATAGGCACCCCCCAGTTGATTTTGTAAGTCTGCTTTTTAACAAAGTAGTCCCTTGCGTGGTTGATGGCCTTGGGGGAGGGATGAGAAAGAATAGTGGCACCTGTGACCCAGCTATTGGTGCTTTTAGCTGGGGCATTGTCGTGCTCGACCACTGTGCTTGAAAGTATTGACTTCATGATCAGCATTCAGAAGGACACCCACTCAATTCCAAATTATAAGGGAACTAAAATGGTTTGTAACACTTTTTTTTAATATGTGTGACTCTCAGCTCCAATCGGAAGTAGTCCATCCACTTGTAATTAGTACACTGATTTAGGTCTCTGGGGTAAAGACGTTATTCTTGGCTCCCTTTGAGGGGGTGACTTTATATTTAGACAGAGGGGAATTAATTTAGTGCCTTTGTGGACGGAGGCACCAACCAGCATTGCTGTTCTCTACCTGGTAAATGAGACTCCTGGGATGTGACTGATGTTAAAGTCTCGTGATGAGTTCATGTGTGTCCCTGTCACCTACTGACATCACTTTGATTATCATTGGGATTGAATGGATAGTTTGAATATGGCTCAATGACCTTGAAACACATTTTGGGGTGAAAATTATTTAGCTCCATAATTATGGATTAAATGAGCTTTCATTGAACAAAATGAAGGTATCAGTATTTATTTATTCAGTATTTATGTAGATATGTAAGGGTGAGGTTTTGTTGAGCAGATCCAAGGTTGTCCTGCTGCTGTCTGAAATCCCCCCAGACCCAATCAGGAGCACATCACCCAGAAAGTCAGTTGGGATCAATCAGGAGTAGACTGGCATGTCCCCTCAGATCCAGACAACTCCCTGCCATCTGATCTCTTTTTCTGGTCTGTTTTAGATTCGTTTTCATGCTGCTTTTATGACTCTCTGATCTTCTTTGTTTTTGGTTTGCGTCTGTAGGCACTGATGCACTATGCCGGGAGCAGGAACTCCATAGAGCATGGTCTGCCGCTTCTGGAGGTCTACTGCCTGTCTATAAACTGCTTTGCTGCAGCCCGATCCCACCTCACCGCGGAGTCCGACAGAGTGGCCCTCGTTTTGAAGAGGCTAGCGTTGTAAGTACTTCCAAATATCTCACGTTGCATCAACATATACATCTGTGGAAAATCAGTGTAGCTTCCTTTGGTTCATTCATTTGGCAGCGTTTCCATGTCCACACTCTCCCTGCCTGCTGTATTGACTAAACGTGATAAGTTCAGGTTCTTTGATTACTTCAGTTCACAATGGCCGGCCTCCAAATGCTGACAATTGTTAGTTTTCTGCACTTCCTGATTTCTGTGTTTTAAACATTTTTTTATTAGATATATGCGATTGAATACCAGTGAGTGTTAATCGTTAGAGTACAAATGAATCCAGTCTCTCACTCTTCCATCTCCTGAACTCTGAGTTATTTTTCTACACCAAGTTTCACCCTTTTATCTGTATGTATGCTGCTGCTATTAATTGATTCTTCTCCAATTTCTGTTCAGTGAGTGGGCAAATCATGCAACATGCTGTCTCTGTTGTGGAGATTTGCTGTCTTACTGTGTCGGTGTCAGGCTTTACTGATCTCAACTTCTGTCCTTTTCTTCGCTTGACACTCTTTGGCGTAGGTGTCTGACCTTGCTGTGAAACGTGTAATAAACAGTTGTTGTTATCGTCGACCGATCATAGTTAACACTTCCAATTTCTGGCTAGGCAATTGCACATCTAGCAAAGTTGTCATTTACATCATGGTTTCAAATTTCCAAAATCACAATATACCTTCCTAAAACACACAATGGAGCACTGCAGCTAGTGCCCAGGTGCATCTTCAAAAAGGCCCTTTCTTTACTTCCAGGACAGAGGGTACTCCAAAACTCTCATGGATACACATAAGAGGGTTTGAAACCTCTCCAAAATAAAGGCCTGGTCCTAAGAACAGTTCTTCAATGGTGTCACATAACATGCGATTAATGCAGCTACTGAGATCTTTATTGCGTTGAAAATGTTTATTACTTTTGCAGGACTTTTTTTTTTAAAGTTCAAAATGCATGTAAATTTGTTCGTTTCATAGTTTGATTATATTGGTAAAGCCAAAGTCCCAATAAAGCTCTGCTCATGCTTACTTTTATTTTCTATCTCCTTTAATGAGATGTCCAAATATTTAAAACACGATCACTTCAAATTAGCTGAGTGAGATGGCGTCTGCTTGCAGCCTGTTTCAAGATCGTTGGTCTGCGCTAATAAAAATCCAAATTTTTGTAACTGTTTCCAACTGCTCAAAATGTTAGACATGACCTGTCTAATAAAGATTGGGCTTTTGTTTATTGTAAACTGACTGAATATTGATCCAGAGTCTGTCATGTCATTGTTGTGGATCACAACATGCATATCGCCATCCTAATTCACATTAATCTGAAAATAACGACACTTTCTCATACATTTGTGCAGAAGTTTTTCATTGTTGCTTCTGTGCTTCCACAGGGAAGAGACAGAACGCTTATAACACATGACCATTTTTTTAATAAAGCTTGATCAGAGCTCTTTAAATGTTGATTTTTTTTTATAAGAATTGCTAACATTTTTCCACTGCTGCTGTGTCCATAATGTAGTAAAAAAAAAAAAAAAAACTTTTTTAAGTTCTTTATCAAATAGACATATTAACTCATTGACTGCCAGCCATTTTCAGAACAGAGTCGCTCACTGCCAGAGTTTTTTGAGAATTTTGACTGATTTTTCAAGAGCCACAGAATAGTTTGTGCTGTGACTATGTAAACACTGAACACACCAAAAGAAAGAGGAGACTCTCTTCTATCATCAGGAAAAGAAATTTTGTTTCTACCTTATTCCGTTCTTCCCCGACGTGCGTCTCACCGGCGCCATTTCTCTCATAGCGAACCATTGCGTTTGTTTTTATTTGCTTACAATCTATGCTAATCTCCCATCAAAAGTGGCACAGCTACCTAGAGGGTAAATTTGATAGTCCATACTCTGTCTAGAAGCCGATATTTACGGAAAAACCTTCGCCGATCGTCCCCCAAGCCACTCGCATTGAAAAAAATAAAAGACGTCTATAGACGTCTTAGGCAGTCAGCGGTTGGATTTGAAAAGACGTCTATAGACGTCTTTGGCAGCGAATGAGTTAAGCACTACACTGTCTCTGGATCATTAACATTTTGATCACCAACTTTTATCTGCTTGGGTTGGTGTATATAATCCCACCCAAACCTCTTGTTAGAGGAGGTTCCAGGCATCTGATTGGCAAAGACTTTCTTATCCTACAGGCCCAAATCGTCCTGGCTCTGAACCAGCTCCGATAGAAGAAGAGCATAGACGGACTGAACATGACTAGTAGATGTGACTCATTTATTACTGTCAGTTACATTAAAGAACTTGTACACTATATGACAAGATCTCTAAATTAACTTACTTAACATACTTGCATGACATGAATTAGGTCAGTGAGACCTTCACATTGCTGCATGTCAAGTTCTGAGTTCACATACTTCAGCAAAGCTCAGGTCTGATCAAAGGTGATGCCAGTTGTTTCACTCTGTCTTACAGATTGGATTGTTGAACAACTGCCTGCCGTTTAAGTATTCAAAGTGTTTCTGTTAAAGTCTGTCTCCAAAGCATTTCAGCAGCTGTTTTGTTTCTCTTTCCTGCAGGAGCTGTTTTGAACTACTGCTGTCAGTGCCTGAGAATGAGATCCCATATGAAGCCTGGGTTCAGTTCCACCACTCTGTTCAGGTACATAACCTTTAAAAAAGGATGGGGCATAGACAGATATCGAACAGCTGATTGCTATACATTCATTATTTGTACCTAACACAACTCTTTAGTACTCTGAGCATCAAAGTCTCTCTCTTTTTTTTTTTTTAAAAGAAAGTCAGTTCCTTTTTCTGACTGTTAGGTTAACTAATTTTTTGGCATAACAAACCCTGACTGAAGTGCTTTAATAAGCCAGCTGTGTCTGCACACTCACAATCTCATAGTAAGAGCAGTGCCACCTTTGTTTTTTTAAACTTCCTGATTCTGCCAGGCTTATGTGAGTTAAAGGCTGTTTAGTAGAGAATGGTGAAAACAGTCACCTCAGACTGATCAGCAGCAGTATTTATGACCTCTTCCTTCTACTGCATATCAGTATTAATCTAGAAACATCTTACAGTTGGAACACGTGAGGCTTTTTTGCAGCAGACAGAGATCAAAGTCCTCTGAACTGCCTTTGTAGTAGATCCCGCTTCAGTTGCTGTCATCAGGAACACATTTTACCCCTTACACACACACACACACACACACACACACACACACACACACACACACA
>JABUIW010000011.1:9386467-9407689 GCA_013363375.1 Menidia beryllina | reverse complement strand
TTTGCATATTTATCAGCCAATTCGTTTCCTTTTATTCCTACATGTGCTGGTATCCATACAAGTATTACCTTTATGCCCATCATTTGAATCCTATATAATATTTGTTGCATGTCTATCAAAACATCTGGTCTTCCTTCTGATTTGTTATTATTAAAACTTATTAAAGATGAACTAGAATCAGAACATATTACTGCTCTCATAGGTCTCACCTCTTCCACCCATTGCAATGCCAACAAAATTGCCATCATCTCTCCCGTATACACTGATAATCCATCACTTATTCTTTTGAAAAATTTCACGCTGAATTCTGGAACTATTACTGAAATGCCAATTCTATTAACTGAGTTTTTTGAAGCATCTGTATAAATCTGAACAAATCCATAATAATAATTATCTAAGTATGTCTTTATTCTTTGTGGGCACATATGAAATAGCTTATCTTTGTTCTTCTTGTCAAGCAATGTTAAATCAACAATCGGATCAGGAATTATCCATGGATGTATTACTGAAAGTGGAACAGTTGGACAAATATTTATTTCATTTACTTCTAGTTCTTTTGCTTTCTGTTCAACTATCCATCCAAAACTTTTTAATTCTTTTTTCCCTTTCTCCCAAAATTGTTTCAGTACTTCTTGAGTTGGATGATTTTCTTTATGTCCTTTTAACTGAATCCAGTAAGTCAAGGCTAACTGTGTTCTCCTTAATTCTAGTGGCATTTCTCCCATTTCCACTTGCAAAGCTGATGTTGGGGTTGTTCTAATTGCACCTAAACAGAGTCTCAAAGCTTGATACTGAATATTGTCTAACCTCTTCAAATATGTGTTTGCAGCCGATCCATACACAATACTTCCATAATCTAATACTGACCTGATTAATCCTGTATATATAGTTTTCAATGATGTTCTATCTGCTCCCCATTCTTTACCCACCAGACATCTCATTATATTTAAAACTTTTTTACACTTGTCAATTATTTTCTGAATATGTACACTCCATGTAAGTCTTTCATCAAACCATAATCCCAGAAATTTGAATTGTTTCACCCGTTCTAATTCTTGATTATATAATCTAAGATTTAAATTACCAACAGCTTTTGTTCTTGTGAAAAACATTATCTTAGTTTTATTTACAGAGAATTTAAATCCCCACTTAAATGACCATTTTTCTATAGCATTAATAGCTTCCTGAAGTTTCTTCACAATATACCCCAAATTGCTGCCCCTCTTCCAAATTGCACCATCATCTGCAAACAGAGAATATCCCATCCCATTTTCTACACTTCTAAACACATCATTTATCATAATAGAAAATAACAAAGGGCTCACTATACTCCCCTGAGGCGTTCCATTTTCAATAACAAATTTCCCTGAATAACACTTCCCTATTTTAACTTGAATAGATCTTCCCATCAAAAAATCCTTGATCCACTTATACATTGGGCCTTTTATACCCAATTTACTTATTTTAATCAATAAACCCTCTTTCCACAACATATCATAAGCCTTCTCTATATCAAAAAGCGGTGCACCTAAACTACTGCACACGATAACAGGGGCGGTAAAACACGTTACACGCCCAACGGGAAAGAATTCTGAATGTCGTCACTTCCGCTCACCCCTGCCTTTTACCACGAGCAACCCCGTCTGTCTTTCTTTTCGCTCATCATGGCGGACCGGTTCAATAAGGTGGGTAGATGCAGCGTGGATAAAATGCCTACATTTTGCCTTTAACTGTCATTATTGTCCATCCTGTTTCATGAAAGCAAAGAGTTTCACCTGTGGAATTGGTAGATATGATCATTGTTTCGTTTGATTCCGTGTATTAGACCTTTATTTAAGAAATCTGAGGCGGCTAGCTGTTACTGAGCGAACATGCCTTCATCATGGCAGCTTCCTTATCGAGGATAGTGTTGGCTTGCTATTCAGAATTTATATGTTGGACTTTGCCACTTTGTTACGAAATGGCGCAGTTAGGTTTAATTCGTGTATTTTCTCGAATGAATTGTCTGTTGACACTATCACACGATTTCTTGTAATTGGAGAAACCGTGCTGCGTTTACGTGTCGGGGCTACCTCTCATGGAGATGCTAAGCTAATGAGCGCTCCCAGCAGAAGGTCCATGCGCCAAGTCTAAGACGCGTGGAGGAATTAATACATTGAATTATGGGTCGTTAAATATTTTGATTAGCAGATTAAGTTGGCCTTTCGCGGAAGCAAATCGTTCATTTTTAGGGTTAACTGAACGTGAAATCCACATGATCATTACTATTTATGCAGGTTCTGCTGCTTGATGGCAGGGGCCACCTACTTGGCCGCCTGGCAGCCATTGTGGCTAAGCAAGTCCTCCTGGGTAAGTATTAATTAATGTTTACTGATTAATGAGACCATGTTAATTTCTGGATTGCTAATTTTGCCTCAATCTGTCAGTGATGATTTCATTATCCCCCTTGGTCGAGAATTACTATGAGAAGACTTACATGCACTACCATCTGAGATAGGAGGCATAATAATGGATCAATCTGATCGTCATTACTATATTTATTTGTTAACTATCAACATTTCTTATTTTCAGGACACAAAGTTGTAGTGGTGAGATGTGAAGGCATCAACATTTCCGGCAACTTTTACCGCAACAAGCGTGAGTCTGTGCCCAAATCTTGATTTGTGTTTTCTTTGGAGAATGCTTGTCGGTGATGATTTTTCTAATGTAGTTCGAGTTTAACTGACCATGAGAATATCTTACATGCACTACCATCTGAGACAACCACATTGAAATGTCGCTTTCCCGTGTCCCAAGCGTAGCTTTCTTCTAACTTGCCTGAGTTTTCTGTCACAGTGAAGTACCTGGCTTTCCTGCGTAAGAGGATGAACACCAACCCCTCTCGTGGACCGTACCACTTCAGAGCTCCCAGTAGGATCTTCTGGAGGACTGTCAGAGGTGAGAATCTAAAGCCAGTCACTTTATTGTGAGACATGGTGAATCCACAGATCACATCATGCAGGGTTTTTTTTTTTTTTTTTTTAGTTGACTCTTGCCTTGTATCTTGTTTTCTGTGGGTTGACTGTGTTAATAGGTCCTTGCTTAACAATGATGATCACTTTATCCCGAAGCTGACATCCATTGATGAGCCAAAACCTCACGGATCTGATTGCTGAGTTTAGCAAGGACCTACATTTAGTGCGCTTACAATTGTAATATTTTTTTTGTTTTTTGGCAAAGTGTTCAACTAAGACTTCTTTTGCAACCAGGTATGCTACCCCATAAAACCAAGAGAGGCCAGGCTGCCCTGGAGAGGCTGAAGGTGTTTGATGGTATCCCCCCACCATATGACAAGGTGTGCTGGCATTTTTTTCATGAGCTTATCTTCTCCTGCTGTCTGTGATGTCATCTAAATTACCCTTCTTGTTTGAACTGACGTTATGAGAGGAAATCATCTCTGAGACATGTATTTGGTATATATGAATACATTTATTTTTATAACTTTTCCTCATATTGAAATCTCATTTTGTTTTGCAGAGGAAGCGCATGGTCGTCCCAGCTGCTCTTAAGATTGTGCGTCTGAAGCCCAGCCGCAAGGTACAAATGGAGGCTTAACTTGCATTGGGAGAAATTATCTGTGTGGGATGTAGTTGGAAATAAGACAACAGTTGTTACTTTTTGACAAATGTAACGGATCACAGTGCTGCATTATAAAATTAATTTGTGTCTTAATGGTTTAAAATTGATCTCTACTTCTCAGTTTGCTCTCCTTGGGCGTCTGGCGCACGAGGTTGGCTGGAAGTACCAGGCTATCACAGCTACTCTGGAGGAGAAGAGGAAGGAGAAGGCAAAGCTCCGCTATCAGAAGAAAAAGACAGTGACCAAGCTTACCAAGCTGGCAGAAAAGAACGTAGAGGCTAAGATCTCTAAGTACACAGACGTTCTGAAACAATACGGTGTACTTGTCTAAGCTGGTTTCTTCTGGCCAATAAAAGTAAATAAATGTTTATAGAAAGTGTTTTGAATTTATTTGTCTGGATGTATAATTTGCTGTGATGTGAATACTAACGTGACATAACCACATGTAATTAACATTAAATATCATTTTCCTGATTTTCTTATGCACGCCTTAGGATAAAACCATGGTGTGCCACAAAGATTATTGGCATAAAGGAAATTCAACTAGTGACTTTCAAAATCTGCTTGGGCTCTTCTTACATCAATGCCCTGGCACATCTGGCTTCTAAAGATGGCAGCCCTGTCTTAAAGCATGGCCAAAGTAAAGAAAGATGATCCACAGTGAAATGAAAGACGACCTGTTAATAAAGCAGCTTTGACTTGAGCATAGAAAAGCTAGTTTTTACATTGAGCTTTAAAGATTGCAACACATGCGTAAAGGTGGGCTTCATTTGGTATGGAGTGGTGTAATTTATTTTACGCACCAGCAGAGGACAGTTTTGCACCAAGAATGAAACGGCTAAGCAAAATGTCCATTTTTATTTCTTAACGGCTTAAATGTGTCCTTAACAGAAACATGATGCAATACATAAACTATAAAGTGTTTTTTAGTAGACACTTATGTGCTTTAAATTGAGGCCAAGAAGTTACAGAACTAAAAACTACAAATCCATGTTTAATTTAAATTCAGTTCTGTGCTTTAGTTCTGGGTCAAAGCTTTTCAGGAAATACAGACAACAAAATCCCTTTCTGTGGTAACTATTTCACAGCCCCTGGTTATTAGACTTTTCCATGAGATAATTTATTCTGAGGAGCTCAGAATCAAGTAGAACTTCTTACAAATGCAACTGAATCTCCTGGGAGTGGATAGCTTTCAGGGCTCTTTTGTTGGGCTTTCTTACGCTTCTCTACTTAAATTAAGACAGACTCTGAGGTTATTAACAACCAGCTCATTTGCTCTCACCAGCAATACATTTGAAACATCCCCTTTTGTTCATGTTCAGTGATCCAGATTATTTTTTTCTTTCTTGGAGATGATGAGATTGCTTCACTTTAGATGGGACAGAGTGGACCTGTCTGTCAAAACCTCCCAGTCAGTTGTAGAAACTCAATCTACATCAATCTCAATCACTTCTGCCTTAATCATCTTCTCGGCCAGTTGAGACCAACTATCTTCATACTCGGCTGTGGTCTCATCAAAGTGACCTCGGAATGGTTTATAGGTAATTGGTAGATTTGACCACTCTGAAAAGTTATCAAAGCATCGTTCAAACTTTACCTGAGGCTTTAACTCACAATAGTCCTGAATTATTTTGGCTTCCTTGGACTGTACTGACTGAATGAGCACAGTCTTAATTAGCAGGAATATATTGCTGCAGGTTTGCATTAATTATGATTACAACTGTTTTTCAACTTAATCAGTTTGGCAGCTCAGGGAAAAACATTCATGATTCATGTCAGGGAGTCAAAAGGAAAAGACTGGGACCAACCATGCTTAATAACAGTAGGTGTAACATATTTAAAGCTATATATTACCAGGAAAATATTTTTTTCTGATTTCTGAGGTGTTTGTACGATCAGGGTTCATTGGTGTGGTCTTGGAATTGTCTAAGTTCTATTTAGTAACTAATAATTTTGATTCTGAGGGTTTCCTCTTTTCACTCTTATCCTTAATAATGTTCTAACACAGTGCAACATGTTCGTTTGGATATATTAAACCACAACATTACCATGAAGCTCCGGTCCATATCCAGATGGATGGCACCTTTCAATAAAACCCTATGCCACACATCTGCTCCTGAATTAGCTCTGAGCACCGTGCATAGCCTTCATGTGATTAGTTACACATGTGTGGGTATTGTGTTGTGGTCCAATGGCATTTCTTACTTATAATGGCATCACCATATTGGGTATCTTCCTGATTAAAACAGATGGTCCATGGAGGATTTGTTACATCACCAAAAACTGGCAAGACGAGCCTCGGATTCCATGTTTGTCCCTTTTTTCTGATATGTACTAAAAACAGACATGCCCTCTGTAAAAGCTGTCCCGCTCAGGATCGAAGCCAATCTGATGCCTGTCTACCTGCATTAAAGAGGGACATCATGCCTCTACTAAACAGATGGAGAAACGACTTTGACAGCTCCAAAGATGAGATATTTGGCCGATGGTGCTTGCAGCAGATCAGTCTCTTATTAAACCAGCTAAAGTGTATTGAATGTCTGATATAGTCTGAAAAGGTGCCTTCTAGGCTAACTCATTATGGTCTGTAACTACTATAGATATTCTCATCCCTTCCACCCCGTTTGCCTGCTGTGAAGTCGTGTATGAGGATGTCATTTGCAGTTTAACTGATATTTTGGAGATTTTAGGAAGGATTGTGGCTACCATCTGAACGGGATATAGATTAGACTTCATAATCACATTTATAGCTTCTTTTTATCTTTTGTTACCACAGTAACCTCTCCTAGGACATCTTACTGCAGTGATATACCTGAAAGATTAAACCACTGTTACATAGCCTTTCATTATTTTCTGCATTCAGCACAGCACACGAGTAATGAGAATGATAAAAAGGCTTTTCTACAAGGCAGCATGAGCTGATTGGTTTGTTAAGCTTCTATTTGATGTCTGAGTAATGTCTTATTGCTCCTGAATTTGTCTCAAGCTTAAACCCAGAGTCATTTTTTAACCAAAGATGGCTTTAAGATCAGTTTTGCATAGAGGAACATCTCAAGGTCAACAATTTGAGATATTCTTTCTCCTGGATGAACGCTTGTGACAATGTTATTTGTGGCACCATAATGATGTCGTACAGAAGAGATTCATCCCCTTGTAACCATCCTGAAATAGGGACAAATTATTATTTGTCTCAAAGGCAGCAAGACAGATAGGCAGGGACTGACATTGGTCTGATAAGAGACAAAAGTGGGAAAACATAGGCTTCACCTTGTCTGTGGATATTCATAAATTAGTAACTTAGACAGAGAGTATTGGACTGTGAGTCTTTTTGGTGGCATTGATGTAGAGTCACCGACCTGATCTGTCTTACACAACAGAGGAGGAGTAAAACTAATGCTCACTTTAAAGGTATTTGTCACACCGCAAAGTTCCAGCCATTTTCAAGAGTTCGTCTACAAACCCTATCTCTGTAGTTCTTCTGCTCCCGCCACATATCACAGATACAAAAATCAGTTTAAAGTGTTGTTTAAAAGTTCTATTTAACCTTTCCCAGTTCTCAGTTATTCCACATAAATCTGTCCTGAAACGGAAAAGGTCCACATCCACAAATGTAAGTAAACGTATAGTATACTAGACACCTGCAAATGGCAAAATTAGGAAACTACTACCCATACGATAAAACTTTTAAATCACCTCTTGCGCAATGCCTCAGACTACACAACCAATCCATGAAGAGCCCCCAATGTCTATCCATCAGTGAATTTAGGCGAAGTTCCTTTGCCTGTTGTATGTAATTTGTGCAACAGTAACACACTGTAAAAAAGCTGCAGGGCGTGACCGTGACTTATTTATATTCACTGACCTCAGGTGTAAGTGAAATAATCTACGGCGAGAGCGTTGCAATTCAATTCACGCAGTGGTGCTGCAGTAATTATTTCCAGCTGCTCGTGTGAGACATCAGCATTGACAGATTGCTGTTGGGCTCGTAGGGAAACAAATTAAATTAAGGATATGAGAACGACCTATCGCTGAAGCCCTTATCCACTTCACTTTAATGAAGCACATCTGACACAGACACACAAAAAACACACAATGGCGCATAGCACCAGCAGAAATTCACATCCTAGTGTCCTTGAGAAATTTGTAAACCCTGCGTACGTTGCAGATGGCTAACCGAACGTTTTGTGCCTTCCCATGAGCCAAGCGCACAACTTTCTCATGGGAAAATATAAAAAAACAACAAGAACAAGTCCTTAATTACACGGTATGCGTTAACGTGTGTACTTTGCAACAAAAAAAATTAATGTTTTGAATCACAGACTGATTCAACAGTCCTCTTTCTAACCATTTATCGATTACAAGTCAGCCGGTTAGCAGATGATATGTGCTGTTTATAAAGCCAATGATGTTCCATATCCAGCACGCTCAGAATTATGTGACTTCATTTATGATACACATCATTGAAATATAAACTTGTGAATGCAGTGGACTGTAAAGACCAGATCTAATCTGGAGGGTGAATGGAATGTCACTGAAAGCATTTAAGACACGAGCGCTCAAAGACTGAATATATTAACGTGTAATGTAGATTAACTGACGTTGTCAACACAGGATCCACTTAGCTCGACGGTTCTGGAGGTTGTGACCGGATTCCCAGATGATGGATTAACAATGAGCACAAAGCTTTTCAGGTTCCTATTTTTCAACACACTTAACATGCAGCATTTGTCAGGGGGTTTCTTATTAAGTCAGACACTGTGCAACCAATTATCGATGAAAGCTAAAGGATTTGCCTGTTTGCTTGGTGAAATGGTGCATGCTTAATAACATGGACTTTTTGGGTTTAATTGTTGAAAGTGTGAACATGTGGCATGTCCGCAGACTGATGATACACCCCTGGTTAGAATGATTTTAATGGCAGAACGGATTTTTTCTCCATTCAGTAAAAGACATTACTAATTGTTCTTATTCTGTTCTACTAAGTTTATCAAGATTACCTATTTTAACCTCAGTAATGTAATTGGCAAATTACACCTTACCCTCCTCATAGATCTTTTAATTCTATGCTGCCAAACTTTGCAAATATGGAAACAGTAGTAGTTCATTAAAGGAAACAAAAGCTATTAATTATTTGTCAATAAAGAACAACAAACTGTCTCCATGTTATTTAAAAATCAATAACATCCTGTTATCCTAAGAGTGCTGCAGAAAAACCAGAGCGGTGCATTTGTGACTTCAAGACTGGAACATTTGATGTGTTCATTATTGGGCTGTTCCAAAGATTCTCTGAAAAGCCCCCAGCTGATTCAACATTTAAATATCTTTTGCCCTATAATGCCATATGACTCCTATTTGATACATACAGTTTCTGAAATATTTGTATCTGATACCTTTTGCATCATTTAAAGGTATAAACATTGCTCATTACCCTTTTCTACACAGTCAGATACACCTGATAACAGTGGGCAGAAGACTAAACAACAATAATTTTACATATCACATTCAATTATTTTTTTTGGTCATGTTGTTAAAGGGCCAAATAAAAACTTCACACAAAACTGAAAATATATATATTTTTCTTGGATCTGGCTTTACAGCATTTAAGGGAGTTTCACCTCGGTTAACTTGTTTTTAAGTGAAAAGTGTTGGTTTTCTTAGCCAGGACTTTTGGATTTTGACCTGTTGCATCTAATTTCAAGCCTGATGAATTGCAATTACTTTATTGTACTTGAATTTGACTGTAACTGTGACGTACCTTGGTATTACACTTGCTGTGATTTGGCACTGTTGAAAATTGAATCGATCAGTGGTGGTAAATTCACCAGTACCACATTCAGAGTCACACAGGGAAGTAGCACATGCGGCATTTAAACCACAACAACTGCTTTTTAAATGTGTTCCCTCAAAGATATTCTGTGATTTGCCCTGAACATTATAGGGTTGATTGTTTAATGGAACAACATTTTTACTGAAGCTGTATGACTCAAATGTATTTCACATGGATTTAGTATATTGGAGAGGAGCATCTGCTGGTTTTCCAGTTGTCTTTCTAGGCTCCATTAGCAAGACCAGGGGTTAGAAACTGGCATTAAAACATATGTGGACGTGTGTCTCTCCTGCTGTTCAATCGATTTCTGCACAGCATGGAAACCTTAAATGCTATAAATGAATCTTCAAGTGCACAGACACACACATATATTTGCACAGAGACAGACTAACCACTTCAGCTAATGCTCACCCAGAACAAATTCCATCTCTAATTAACAATTTGAACCTTGCTGTTAAAGCTGTAAATATGTTTTTTAATTTATGTTCATTAAGCCATGTGAATATCTTCTTCGAGTAAAACACATATTAAGCGTGGCCATTAATGTCACACATTAATTGTCAGAGGTTTAAAGAAAGAAGAAAAAAGCAATTTTCTTAGCTCAAACAATTCACAGGTTAACAGCAACCCAGAAAAAAAATCCCTTTCACTTCAGGTTTCATAGCTTCATAATTTTCTTTCTGTTAAAAGGGCCTGTTTTTTCCTGACAAAGCATGAAATAATATACATAATAAGTATATATACTGTATATACATTCAAGCTCGTATTCAAGGATGCATAAAGTTTTGACTCAGAAAAGGCACTTCGATCTCTTCTGTATATGAAAGATGCATATAATTTTAAATTATAAATAAACAGCATGTTGGTAGACACTCTCTAGTAACAGATAAGTCTCTTCCTCTTCCATATACTGTTGCCAAAATACCTCAGTATACTGTTAAATTCATAGTTGGTGCACTGCAAAGAGAAATGCCATAATCCCTCTTGTTTTTGTTCCTACATACAACAAGTCTGTTGACAGAGTATATACATTTCATTGCAGCCCTAAACTTTTTTTGTATATTTTCCCTAATTTTACGTCTCGACACAGGTCTGTATAGATGATTTCAGATAAGGACAAAGATGCAGAACAAGATATTGCGCTGAGTCACAAAGGCTGTAAGAAAAGATTCCAAAACTTGAGCCCCATTGAAGCTAAGCAATCAAATCAGACTTTTTTGGGTGACTTTCAAATATTAAAGTCAACAGTCACTGAAAGTTATTTTCATTTCCAAATCTTGGTTTTAATAAGATATGTTGGCCCAACGGGAGAGAAAACTAACTTTTTGCTGTTTGATAAGAAAGATTACCCCACCTGCAGGCAGCCCACACTTCAAAATAGCTCTGAGGCTTTCCAACCATTTTTTGTCCTTGTGCAATGTATTGTACAAAGGGTTCTGCTCATTTACATGTGAAAAAGTGAGCAGGACAGGGCAGTTTTCCAGGATACTTGATCCCAGCAATAGCAATGATTTCAAAAACATTGATGTCAGTGGGAAAAATGCCAACAGCCATAAAGTTTTAGTATAGATTTTTTTTCTCTCAAGCAACAGTGATCAGGGGTGTCTATAGTCATATTTAAACCTCTGACAAATACTGAATGTTGCATGGGTGAATAAGAAGTCTCTTTCTACACTGTGCTCTGCAGAGTAGTCACAGGGGAGCCTCTGCTTCTTTCATGTTCTCACACAGTGTCATTAATCAATTCACCCTGAAGCCTAACGCTTGCCTGGCAAAAACACATTCAGAGCTAATTCTTCCCACCTCAGTTCAATTCTATCAGAATGAAATTATTATTTTTTGCCCTTCTCTCAGTTTTTTTAAACTTATCATTGTATACCAGAATATCACTTGTGTTGGAATTCCATGTGAAAACACTGTCATCCCCATCTACCCTTGAGATGATGCGCAGTGAAAAGTCAGTAGAAACACGCTTCAGTAACTTGAGGAAGATTCACAATGGACTAGCTGCTTTTGCTCTGTTACCAGAGCACTGCAGGCTGTACTTTAATGGATGATTCTCTAGCTTATGTGGAGTTCATTAATATGCAACATACTGTTACTGTCCAACTAAAGGCTCCTCCTGCAAATGTAGGGTTTCTTGCTTTGGTTCTCTGCACAAATCTAATCTTTTAACTCTTGCTCTTCAAATCAAAAGTTGTAAAAAGAAAACCATTTCTATCATTATGACCTTAAGTCATCCTATTTTTAAGATTCAAGAAGATTGCACATCTCTTATTTGAGCCACTGGGCAAAAGTCATGTACTCCATTTACTCTTAGTTGAATTAGTGTCAGTGTGGTAAAGTTCAGTCCAGTCAGATAAAAGCGTTGAATCTGTACTCTGTGGCGTTTGCACTCTTGATGATTGTGGAATAAAAATCCACCCACTGCTATCATCTGCTGTTTGTGCCTTTTTGGATTGAAAACCTTTAAAAAAAGAGGCAGTTGTTTCTCAGTAAGATTTTTCTCTGGCTCTCACTCTTCTCTCTCTACCTCCCATCAGACAAGAGAAAGAGGAAAATAAGGTGGCTATCTGCCAATCTCTTCAGATCCATGGACAGTTGTATTTAACACCATTAGCAAGTTGCACAAAAAGGCCATCTACATTGACACGAGGAGATGAAGACTGGATCAGAAGGAGGCATTTTAGCCATTTTACTAACATCAGTGCCACCAGAACATGATTTCAATGCTAATGCATTTTAAAACCTGTGAACAACAATCCATATGTGTGCCTCATTTGTCTAATTTGTTTGGAATGCATCCAATTACCACAAAAATCTGGGGATTCTAGTGTTTATTCGAACATAGATTGTAAGCGACATGAAGAAATGAAGACACAGTACAAGTCCTCTGTGGCAATAGCAAGAAATAATTAATGTCAATGTGTGACTTGTTAGCTGCTTGCTGGTTAAACTTCCAATGATTCTGCAATTTTCCCCGTGGTTTTCATTGATTTCAGCACACTTTTCCCTTTTTAATGAACAGTGAATAACATATTTGCTAAATCCAATTTCTTATCTAATCTTTTTATGCATCATGCTTTTATATGAGCATACAAGCACTCCTTCATGTTGAATTACTCTAAGGCTTTGGTGTTTGGCTTCATCAAGTATAAAAGTCGGACAAATGTAACAGTCTCAAGGTCCTTGTTGGCCAAAAGGGCTTGATGTCCAAAATGAAAAACAGAAGTTAATGTTAATCCAGGGCATGTAAGAAAATGTACTGCAGAACATGTCTGAGCCGTGGCACCCGGAACACACACATTGGCATGCTTTAAAGAAAGAAATTGCCAGAAAAAGAGTGTTTTTACTGCTCTTACTGGAAGGACCACTGATGACTATATTCAAAATAATCTTTCCCATTTGCATGCAAAATGAAAGCCTTCCTCCTTCTTAGACTGAATCTGATTTAACCTTCATGCTGACTTTCAGTTATATCATAAATTACTTGAGAAATGTACTCATTTATTCTGTTAGGTTTTTGCTCTTTCCCAGCAACCGAGTAAAGTATATTAAAACCATTTTTAAGTTATAGGCATTATGCCAGATTGAAAAAGTCAACAACCAAATCTCATATGATTGGTCTCTTACACATGTATAAATTTAACTGTCGTGTAAAAGTGATCTGGGTTTTTACTCACAAGACCAACGTTGCTAAATGGCTTTCCGAGTTAAAAAAAACTTGAATCAAAGCCATGAAAAACAGTCCCCACAGGGTTGTGTGTCACAGGAGCACACAGAGTAAATCAAAATTTAAATCTTATACCTGCTCTAAAACATACTCTCATCTTGATACTTCTTTCTGCAGAGTGAAGGTGGATTCCATACGGTGGATGAACTGCTTTGCTTTAGTCGTAACCAAAATCTGAACCATGTATTGTTTCAACCCTGCTTTCCTCCACAAACATGGATGATCTAAAGACACCCTGAAGAAAAAGAAGTGGGAGATAAATCTTAGCTGATATTTGCTGCGTTCAAGGGGGTGGTAAAAAGAGGTGTGCGTAGTGAGCAGAATGCTGTGGGCATCAAAGAAGGCTTTAATCATCTGTGAGATCAGCACTGAGGTGAGGAATCGTATAAAGGTCTTGAGTGGATCCATTGTTTCTGTCAACAGGCAGGATGGTGCCGAAAGCTGCAGGTGATCATACTGTCTTTCATTGTTTGTGTCTGCCCCTCTACTGACCTTACGAAAATCACTCACTGTACATACAGGAGCACTGATGAGTGATGCTTCAGACCCGCACAGTGCTGCCTGCATGAGCCCTCGCTCACTGCTGCAGCTGCTGGAAGAACCAAGAGGGATTTGTTTGTTTGTTCTGAAAACCTCACCATACACAGACTTAGAGAAGCATATACTGTGATGCCTTTTATCATATTCTTATTAATAAATCCTCTGGCGCTGGAGTGTCAGTCCTACTCCTTTAGTTTTACTCGAGTGTCTGGAAGTGCTGTGTCCATCCACTGTCAGCTTAACTGAATGAAAATCCCTCTGTGAAAAAAAAAGAAAAGAAAAGTCATTGTCCCTTGTCATCTGACAAAAAAAAAAAAACTATTGCAAGACAAGAGACGGTGAACTTTTACGTAGTCCTTCTTTGCTTTGTTTTTGTCTAATATATATTTTTCAAACTCAGGTTGAAAATCCTGTAGTGAGATAGAGGTGAGGAATGATGGTTCAGATAACCACTGAGTAATTTCTGCATTCCCAGCTGAGTAAATGCAGCTTGAAATGTACTAATGTCTGAATACTGTATTGTCTTTCCAAACACAAACATAAAATGGGAATAATGCAAAAAGCCTAATGATTTTAGAACAAAGCAAAACCGAAATTTCCACTGTGGACCCCCGTATGGGTCCACAGTTTGACAGGAGCTTTGGGGTTTAGTTTACATACTATCATTTTACAGCAGGGGTTGCGTACCAGTTATTTAATGATGAATATGTTCATTGGCTATTAAGAAAAGGTACATTTGAAATACAAATAGTCTCGTATGATCTCTTGAAAAGTTATTTTCAAAATTCATTAATATTTGGAGTCAAATCCTTAGTTGCTGATTTCATTATCATTCGGTTGCTTTTGAGGGACCCCGCAGGGAAAATTTCATTGTAAAAAAAAAAAATTGCTCACAAAGGTAGATGTATAAAATAGTTGGCGCTTATGTAGAACCTGATATTCTGTGCTGGACCAATGCTCTGGGTCAGGCTTTTCTATTCTGTTTACATCTTGCTTGAAGTTGTGTTTTTTGGCCTTGGTTAACATTCCAGTATATTTCTGTGTTTTTTGTGAGAAAAAAGGTATTAAAACCCTGTTTAATTTACAAATGTTCGTTATTACTAGTTATAGGAAATGATAATAAAATGAAACATAGCGAGGGAAAAGCTCAAATTAAAGCGACAAAAGCTGCTGACTTTATCATGTTTGCCCCTTCTGGTTGGGAGAATGAGCTCATGTCTAGCAGTGCACTTGTGATTAAACTGCAGAGAGAATTGTGTTAAACCAGAAGCATGCCGAGGTGATAGGAATAATTCGAAGGATTAATCATTACAGCTGATTGTGGGCTGCCATGGAAAAAAACCCCCATTTGAAATGACTTTCTAGTTTCTGTCATTCTTATTAACACTCTGTCCTTTGTGTCTCTTTTGTCTTTCATCATTTCACTCTTGCCTGCTTTGTATGAGCCATGCTGTGGGAAGCAGCATAATCTGTTTCCAGTTGGAAAATTACTTGCTCCAAACACAATAAATCACCACTGATAAAAGCTATATTTTGAAGCTAATGAACATGCACCGGTGACTTTGGATGCCATTTAAATGCTTTGACTACAAAGTGACTTTTGTGCTATAGGTATGGAAGGTGTGTCGTATAAATAAAATATGTGTGAAGCACATTGCAATATGGAAAAGAAGATCCAAGGAAGTCAGTTTCCTCTTTGTTAAAAAAATAAGTCTCAGCATATTGATCTTGAATAATAAGTCATCATCTCAGCTAAGACAACTGAGGAATAAAGAGTCTACGCCAGAGCCTTTTTTGTATGTGGTGTTGTTATCTTACAAATGTGATTCCTTAAAAGTTTACGGTTGCATTGCATACCTTCCCTTCCTTAGTTAAATGCTATGGTTGAATTATGTATTTTAGAAATGGTTGGAGTTAGGGGTTAAACTTTAGAGGTGGCGGTTCTCAGTTTGTGATGTGTACCTGCATAAGATATCAGAATAAAACTCTTAATTTAATAAAAATATCAACCATCTGATATCAAATGACGACAGGAGAAGCCTATTTTTAAGGTTCAATCTACCATGAAAAGTTGCCAAATTAGTCTAAATGTTGGGTATCAAAGAGCCATTTCTTCTCCGAGTCACTGAATTACAGCAGCCCTACTTTACAGAAGAGGCAGTTTTCAGATTTTATTAAGGTGATTTGACAAAGCCTTTTATTGTTTGTGTGAAGAAGAGAGCTGCCAGCACTGGTGTTTCATGGATTGCATCAGTTCCATGTCTGCCTTCAAAGTGTTAAGACTGACAGCCAAATACTGATGATTGCTGTAGGTAATCTGACCAATATGAATCTGATTTGCAATTACTCTAAATTCATTAGAGGTTTGCAATTTGACAATGGAAGACAAAGCTTTCATCTGACAGCTGTGTTAGTAAGAAAACATGCCAAGCTGTCCAACAAGCTTTACACAAAAGGCTTTCAGCCTAGTCACGTTGGTGGTGCCCACAGCTAGCGTTTTGCATAACCTTTTGTCCTGTAATGCCTAAAGGAGGAACTGATTGGCTGCACTATGACTTTGCCTTGTCGTGGGTTTTCTTCTCTTGATTGTCACACAGTGATTATGCTTAATATAAACCTTCATACTGTGTTTTAATTGGTGTTAAATGAGCTTAACTAATTCACAGTCAACACAAAGTGTTAGTGATTGCAACAAGCATCCACTGAGCATGTTTATTCTTACTCTTGAGTTATTGATGAGCACATACTAGTAAATAATTAACAAAATTACACATTTAAAACGTTTTATCCGTAATCACCTTTTTTTCCGGTTGGTTCCACTTTTTGTCTTTTTTATTTAGAGATCAAGGTTTCCCTGGTTAACATACGATGGCAGCATGAAGAGAACAGCATTACCTTTCATTAATATTTAAAGCTCTTCATGATAGAGTCCCACATTATCTTGCATATCTACTTGAATTTACATGCACTTGACCTGGGTCCAAAAACGATTCAGTTTGAGAGTCACAATTTTAATACAGAGCTTGGAAATGTGGTTTTTAATCTGCCTACTGTTAGTGGTCTCAGGGGGCTGGAGTCTGTCCCAGTTGACATTGGGCTAGAGACTGTGTACGACCTGGACAGTTTGCCAGTCCATTTATCTCTTTACACCCATAGTTCCCCTTATACTGCTAAAGGCTATTAAATTTGTTTTTTGCAGTAAATGTTGTTTGCACCACACGTCCACATAGAGAGTTTCAGATTTCAGTAGCGACTCAGATGTAGAGTTTGGACAGCAAGCAGCTGAACAGATTACTAATGGCATCGGCCATCTGTAAGTTTTTAATCAATATTGAAATTTTGTCAAGACATGGAGGCTCATTAGGATTTGTTTTCATCAGCATTATTCCCCTGGGAGAATCTGCTTATCAAACTAAATTGCAAACTTCACACGTTCATGTAAAACTTTGAAACAATATAATGCAGACTTGTTGTTTATTTCTCTCCCCGGATCCTGGCAGATCCCCCTCCAAGATTCTGCACTTTGGATGCACTCCACTAACTAATTTAGTTTCAGTTGTATTTTGTTGCCAGATAACCATTATTTCCCTTGTTTGTGTCCTGATTTCTAAGACCATGGCAATAAATTCCCCAGGGAGTGATGTGGCATTTGAAATAACTTTTTTAATCTTGCCAGTTTTGGATAGGGGTCCTTGTATATTGGGCTTTGCTCCTACAATTGTCATCACATCAAATGAGATAAGTGGAGTGCTTAACACCTCAAGCAATGTGATCCCTTTTTAAACATTTTTTGCAGGTTTCATGTTGAAGTAAAATTGACATGAATCCCAGTACAGGTTTTCCCAGGAGACCACTGGATTAAACGAGATAATTACTTTTTTTCTTCCTGTCAGTGATTTTCATGTTGATGATGCTGGGTGTTATAATCTCCATCCAGTACTTTTAGAGCAGGTTTATAGTCTTTCAATGCTGCTCAACCTCTGCTTTACCAGCTTTATCACATCTCCCTCCTGGTGCTATGTCATGGATAAGACAAATACCAGTTAGATGGCATTATGCTTGGCTGTATTTAGGGATGATGAGGTTTCTTCCTTGCTTTGCATATCATTTCATATGGTCAAAGCCTTTCATCCCCTCCAGTGAAACTTCTTTTATGTTGCTGAGATGATGAGAATACCTTGCCGAGTCAGCAATTTGAGAGTCATCCATCATGTTATCTTTATGCTTTTTCTAGGGAAAGGTTTTCTGGGGCGTTCTATTTTGGTCATGTTATATTTTTCTTCTGACCATCTTGTCATTACTGGACACAGGTGACTCAGATTACACTTTTCATTTGGTTTGCCTTTGTGCATTTTCACTGCCATCTTGAAATGTTCTTATCATTGTGCTTGTGGCGAACAGATTTTCTTTTATGCTTTTTGCAGTTTTATCTATAACTACATCATTTTTTTGACAACAGACAAAAATAACATCACAATGAACTGTAACATTAGATATGTCAAGTATTGAGTTTTGACGTAATTCTTGAAATTTGCTTCGCTTAGGCTGCTTATATTAATCTCTGTAAACAATAAAGGTTAGGATAGCATGAGGTAGTAAATTGAAATTTATTGTATGGTCTTAGGTATGGTCTGTTGCTTAGCAACTTTTCTTCTTCATTGTCTGTCCCAATCACAGTACACCCTGCCCTATTTGTTTTATCAGGCTCTTTTTTTCAACTTAAATGTTTTAATTTAAGGTATATTTTCCTTCTGTGACAATTGGATGATGTTTTTAGTCCTATTAGCGTAGAAATATAGGATTCTTTATAGTTCGCAATTTAAAAGAGCAGCTTCAGGATAATGTAATGCGTCCTGAGTGCTGGTCTGTCGTACTGCTCTCTCCCCATTAGGCATGCCTGGATTATGTCAAGGGAGAGATCTCAGGAGCCCAAACTATCTCGAGTTGCTTTTAAAGCCTCAAAGAGCTGTAAAGTGGGGGTTTTATCCTGTCTCATCAAGTGCACTGAGGCTTTGAGGGAAACTCATCTCTACTCCTTGAATCCACGATCTGATGGATGCACAGACCTCCAGGACCTGCTTTGTGTGTCTGAATCATAGTAGATACACAGACTTAAGGCCCTTAGTCCTTCTGAGCCAGCAAGCCTCTTTAACTTCAGTGCACAAGCAATGAACTATTTATTAAACAATTCTAATAGATTATTAACTAATATTGAAGCTGCAGTGTAGTTCGGTCAATATGTAACATACATAAATAAAACTACAGGTATAATCCCATTCTCACTACTCTGATAAAAACTAAAACCTTCAAGGGAGTAAGAGCCTGTAAAAATTCAATGTAGAACCGGTCATTCAGATTGTATGTGTTTTACTAAACTCCATTGACTTTGATTATATTTGCATACATTTGGGTGAGTATCCTCTATTTTCACATTTTCAGAGACCAATTAGCTGTGCATATGGAACAAAAACATTTAATGAGGGTTGTTTGCTGCATGCAGGCAGTGTTAGAAGTTCTTTCTAAAAAATGTATTAACTTGGCTCTTTCATAATTATATTAGATAAAAATACTGCTGCTGTTGATCAGACATTTAGCTTTGGAACATACTGACAAAATGACATCTCATTAATTATATGTTTCTTTGTTTGCTTGGTCATTTCTATGCACATTTGTTTTCTTATAAATACCTGTTCCGCATTTGGCTGCATCACCACCAACATCTTTGGTTTGGTTTACGCTTGAGGCTTTGTGAGAATGATGGCATCAAGTCATCAGTTTTGAAAAGAAAACATTTGAACGGCACTGCTCCACCAAGAATAAGGTTTGGTGATACATTATATTGCTGGGAAGAGGAGAAAACAGGTGGGCATGATTTTTCCTCATTTTGCTTTATTTCCCTTTTAAACAATATTATTCTCATAAAAAAACATGGGCGGCTACCAAGTGGTCTTTTGAGAATGCTCCAGAAGTTTCTCATTGGCCAATCTGGCTTTGTAGAATTTGAGATTGTGTTAAATCAGGAAAAAAAGGAAAAGAGCACTGCCACTGCAGTGCAATACAGTGTCAGTGCTGTGGTTCATACATATACAAATCTTTATTTCAACGTTGTTTTTGATTAGTAGATACTTGTTTTAACGTTCATAACAAATTTTGTAATTATTTACAGAATGAAATTGATGGTGAGTATGGAAAAGCTGAATTTTAAAAGAAAAGTGGTCACCATTAGACTGCAGCTGTGAAACTGCAGAGTGGAAATAAATGCACGAATTAGCTCAGCGGGATCTCGATGATTAGTCCTCCAATTTGAAATTCATACGAGAAAGTTTTAAGTAATGTCAAAAATGAAAGATTTCTTAAAGTTAGCTTTGTCATTTATGGCTTTGTAGCTTCTGCAAACTCGCTTTATGGCTGTACGATCTTTTTGTCTTCATTATGGGGATGAGGAAAAAGACAGAGTCTATTCAGTTTCCTTTCTGCTTCATCATAATAATGATGGTGGGAAATGCATTAAAAGAGATGAATAGGTAAATAAAGAATATGTCAAGTAAATTGCTGGTAAATTGTATGTAGATTTTTGTGACATTCACATCTTCCCAAATCAACCAGTCTTTACTTTTTGATCTGAAAGTACAATTTGAACTCAACTTTAATAAAAGGATTAATCTAATTGTCTTATTGTTAGCAAAGATTTATTTAGACCAACAAACTGGTTAATAGCTGTATACTCCTGACTGTCAGTCACAAGAATAAAAATATAAGTGCCCCCTTTTTTCACCTCTTCCTGCTCATACGGGGCTCTCCCTTAACATGTAGGTAAAGAGGTCAATCAGAAGCATACCTTGGGCACAGCTAAAGTTTGGTAATAGACTCCTCTTTGTCAAAAATCTACTCAACCTGTTCTCAGTTCACTGCTCCAGGTTTGCAATAAATCTTATTGATGAGTCTCGTTATTGATTGAAAATGCCTCTGTGGTATACTGCCAGGGCCATTTATCAAATCGCCACTGACAAAATATTTTCAAATGTTTTACATAAGAAGACAGATTAACTTTATCTTAGATAAATCACTAAAACATGACCTGGACTTGCTGTATTTCTTCTATCAAAATATGCCTTCATCTAATGCTAATATCGCTTTTGGGAAGAATAAATCTAGCCCCCTCGTTAAGAATGACGTTTATGATGTGATGGTTTCAGAACCACATGAATACAAACTCTAGTCTAAATCATGTTTATGTGGTCAGTGAGGTCAAAAATAGTCTTTGTTATTACATGAATAATTTACTAATTAATCTGTGAGGATGGCTGGAAAAGGCTTGAATTGATCCCCCTCTAAATGAATATGTCCAGAGGCTTTTGAGTGGAACTGGGACCTGGCACAGAGCATGTTAAATTGACCACTGAAAAGTTATGCATGGCAAGTTTTGACATGATATCAGTGGTGCTTTAAATCTGTCTGAATGGTCTACAACAACAGCGTTTCAAATGTTACTTTAAAAAAAAAA
>JABUIW010000011.1:9362155-9386457 GCA_013363375.1 Menidia beryllina | reverse complement strand
ACATGTGTTTTTATTGTCAGGGAAGTTCACTTTATAACATTAAAATGTTTTACGGATAGACATTTGTTCAATCTTTCTTGCATCTTAACCAAAATGATGTTTGAAGCTTCAGTTACAGTTCATGGCACAGGGACCATTTTATTTATCAATAGGAAGTAGAAGGAGCAATCATCGCTGATGGAAATTCACACAATGATAAAATTATTTATAGTTTCTAAATACACCTCACAGTCTAAAATGATATACACAAATAGATTAATTCTGGTGCTCTAACCTAAATATCTTTGAATAGACCTAAAAAAAGCAGATCATCCAAGATGGTGCAACATGTGAAGCTTTTTGCAAGTTGAAAGGGTGAAAATAATATTCATGGCTTCTCTTTTTTTGTCATTGTGAAGCTATAAAATATGGAAATGAAAAATGAATCTTGCATAAAATATTAAAGAACTGTTTCATCTTTAACTCAATGCTTTTTTTAAATCAGGTCATCACTGTGTTTGAAAAGGGCACCAATACCAAGTATTTTCAGGAATCTTGACAAAAATGGAATAAGACAAAGAAAAATCGTGCAATTTGTGTACAGATTCATCAATGAAAATCACTGATTTAATATTAAAATGTATAGCTATTATGTGATTTTTAAGGGTTTTCTTGGATCCAGCAACCCATCATTCAAAGTAAAAATAAGTCCAGGGAACCCATCAGTTCTCGTCATGTCCTAGTCACTTATTATCTCTCTGCTTTTGCTAGACTTCTATTACAGTCAGTAACAAGTGAAATATTCAGATTAAAATGAGCTTTTCAGTCATGCTGAACATTTTGTTATTTTCAGATGGACAAACATAGAGAACAGGTCCATTGACAGAAATACTTTTCAGAGATGGAGGCTTTCATGTGTTGCTAAAATTTATTTCTAGATGTGATAAAGTGGTGAAAAGATGTCAGATGCTGCACTTAATCCGTTTTGAACAAGCTGCCACGTAACTTGGCAGACTAACAAATGAGGGATATTCAATTTACAGAAAATCTTAATTTTCCTACTGAGAAGCTAAACCGTCCCTATTTTCAACAATTTGTTTTCTTCCTATCGGCTTAGAGAAGAGTTGAGATTATCCTTCTTTGTCTCTATTTTGAGTCCTGTGGTTTGATTGAGTGCTGTCCCTTTACCAATAGTTAAGTTTACTCCTTTCATGCTCAGTGCATTTTATTTTCTCGCACAGGACTTAAAATCTCAGAATCATGTCAAGCCTCTCCAGTGTCCTACATCCTGTGGTTTGACTGTGATTGTGCTGACAAATTTTTCATTTTGTTGTCTGAAGGCTGGTTAAAATAGAATATATACCGTAAATGAGTTTGACAAAAAAAAACAGATACTTTCCACACTCTCTGGAATCTGCTGACATTATAGATAAGATAAACTATGGAGCCCTAAAGAAATAATACGATTTCATTTGCTATCCTGTGAAATGCAGCGTGACATGCTGACATTTAACTACTCAAAAATGCTACTCATACATGAAACTTTTTTCCGTTATTCTTCATAGTCCGTTAAGGCTATCATGGAGAAGAGCTCATAGGCTTGGACACAAGCTCAAATGTTACTATTAATCTATATTGTAGAGTTTCCATGTCGTTCGTGTGATTCAGCACATCGGTCTTTCTTGGCTGAGTCTATTGTTAAATGACTCTGATTAAATAAGTGACAATAGCTTTGTGAATTGGACTGTGAATTTAAAAGATAAAGCTGAATGAGCCAAAGGCAGTTGCATGGGTTGCATTGGCAAGAAAAACATGGAATAGCAGTTTATCTGCATGTGCAAAATGAACAACGATTGTTGGTGGAAGTCAGTCATGATTGTGATTTTATGTCAGGATACCCCTAACTCATTTTACAACATTGTAAATTGATGTGTGGAAAAATAGTTGAATTGAAATCGTCAAGTCTCTGACTATATCTCCACGGATGCAAATTTCCTATATGTAGAAAACAGAGCCCATCCACCCTCACCAACCATTTTGAGCACGCTTCAGCGAACACAGGTCATTAGCTGACAGCGGATGGCTCTGCCTCGGAGTTAAATCAATTATCCTATCTGCAATGGGGCCTGCTGGGTTCAGAGGGTATTACTGTTTCACTCAGACCAACAAGCAAGCTGCTGTTCTCACTACAACATCTGCTTGGGTATGGCCTTAGTCTGAAAGGAATGAATTGGATTTGCAGTGAATGGTGTGTAATGCAATGGGGGCGACTGGGCAGGGATATTTTGTGCGCCTCCTCATCAGACACACATGATGAAATTTAAAACATTCACTGTGTGTATATATTGTAATCCTGCTTTGTTGAAGCCACTTTTGATAAGAAAATATAAATCTCACCATTGAGGTTTGAGACATGCCTAATTGTATCAAATCTTCAGTTTGTTGCCAGATGTAGCCATGATGTATTCCACACAAATAGCATCCAACCCTTCTAAAACTTTGCCTGTTTTTCATTCATAAATCTTTTCCACTCATCCATTCACTATGAGCCTCAGCGGCTCATTATCCTTCAAACAGGATTACAAACAAAATGCTGCAGATTTTTAATTTTGATATACAAAAGAAAATATAAAAGTATCTCTAGGGCACTGATTATACTTGGTCAAATAGGCAGGCAAAGATAAATACAAGGCTTATTTATTCAAAGACTACATATTTACATATAAGTCTCTGTCTCAAATCAGTTTTTAAAAAAACTTTTACTGCAAGGAAAGAGTGAAGGAGTCAGGAAAGTAGGGTTTTTTTGAGGTAAGGAAATTATCCATGAAGGGAGTAGGTGGTCTCAAGAATTTCCCCTCATAGATCTTGTAGCTAAAAGTTATAGGTAAAGAATTTATAGGTGAGAATTTCACAAGTGATTCAGTAACAATGACTGAATGTGCCATAGTCATTATTTCTATTCTGATACAAAATACAGATTTGATCCCAGAGCCGTTCATTACATAAGAGGTGCAATAACCTCCAACCCCCAAGAACCACAGACTGTCTTGCCAACTTTGCATAAACCCCCTTTCCTTGAAACATGAAATGGAATCCCCACATTTTTTAAACTGATTTATATCTTGGGTATTTTGGGTACTAATCCTAAGAGCTTGATTAAAGGGGAATTGGACTTGTTACCACTGGCCTTCAATCATGCTCTTTGGATTACCTGGGTGACAGAGAGACCAACATTTTGGGTGTTAAATGATTTCTGTGATACTTATTTTAGGAAATTCAGAATGTTAAGGATTCACACTCCAAAGATTCACAGTACCAGTGGAAAGATTCTGTTCTCCAGACACAATTTTAAGTTTTTTGTGTATATATTAATTTATCTTTTATCTCTTTAGTATAGTACCTCTATGAATATCAGAAATGCAATGTGTGTCTTGTGGTCTTCCTGTGTGTGGGTCAGTTTGAGCTTGATGTGCACAGAGACCATTAAACCAAAGATATCCTCCTTCCTCTTGCTTCCTGCACGCAACATCTTATCTGGGCTCTCTCACACCCGTAAATTAGAAAAATCTCTTTGACTAGAAATAAGATAAATGCCCAGGGCTTCCAAACCCTTGAATTGTTAAGCTGAGAGTCAGTTCTGTTTGTACGGTATTAGAGAAAATTTTAAATGAGTAAAAAATATATATGTAGTGAAAAAAATAAAACAAATTATATATATGCCTTTTTTCACAGCTTAGTTCCCATATATAACATATATAGCGATTTTTCATTCTTAAAAAATATATAATATAAGAAAAAACCTAATATAAAGATAAGCTGGGGGCAGTAAGCCTTATAAGGTGATTAGACGCCTTTTGAAGTCTTTATCCCCTCCAAGACATAATGACACATTGCCACATTTCACTCACAATCTTTTTCAAAATACTTGAAAGTAAAATTGCGATAATGGGTTGGACTCTGACCTGAGGGTAACATATTCATTTGGCCACTGCTCCAATTTTGTGCATGAGGAATTAAAAATTGAATCAAAATTCTATCAAGGAAAAATATTATCAATTAGAATTTTTTAAATGCTTGCCTTAATGTTGAAAATTAAATTATAACACTTATGTTAAGATATTTGGTCTCGAAAAATGTCAAGCAACGGGAGGAGGAAAGTAACTGCATTGATCATAACTTTACAAAAGTGTGTTTTTCAATCGTGGTTGATTTTATTGCCTCTTTAAATAAGTGTAAGAAATTTGGAATTATTTGTAGACTGGATTCACATGTTGTTTAGGTGCATTTACTGCCTGTTCTTGCTGATCAGTGTGGGTGTATGAGAGAGGAGGAGGAACAGGAAGATATTTTGCTATTTAAAAGAATAAAACTAATCTATCCTCTGATTGTCTGTCTTATTTGTCTCATACAGGATGAAAATGCCTCAGAGGACACTGGAGTAGTATGACTGGACATAATCTTTTGAGCCATTGCCACTGAAACTTTACCAGACAGTCAATGCTGTGAAGAGGAGCTGTAAATGGAAAAAACTCTGGGAACGGGAAAGGATTACATTGACGATCACCACACACAGCAAACTTGTGAATAACTACAAAATATCCCATGGAGATTGACCAATTAGCTATTAGGACACTTCATGACTAAGATGGTTCCTTGTCTGCTTTTGATGATGATCATGTAACTGTGGTGGTTTGGCTTCCCAGCATCATCAGAAACAGCAGGGAAAGCTCAGTTTTGTTATAAACCTCAATTCAGAAGGCCTCATGTGAGCCCCAGAAAAAGATAAGAAATAGACAACAAGAAAAGCACTGTGTCTGCTGTCATCGTCTTCTAACATGCAGCGCCCGGCTTGGCTTTATTGAAAAGTAGGAGCCCATTAGAGCATTTGATGGATGGGAAAGCTTGGTCTGAAGCTGCATTTGCTGGCTTACTGCTGGTTGGAGATGAGATAAGAGAGGGCCTGTATTGCCGGAGCTAAACACGAATTAGGATTTGGTTCTCTTGCTGCTACAGCAGCGAAGCAAGTCAATACTGGATAAGCGAAATGGACAAATTAGTCCGTCATTGAATTGTCAGGATCATTATTCGTAAGCTGATAGAATTAGATGTTTTCTCACAGTTTATATGAAATGGTTTTGCTAAAACAGAAATGGAAAATAAAAGAATATATTGTAAGAGAAACTGAAAGTGATACAAAATAATCAGCTTCAGTGTTTTTTTCCAGAGAAAACCAACAGTGAAGCCTTATTTTGGTGCAAAGACCGATCCACATGCAGCTTCAAACTGAATTGATTACTTTCATCTAAATGAGGCTTGAGTTTGGGGAGAGATGGAGTTTGATAACAGCTCAATTGCCTACTTCACCAGTAACTTCACGGAGATTCCCAACACCACCACAGCTCCACTCTGGAGTGAGGGCACGCTCCTCGGCCTCCAGGTGTCCCTCTCTGTTCTGTTGGCCATTGTCACCTTGGCTACTGTGCTTTCAAACGCATTTGTCATCACCACTATCTTTCTGACCAGAAAGCTCCACACCCCTGCTAACTTCCTGATAGGCTCCCTGGCTGTCACAGACCTGCTGGTGTCTATTTTAGTCATGCCAATCAGCATTGTCTATACTGTCAGCAAAACCTGGTCTCTCGGGCAAATTGTTTGTGACATCTGGCTGTCATCTGATATCACCTTCTGCACAGCTTCCATCTTGCACCTGTGTGTGATTGCATTGGACCGCTACTGGGCCATCACAGACGCGCTGGAGTACTCAAAACGTCGCACCATGCGCCGAGCAGGGATGATGGTCGGGGTAGTGTGGGTGATTTCTATATCTATTTCCATGCCTCCTCTTTTTTGGCGGCAGGCCAAAGCCCACGGAGAGCTGAAAGAGTGTGTGGTGAACACAGATCAGATCTCTTACACCCTTTATTCTACTTTTGGTGCCTTCTATGTTCCCACTGTGCTTCTCATAATTCTCTACGGACGGATTTATGTTGCCGCCCGATCTCGCATTTTCAAGACCCCATCGTCATCTGGGAAGCGTTTCACAACAGCACAGCTCATCCAGACCTCTGCAGGCTCCTCTCTCTGCTCTCTTAATTCTGCCTCCCACCAGGATGCACACCCACACTCTGGCACTGCGGGAGGTGGAGGATCGCCTGTGTTCATGAATAGTGTGAAAGTGAAGCTGGCAGACAGCGTGCTGGAGAGGAAACGTCTTTGTGCGGCACGTGAGAGGAAAGCGACCAAAACACTGGGCATCATCCTGGGTGCGTTCATTGTTTGCTGGCTCCCATTCTTTGTTGGCACGCTGGTAGGGGCCATATGTAAAGAATGCTGGTTTGATCCTGTACTGTTCGATATCTTTACTTGGTTGGGTTACCTCAATTCCCTCATCAATCCTGTTATATACACCGCATTCAACGACGAGTTCAAGCAGGCTTTCCAAAAACTCATCAAATGCAGACGGAGCTTCTGAAAACCTAAAATGGTTTAAAATGGACCTCTACAAGAAAACAAAAGTGAGAGTCAAATATAAGGAAACAATTGATAGTGGAAAATCAAACATTACGCATCATTTTACAAAATCATGCCCAAAGTAATAGATTTTCCTGTTTTGTGGAATAGACATTTGGATGACCACAGATATCCATCATGCATCCCTGTAAAGAAAAAAACTTTACAAAAACACTCGTGGAACCAATCTACAAAGTACAAATTATGGGAAGTTTGTTTCATTACACAGTAGCTGATTTGTTGTTTGTTGGACAAGAGAAACTGCTACTAACAAACCAGGACTTGTGTGTCCTTCTCGGGACACCAAACTTGGAATGACTGGATTTGATCCTGTGGAAAAGAAAAGCCATGAAATGTCTGTTGTCTTATTCTTCTGTTGTTGCAGTAGGCTGCTAGTATTATGTGTATCCATGGTACACTAAACTATGTAGAAAAGCCACAGGCTCTAAAGACTGCGTCCCCACAGGCAGTTACATGAGAGCAGCATTCAAATGTTTGTGTGTGTTAGATGTAGTAACTGTAATATATGCGTGTTTAAAGGAGGGGAGGCAGTCAAGTGTTCCACAATTATACATACTTTTCTCCAGTGAGGCACATCTCTTCATTACAGAAAGTGAAAGAGGGAACAGTCCCACACTTTTTAGGAGCACACAATGTCATAGCAACAAATATTTCTCTCTGAAATGTTTACAAATAGATGTGCTGAGGCAAAGTGACAAGACAAGGGCAAATGGTACTGGACTTTCAAAAGAGATTAAGCATGATTTATTTGAAAAAATTCTAATGTCTTTGTTCAATGCGATTTCACCTTCATATGAGATGGTGTCAATGTTAGGGCCAAAAAAGGAACAGAAGAAGAAGAATGTACTGATGTCCAACAGGCACCAAAACAAATGTTGTGTCGGGCACCCTTAAAGTCACTGGGCCTTGATGGATTACACTGCTGGTCCACTTTTAAACATTTAGCTCTGGATCTTAGTCTAATGGCTCAGATGAAAGCTGCGGCTCTGCTTCTGAACTGAAAATGAGGGGATGAAAAAGAAACATTATTCATCAAACAGATTTCATCAATTAAAGACAACCAAATAGATAAATACACAGAGATAATGCTCATGTATGTCAGTGTCCGAAAGTATGAGGCACATTTAAATGGAATTATGCTGGGCCTCTGGTAAAACTGCTAAAATGTATTACACATGAGTCATTGATATGCTTGCTTCCTCCTTATGGTTCAGCTATTTTCACATTGCTGAGCATACGGTACAACTCTTACCATCAGAACTGTAAAATGTTTTATTCATTATGCTTATTTTTTTTCGGTCAAGTCAATTCATATTCATTGTGGTGAACAATAAAGAATATTTAACATTAAATTCCCTTACAAGCTGTCACCTTCTCCTGGGTCTTAATGAAATGTTTGTCTTTTTCATTGTAGACCATCTTTTGTTACATTTTTCTGTGCAATTATGTAAATAGGTGCTTTTGAAAAGGTTTTCAATTCCGTATGTGTGTAGAAAAAGTCTGAAAATGTTTGCCTTCAAAGCTGTTTTCCAAAGAAAGTTTGATTTCAATAATCAAAATTACATTTTCATATGGACTTTGGACAATTGCAAAAAACTATGTTTATCTGTAGAAGGCCTTCAAAGAGTAATTTGGAATACGGAACTTCAAGTTCACACAGGGAATATGCTTGAAATCAGTCATTAACTGGCACGATAGTTAGCAGCTAAAGTAACCTTTGTGTTGGAAAATTAATTCCAAAGTGATTGCACTAAACACCGTGAAGAGTGCCTGCAAGTGCTGCGTGATTTGGCTCACATAGACTGTGAGCTGTCCTATGTGTATTCTGCCTTTTGCCCAATGACAGATAGGATAGACTCCAGCCCCCTAGCAGCCCTGAAAACTATGAAGGTAATTTGGGAAATGGGTGGATGGATAAATCGGCAGTTAATAGTGTTAGACCCAAAATGTAATTATTCAGGATCAAGTTTTCGATATACCACCAGAATTCAGCTATTAATCCAGAAATCACAGTCTCTTGCAGATGGATTAAAAACAGATGGTATGTGCTGCTAGCAGAATAATATATGTTTAAAAAAGTTGGTTAAAGAGATAAGGAAACATTTGTTTTTTCTTGTATATAGCCAGTTGAACAAATGCCCTGTCTATTTCCATTTTGAGATCAAATTGGGTTGCCTCTCTCTCTCTCCTTCTCTTTCTTGGCCCTTTCTCTAAAAAAAAGCTTTAAACTAATCCTCAAAATAACATGTTTACCAAAGAAAAGGAGCCAAAATCAGCCCTGTCACTCTAGATCAGCAAAGATGGAACATTGATTAAGGTAACATCAGGCTGTCTTGAGCAGTGACATCAGAAGGTCAGGATGCACTTAACCTCATGAGATGGGAACTGTCACTTGCCTACTAGTGTGAGGCGTAAGACTGAAAGGGGCCCCACAGGAAACTGCTCAAAGATGGTAAGATGATGGAGTGAGTGACAGCCCTGCAAACACATGAAATTATATAGTACAAGAGGTGCTACAGTGACACCAGAGGATAATAACGTACTGCTCAAACAATGCATCAACTTCATAAGCCTGGAAGAAAGGTCAAGCTGTCAGATTTGTCTGAGGAGTTATAGAATCTCCTTTAAATTTGGTTATTGATAATAAGAGACCATCAGAGATTCTCTGTCTCCCCGACTGATGTGAAATGTTTGCATTGACATGGAGGACTGTCAGAAGGTGAAAGTATAGTTGCTATAAATAATAATTATGAACAGAAAATAATTATTTTTTTATGAACATAGGGTTGTCTTGGTCCTATACAGTCCGAAGGTAAAAGAGAGAGCTGTCGGGAATGTGTGATGACCCTTCATTCTCTATCTGCTTCTTTGAATTTGCTCTCTCTTCATGGGAGACAGATGTTGGAGATACAGCAAGTTGGGAGTCAACTGGTAGAAACTTCTCCTGTCTGTTAATTAAATGGCTAATTCAATCAATTCTTCACTTGTGCCTGGTGGTATGTTTGTATTTATTTTGTTGGATTTCATTTTATTTCTTTGCATACATCACCACTAATCCACATCCACACATTCCTCTTAGTACTGACTATCACTTTAGCCAAGATTCACTTTAGTTCTTTTTTGTTTAGCTTTTTGCTAAAATTACTCTTAAATGTACATTTTTCTTCCACATCTCAAGTTTTGCCTAAATGTTGAGCATGTTGATGAAACATGCGTACAGTCATTGTTTAATGTTATAAAGTAGGGGAGATGTTTCTTTTTTAGTAGAAAGAGTTAATAAGTCATACAGTCAATCATTCTGTCCACAGGGCCAGAGCATATCATCGAAAGATTTTTCCATCTTACAAAATCAATTTGGTGTTATTTTATAATTTTTTATTCAAATTTTACAAAAATCTTTTCATATGTAAATATTACATTACATACACATATTAAACTTTTGATGCAAACCCAACTGAGGATGCTAACAGAGGATGGGGCTTGGTGTCATTACTGTGAACATGCATACAGCTTTTGCCAGAAATAAAAGGTCAAGGTCTACAAGCCGCAGTGTTTGTGATCTCAACTTCAGAACTTCATTTTTTTCATTTTTAAATAGTTCTTATTGACAGACAGTCACGGTTTCTCTTGGTCGCTATGTCTCTGTGGTCTCTATGGTCACCATTACCATGATTTAGTTTCTATGTACTGCAGCTGTCTTGACTATGAAATTTCAAATAGAAGTATGATTGATAAGATACATGCATAAGATAAAAGATGAGATAAAATACATGCATATCTAATCACGGCCTGTATGTGCCAACACACTGGTGGAGCTCTCAAGATTATTTCTCACATTCTCTTGACATAAGAAAAGAGTTGCTTCGGGCTAGAAAAAATATACCCTATGTAAATTATGCAGTCATTGGACAGAGTGCTGAGTGCAACTAGCTGACATTTATGTTAATACATGTAACACAATATGACAAGCACTGCCTTACTGCACTTTGCTTGCATGTTTAAAACCCAAGGATGTTATATGATTCAGAAATAAGGAGACAACTTTGGTCATTCCATGTAGAGTACATTGTTCTAATCATAGGGGATGTAAATGACTCCACAAATATTTAGTTCAGCTGCTTATTCAAAATCCAGGAAAATATGTTAAAGTATTAAATAAAACACAAGTGCGTTTTTTTTCATAGAACAGAAATATTCAACTGAGGATGACAAATAAAACCTTTCCAAGATTAAACAAAACTTCATCTGAAAAATCATGATGGAAACATAAGTGAACCAGATGAATTCAGAGTCTCCTCTGTATAAGCACTGGAAATACTTTGCTTTGCAGATGACTTTATCTTCCATCCCCTGTGTGTATTTGTATGCAGCCAACAAGTTTCTACAAACAAAGCTCAGGTTTCATATTTAACACATGAAGTCAGAAACATATGGGAAAAATATTACCTTTACTTGTGTATTGTAAACTACAATATCTGTGGTATGTATCCTTATGTGATGATTTGTATTAGAGAAAACATCAGAGTTGCTAGTAAGCACTATTTGTTGACTGCACTAAAAAACTACAGATTGCACTAATGGTTAGCCAAGACGGAAAATTATATAAAAGGAAACCAAGGACAGCCTGGTTGGCACTACAATTCAATCAACAGTTTCGGATGTAAAACTGGGAATAAGTTAACCTGCTCAACTCAAAGCGTGCATATTACTTGTTAGCCTCTCTCTGTCACTTTAGCTTTACCGTGTCACTAAAACACAGCGATGGCAATAGATGTTTTAGGCTGGGTGAGAGTGGGAAAAGCAGAGGAGTTGGTAAAAAAAGTAAAAAAAAGGAATTAGCTTGGGAAAATTCATTTTTGTGAAGAGTTTTTAATAACCACTGTCAATATACATACGATAGATTTAGGGTACAGATAAGATACTTAATTTTTTATGTTACTTTAATAATTTATTGATGGAGCTGTGTTCTTTGAGCCATGGAGTTTCTGCATTGTCATGCGACAATTAACCTTTGATAGTCTCTTCTTTGGGTGAATCTGAGATGCAAAGCAAGAAAAGGTCAGGGTATTAAGGGTGACTATAAGTTCCTGGAACATTTTGGTCACCAAGGATTTACCAATTAACAAAAATATGTCAGATGTGTAAAGCCTTTCAGGAAGGAAATGGGCTGTCACTATGGAGTAACAAATTAACCTTTTCAACCTTTTTTATTTTTGCTAGTATTATCTTCTGCTTACTCATAAAGCCAGATGGGGGCCATGGTATGTTTCAGAGAAATATCTTCCATCATAGCAACATAGAAACCCTCTACTATGAAGAGGACATATATACACTCTGTACAAGAATACATTCACCCAAGGAGACGAGAAGCATGCACATACTTACTCATACAGACACATGGACGAAGAAGAACATACAAAAATCTCTGCAACTATGTTAATCATGCTGACGACCTCCTGGCAGACATTTTAAGGGGACATGAGAGAAGGGGAATGGAGGAAGGCTAGAAAAAAAACACACACTAGTACATACAGCCAAAAGGATGCCTGTTTCAGTCAGTGATCCATCTAGTTTAGAACAGATGAACCACAGTTGAACCCAAATGGAATGAGGCATGGCAATCATCTTAATTCAGTGAAGAATTCAATGTTCAAATGACCAAAGACAGATGTTTTCCAAATATCTGGGTAAAAAAAAGAGCTTTGACACTTAATAAATAGTCAAAACTGTTTGAGTGAATTATTGCCTAAGTGATGCTAAAGCTGTTTCAGTTTCAGCTAAATTTGACCCATACATGACTGAATAGGCACTCCAACTACAGATGTCCTCCCACACTGTGAAGTGCCAGCCCCGATAAATACTTTATAGATATGCCTCAAGAAGCACAACAGGGAATGTGAAAATGTCCATCAGACCTTTGCTGCAGAAAATCCATCCATCATTCAATTTTGTGTCACCTATATCAGATTTTATAACAGTTGCAACTGGCTAAGCAAGGTATTCAATATGTTTCCCCATGCTGGGGTGTTCCCAGGCGAGATGAAATGTGAACCTTCCAGAGGGTCGACTCATCTGAAATGTGAACAAGAGGGATTCTGGTCAGACATACGCTCTACCTCATCTGTTTATGTCATAGCTACTAAAAAGGGTTACCACATCTGAAATAAAGTAGAGCTACTGTACACATACTGAAGTGGAAACATTTTTCTGTAGTAGTCCTAGGTGACGGCTGAAAACAGTTACACTGGGGGCCTTTTTTTTCTAGGCGGTTCCAGGTCAGAAATAACCAAATCTCTATGATAATCCATTACATGAATGGCTTTTATATATCTGACAAAGTAGACAACAATTGAATGGATTCACATGCAGTGTACACATGTTTTTCTGAGAACAGCAGTCTTGTGAAGAAAGAATCTGCCGTTGAAAGAATATTTAAACGCATAATGTAATGTTTTTGTTCTCATAATGTAATTTGAATGCTGTGGAGAATTTAATTGCATTCACCCTAAAGAATCCTAATCAGCTAAATCCATGATTTTTCTGTGACGACGTATTTTATACAATCCATCTGTTTAGCAGGTGATGTGATTTACGTTGCAGCTGTTAATTGTCAGTTATCATGAAAACTAATCTGTTCATCGAAACAAAATTCTTTAGTATAATGCCAAACCTTGTACCTTTTTTAGTGAACGACTATGTGTGCATATGCTTATTTGCCCCAATCCACTTCTTTGCTGAGAAGATGAAGAGTACACTGAACTGCCTTCTCTCTGCTATGGTATGCAAATGCTACTTCTAACGTGTGGTCATTTGGGTCACATACATTTGTCATACACGTTTTAATGAACAATTCAGATACACTTAAATTATTCAGGGTTGCAGATACATGGGAGCATATTCCCTTTATGTCACTTTCAATAACGTTAGAAATGACAGAGTGGGATAATAAGGTTCTGGCCTCTACCTGCAGCATGGCTACATTCAAGCAGCCAAGCTGATGCCTGAGAGCGGGACAGAGGGAAAACACAAAGGCACAGAAGAGACACCAAAACGTTCAACTTTCAGGGCCAAATCCTCTCTATGTTGTAGAGCTTAGAGAAAACAGGACAACAATGAACAGCCCATATTTTAATTTTCAGAGTGAAAACAGAAAAGTGTTCAACGATACAGCCTCTTATTTAGAGATTATCCTAAAAGTGACTTACATACTGTAGTTAATCCTCAAAACAGACAATACACAACAACCCTTCAATCATATTTTATAAATCCCTCATGTCAAATAAAAATCTTTATTTCCTAAACTTTGAACCTTATGTGTGGCCATGGAGCCTCTGCAGACATGAAGACGCTCTTGTTTTTTGGTCTGTGGTGGTCGAGTACATTTGTAGGTCAAGTTGGATGCTATCAGTTTTGAAGCACAAGCACAGCCTTTTATCATTATGGAAAAGCTGGCCTTTATGTCAGCTTCTTTCTCTGTCTGCCTGTATTCCCAGATTAGTGCAGGCAGCTGGCCCATTTTCTGACCTGAGTAACTCCCTGGTAGAGTGGAGCAGCACAGAGAATTCAGCAGACAGAATGAGGAGGAGATAGGATGAAGAAAGGTGAGAGCCAGAGGTGCAGAAGAGAGGAGTCAGAGAGTCATACTGACTGAGGGAAGGGCTGAGTGGTATTTCGTTTCAGAAGCTCACCTTTCAGCAGGAGCTTATCTCTAATGAAAACAAGAAACCTCAAAGAACTGCGACTTTCTTGAGAACCACTATCACACTCCCCACATTTTCTGTGCTGCGATTGGCAAATGGAAGAGTTTCATAAACAGGACAATAAGAGTTGTTGCTGAATCCAAAAGAAAACACATCAAAAGATATTAGTACACCAAAAAAGGCTTATGATTTATCTTGTTTTGCTTCTGTGGTGTATACCTGTGATTGACTTATGTGTTTATGTGTGTATTATAAAGGAGTGGGAAGCAAATGAGACTCATGTGAATTAAAATCTTTTTTCAAGAGCTGATTTGATTCTCTTTCAATTAAATGACCTTACTTTTAGATAGTGCCATGCATGCATGTGTCTTTTTATTTATTTTCTGTTTTTGTTTTACTTGCTGCATTCATTGTCTAAATTGTATTATGTTTTTGTGTTGTCCATGTTTGAGAAAGTCCTTGTTAAAGACTTTGACAGAGTTCACCAGCGTCCTCACCTGTCTGTTGTAGACAGATTTGGACATTGTTTGTTGAAAATGATTACATTTTTGAGCTGGCATTGTTCAACAACCAAGTCAACAGCAACACCGAGAGAAGCAAAACTAAAGCAAGCAGCATTCAACCACCACTGGCAAAAGAGTTGCTGCCAGCAGTGTGATAGCTGCTTTGCTGTGATACAATGTAATGGATGCTGCACTCCAGGGCAACATTCAGTTACTCTACCCCTTGTCGGTTACAACAAAGTTTAGTGCCAATGGCTACTGCCACCCCCCCCCACCCCCCTACCCCCCGCTTATATTCAAACTCACACTATAAAATATTCATTTAAGATGTGATATAACATTGCATACTCAGTCAGCCCTGATGCAAGAACTATGTCTTAAGCAATAGGCAGCTGAAGTGATCTTAGTCATTGCAAGCAGAAAAACTGTCATTCAAGCAGAAAAACATCATATTGTGGAGAGCTGTACTTGCAAATAAAGTCCTTTGCAGCAGAAGAAACTGGCCAGATGTGTGTAAGGTTGGTTTTACTGTTTCTTGACTCTTTAACAGCTTCAACCTCAAACTCACCAAGAGCTAGAGGTGAAATCTACTAAGATGAGACCATGTGTTTGACATCAAGCTGTTTGTTTCAAGCTTTCAGTCAAAAGTCTGCGAATGGTAGAGGTTTTCTCTTCCAAAGTTTTGGGAAAAAAAACATTAAAGTATATTCCAAAAGTTTGATCTTTTCCCTTTAAAAATGATACCATCTTAACACACATTTCTGTTGTTATGGCAGTTAGCTTTAGATTTGTGTAATTTTTCTTTTATATCACATTACTCTTTCAACAACTATTAGTTACAGCCAGCAGAAAATGTGGTCACTGACATTTTTCTTTTTCATTTTTTTCTGGCTGATTAAATTCAACAGAGATCTGCTTTTCTTCAGTGCAGTAATTTCTGGCATATATTTCTCAGCAGACTAAAAGGAAGTAATATGTGTGATTGAACCAAGACTCAATGAAACTAAATTGACATATCAGGTTTCTTCACAACGACTTAGCTGAATCAACAGAGGGCTTATTCACAGCAATCCTTTCTTGCACCTGATTCGGCCTTTGAATCAGGTGCAATGTTCATATTTTCACAGAAGTCAGCTGTAACTTCATGCTATGCAGTCATGTTAGATTTAGTTCACATGGTGAGTAGCTGTGTGCAAAAGGAAAATTGCAAAGCTTATAAGCCAGCCTTTTTCTGGCCTCCCATGATCCAAAATGAGTCAGAGAGAAATTATGCTCTCACACCAAAAAAAGGTAATGAATAAGCAAGACATTTGTGACTCATGAAACAATGAAATGTGATTCACAAAATGTTTTTAATTGGCTGGAAAGAGATGACAATGTCAGAATCTTGAAAACCATTTTTTACCTGTTATGTTTCTTTCAGATGACAATGGTCACCATATAACAATAAACATCTTTCACAATGATGGAAAAGCATGCAACATAAAGAAAATAAACTGTTTGTGAAGGAGGGTAAGTCATTTGTCATTAATAGCTCAGGTTTTTATAAAAAGATGTATATGAAAAAGGTTTGCAAATGAAAAGAAAAAGAAGATGATTCAGGTTTATTAATAATCCTTGAATGGACAAGTGCATCATAATGCACTGCCAACAGCAGATTAGACACAGGCTACTTATATCTTCTCCACACCAAACTGATATGCATGGTTGTCCAGGCAAATCATTTTTATATGTGAGTGAGAGTGTGTGCAGGTAAGCAATATTCCTGATTTATCTTTTTTTCAAAGTTATTTATAAAGAACACACGTGCAAAATGTAAATTATTAATTTACACTCAAACTAATAATCGAACGAGAAATCGCTGGTGTGTAGGGATTTTAGTAGCATTATGACCATCAGCTTTTTCAAATGTTGCAAAAAGAAGTCACTGTTATTTGTTTTACATATCTGTTTATTTTTTGCCTTTGATGGGAAGTTTTGTGAATGTTTTAAGTTCAGGGATAGATGGCATCTTATGGTATAAAATTGTTGTAAATGACAGGAAGAATACGGTTCCAAGCAGTCCAACACCCATGGGATAGGAGATGAGGTTAAGGCTGGCACAGCATCAACTATATGCTGCAGAAAATGAGATGAGATCCAGGACATTAGGTAACAGCAAGGTGGATGTTAGAAGGTGGATAACAGTCACATGTGAAAATACAATAAGGTCACCTTGGAGAAACTGGAAAGTTGACTCCCAGAGGAGGATGTTCTTGAAGTAGTGGGGACATGATGTCTTCCCAAACCCATCAAATAGGCCATCTGCTGGGCCAAGGTGAGGTCATCTGAATTGTATCTCTTTGCAAAAACTGAGAGCACTGTTACATGGTAAACATAAACATACCATCATCCAGAAGTGTGAATCATACATATTAACCTCACTTTCGGAAAGCAGAGACTACATGACCTTATATAGCTTCCTCCTTTGACATCAAAAGCATTTCTTTATTACTCTGTGATATTAAAGTTTTCAATCAAAAGAATGCTGGAAAATAGTTACCCAGAAAATGCATGCCCAAAATGCACTGTATGTGTTAAGGGTGAAATATAAAAACTGTTTTATTGGAAAAGTAGTCCTGAACTTAGGCAAGGTTATGAATACAGATAAATAGAAAGAAGAAAACAGTTTATGTTTTATTAGTTTCTGGAAACACAATTGCCTGTTAAACTTTCGCTGTTCAAGTTATCAAAGTGAGAAACAGAAAATACAAAATTTAAAGAAAAGGTGATTTGTCCAACACAAAGACAGTTAACAAGTGTTTCATTCTGATAACTGGCCTAATCTTTTCCCCATTCAAAAACCACATGAGAAACAAAAAAACTGTATGCAAGACTAAGACTAAAGGAAATCCTGGAAAAAGTGCACCTCTGACAAGTGATACTTAACTGCACTCCCTGCTATGCTGCCAACTGAGGAGGACGCATTTTAAAAGCAGGATTTTCAAAGAACGGGATCAGACGTGGGAAATCTTGTGATAAAGAACAGTCTAACATCTGTTACCATTACAAATGAATATCTAGCCGTGAAGGCATCATGGAGAAATTATCTCTTTAGGACCACTTACATAAACATGGACTTCCCAGCACAAGCTTCTAACTTATGTGAAATAAATGCCGTCTGGAAAATAGATACGAGTCTTTGATTGTTAGCGCTTTGTCCCTTCAGATTATTTTTGTCTGAAAGAAACATAAGATCCAGGTTTTCCTAATTAGAGCCAAAGGATCTACAAAGTGATCCAAATGTATTGTCCTGGAAAAAATAAATGAATTTATATATAAATAAATACAGGACAACCCTGTTAATCTGCTGTGCAATCGCTCCTCTTCTGGAGTAAATGGCTGTATGAATGTCAGCTCGAGTGTGACAAATTGTGATGCAATCAAAGTGCATTTAGGTGTTATCACTGGTGACTGTGCACCTGCCACACTGCACGGTGATTACAGTCCACCAGGCTATCCCCACCCTCAGGTTCTCCTTTGTTCTTTAATTCAAACAGGCAGTTCATTTCTGCCTCCTTTCTCCCGTTTCTCTGTCTCTCTCTGGAAAAATAAACAAGCTCTTGTTGAGCTGCCCCACTCATTAGTCCCATTGGCTGCACAGCCTTCAGATAAAACAAGCCTCTACTGCGACACCTCTCCCCTCACTCACTGCTCACCATCAGTGTAAAGAGACTTAACAGCCTGAGGAAAGTGAACTGAAACAATACAACCCGCTGAAAAGAACTGCATTAGGCAAACAAACAAACATCAACATTAAAATGGTTTTGGGAAGATTTATGTGACAAAATATTTGATTAACTTGTTGAGAGAGAGTAGAGAAGAAAATATCTCCTTATGCCAAAGTTATTCTTCATTTCAACAGCTGTCCATAGAAAAAAGGGAAAAACAACCTTTCCTCCTACGATGCTGCATTCACCGATGTTGCTGAGACAGGAAATGAAGGGAGCCGTATCATACGGTAATAAAACTGAGATGATGATGAAGCTCAGATCGTGGACGCAGGGAGGAACGGAGACCAAGTGAGCCAGAGAACAGAACACTCTCACAACTTGATCAATACACACCAGTGCGCCACATAAACAAACAGAACAGAATACAGTCCCACTCTGTTTGTTGCCCACACACATTGCTCATGTCAATCTGCACTTTTTCTTCTCAGACTAGTCATAATGAAAAGCATGTACTCATGGCAGGCAGGACATGGATATGAAACAGGAATTTTCCCTGTAGGCTTCATATAAGTTCAGTTGTTGGTTTTTTCCTAAACACAAATAGGGATGAAGAAAATAATCAAGAGCCACGATCCAAAGTGTCTTGGTTGTATTCAATGGACTCTTTTTATTTAATTAATTATGCTTAGATAATAATGAATTATTCGATTAATGACAGAGTGCCTAATTAGAAAAGGAAAAATACAAATACCTGTCAATTATAAGAATACTTGACCTTCTTGAATATGTTTTTCTCTCGGGTAAATGAAGCAATAATAATGTGACACTGCCACCCTATGGACACAGACGTTTATCAACAATAATGAACCATTTGAGCTTTGGTTATGAACCATAACCAAAGCTCAATCATAGTTAGCCACATGCCTCTACTTTGCTCAACACAGGACAAACAAAAGAAAAACAGATACTTTTGGTTGATTGAATAGGATTTCTTTTTTAATGCAATGTGGAGGAAGAATATTATGGCGGCATCATGAAAATTGTCGATATCACAACATTGATATTTTCTTGTTTTCTGAAGAAAAGTTTATAAAAAGAATAGCCAAAACATTTAATCTGTGACTCTGTATGTATTTTCTTTTTTGGCCCAAAGGAACAACATTTGACAAAATATAAGTACAAAGTATAAATCTTTTTTTGTTGCTGTAAAATGTCATTGTTGTCCACCAGGTTCCACATCAGCTGCCCTTTAGAAGTAGTCCACTTAATGCATACTGGTCAGTTTTGCTGCCTTCAAAAGTCAACATGCATGTAAATGTTTTGCAGAATGAGCTTGGTTTCTTGGATGTTTGAACGTTTTTCCCATTAATGCCTGTGACTTTACAACTCCTTATACAATTAGTTTGGCTAACAGACGTTTATACATAACAAATCTAATGCAATACAGAACTACATGAGGAAGATGAAAGTGATCATTGCTCAAACCAGGCAATCAAGAAGTCACAAAGCAATTTCTTAGTCATCCAAGATTAATTTCATTATGGCCTATATATAGTGTTTTGTGCATTTATGCAGTCCATCACATAATACAATGACATAGACAGAAAAAGAGAGCCAGGAGAGTCTGCTGACACAGCCTGAGATCAGGTCCCATCACGCGGATCGCTCACTCCGTCTTTCGTCGGTCAACACTGCCCCCTTGTGGATGTATCCACGTCTTACAGCAGCTCAGTTGTCTGACCGTGGCCGGACGGCAGCACAAAGTCCTGTCCCCGCCGTGGTCAAGTTGGACGCCGACAGTCGTGTTTCCTCTTGTGATGAGAGGTGGCTTTTTGATGGGTGACTCGTGGGGAACTGCCACAGCAGAAACAACTACACCGCTCCATGCGGCACAGGCTCGGTCACATGGTGCACGAAGAGAGGACCGTGAAAGCCTCATCACGATCAGACGTCTTTACCAGGGAACTGTCTGTGTGTTGTTGACGTGTAACCGCAGTCCCACTTGCTGACACATGAGATCCACATCACAGGATGCCTCACAAGAGCAAAAAAGAAAAGGTAACATATGCAAGTATTTATGTACAAATGCCCAGATTTGAACCGCATAGATACATAATATTCTGTTCCAACTCTACTATTTTAGGATTCCTCCAAAGTTGGGAGATCTAAAAAGTCTGGGAGTAAAAATGGGACTGCAGAAGACCAATATGTAAGTTTGTGTTTATTTACTTTTGAGTTTTTAAAGATTAAATTTACTGAAAACTTTTTCTGAATATACAGTTCATATACATCATGGTCATTAACTCTTAAATAACTGCATTCTTCTGTACATTAAAAATCCAATGCAGTCAGTATCATTTTTGTTTGTTTGCATTACTGATCATTTATCTAAATTATTGTTTAAATGAGCTAAAAGCAAAAGAATGAGTTTTCACAACCCTGTTTTGATCTTTGAATAGATTTTACTGTCTAATGCCACTTTAACTTCAACTACTGTGTTTGCACATGCTTTCTATCACCCATCTTTTATTTTTAACTTTAATCACTTTTGTGTCCTGTAGAAAAGCTGGCAAGTTCCTCATGAGACACAATCTTATGACTTTATTTTCTATGAAAAAACACTCAGTCCCTGCTTTACCCCATTATGACCTGTTTTGTCTCTGAGAATAAAACTTGGCATTGTAGCAGCTATTTTCGCCATGTTATTTCTCGAGGGTTGATAAACTGTATATAAAAAGATGAATGCAGCCAGGGAAGTACCTTAAAGAGCAAAACCACAGACTTGCAGTGTTGTCTGCCTTCTGAAGATGTCTTTCATTGCCTTGTGCTTTAGAAAAGTCTACTTCTCTCATAGAATATGGAGTCATAACAATTTTCCGAGCATTACTTTAACATTAGGTAGATTGTTTTCCTTGTATGCGTGCTGGTAATCAGTTGAATAATAACTAAATGTATTAATATCAGCCATACCAATTTTTTGGTCCTGTCAGTTTTCATGTATCGTTTTCCTGCCATCTTTCAAAAGCAGTTTCTTGGGATTTCCATCCAACTATCCATTTTCTATACCGCTTACTCCCAATGGGGTCGCTGTACTTTAGATTTATAAAAATATTAAAAGAAAAACAGAACTTGAGGCTTTAAAACAGCAGTTAAAATGGCTTAATTCTGTGTGTCCACTGGACATGTTACAGTTGTTGAAAGTATCACATGCCGATGGAATGAGAACTGACTGAACACGCTGTGTGACAGCTCTATCAGCTCCATCTGTTTTCATTTATTCTGCCCACCAAAGTCCGCCACAAACTACTATGTCGACAGATGCGGTACAGTACACCACCGGCTGTGATCAAGTTGCCTGACACAGAATCACCTGATCTGATTCGGAAAGGAACCCGACCCTTAACCACAACATCTTCACCCCTCTCTTCTCCTGCTCTCTGCAGGACTTCTTCTTTAGAGTTTTTCCAATACCATTCCTTTTGGTTCAGGAACTACTTGGCCCCACAATTATGCAGTAACAAGATCCTTTCCTTTCCCATTCTTGGTTCTACAGGGCTCCAGTAAGAAAGTGCCTCCTGCAACTCAGCTGATGAGAGTGAAGCAGCCAGGGTCCCACTCAGCAATGAAAAGGGAGAAGAGGTTCAGCACTTCTTCATTTCCCCTCAGTGCTAACAGAGAACTGCAGAAACTAGCTGCACTGGCAGGTATTTCATTTGTATGTAGAGTATATGTTTAGGGAGCTAAGATTTCCTTAAGTTGCTGCTCAACTCATTGACTCTCTCTTAGTTTTTTTACTGTCTGTGGATGCATTAGTGGGAAGTTACCTTTCTTTTGGAGAAAATAAGATTACCTCAAACAAAGATCGCATGTTTGGCTTATATGGATGAAATGAAGGGAATCATATTAACAATTGGATACTCATAAGCACCTTTGTAACCTTGTGATCTTTACCTCCTACATTATTTATTAGCTCTGTGCTCTGCCCATCAGTTTGAGCTCTAATGCAAATGATGTGCGATGAGCTGTATCTCCAGTCTTACCTGCGAGAAGCAGCATTACCCACAGACTTCTTGCTCTGACTCAGACTGAATTGACAGGAGACCAGAAGATAGTGGAATCTGGGCCATCCAATAATAACTCATAACCTCAAGCTGTAAACTCACCTCAGAGCGTCAGGTTTGTTTACTGTACTGATTGACTGAATTAGTACATATCATAATGAGAGGCAATGAGGCTGAGGTTTGCATCTACATCAATCTTTCATAGCATCTTTGTTTACACAGAGCATTACTAGCAGGATCTGGCCTAAGTGGTTTCCTGTAAAGTATACCCAGCTATACTTTGTTCTCATACCTACATGAGCGGGGGGACAGTGGAGCTGTGTGCTTGGAAGCTGGATGGATGCATAGCCACAGTTCACTGTTGATTTTATTACAATGAAAAAGAGAGTGGATTAAAAACCTTGGACTTTTCGATGAAAGCTGAGTTTTGTAAGTCAAAAGACTTTTGTATACATTAACGAAATTATACGGTGTACCTCTTCCCTGAAACTGACCTCCTGTTCTCTCCACCTATGTTTGGCATTGGCCCTGAGTGAACCGTGGGATTATCTTTCTGAGCAACACAAAGATTTGTACTTTTCCAGAAAATCCCTAGGTTTTTAGTGGCTGTTTTGGAATGAATCAAAAGGTCTGAGTGGTTTAGGATGTCTGGGTGTCCTACATCTGCATCCCTTTCTCTGAGACAACCTTCACAACTAAATGTAATATTCACAGTGTGTCACAACATCAATCAACTCCATACAAAAATGATAAATACCTCTTAGCTCTTTCACCTTGATTTTTTTGCTCTTTTATTTGCCCATACAATATGTGTATAACTTAGAAAAAAAACAAGCAATGATTATGATAAAAATACAAAATGGTTTAATAAAGGAATTCCATTTCAAAATTACCTCTCAGTGCCGCACACTTTGCATTTTGTGTCCATGAAGTGTTTTTTTGTCCGTATGTAAGTATTGCCGAGTATCATACATATTAGAAGTGGATTAGAAATTACACCTTCACAATGCATTTTTTTCTCTTATACATCTAAAGATCACAGTTTTCCTACCGCTGATCCTTGTATGGGCAAAATATTTTACGGTCGGACAATAATGCAAGTTTGATGAACAGGGTTAAACAGTGTGTTCCGCCAGGTGTTAGTAAAACATTTAGTGATGGGTTTGTATTTCAGAGGCCCCTTCATCGAATGTTGAGCTTGTGCTGCCACATACTGGCTAAGATTGGAATTTTAAATGCTGTATTATCATTTTCAGCTTCCAAGCATAGAATTTAGCTTATCTATTTAAGTGAAAGTGTTCGTTAAGTTCTTTTATCCATAGGTTATTATTAGCAACCCCACAAATGATCTAAATCATCAATCAATAATGTATCTTCCTAAATTTCTATCTGCATTTATGCCACACAAGCACAGTTGTTTAGGCGGGTTAGGTGGGTGTTATGAGTGGCCGGGAGTTATAAACTACAACATCTGCCGGTTTATAGATATTTGTTAACTAACACACTAAGAAATTCCCATTGGAAATATGTGTTGCTGTGCACACTTTTAGAAAAATAAGATGTAAGTGGCAGCGCTTGGAAAATACTGTTGTCATGGCTGTGGAATGTAATGGCACCTCTTGGAAAGGCTTTGACCCCTCTGTGAGAAAATTCTAAGAATGAGAACGTGGTGCGCTCGCTGTCCAGTCCTCTCCTGTCTCCATTGGTATCCTGTTTCCCTCTACTTTAAATCCTTCTGCTACTGTTTTGTGCTTCTGTTATGCAACGCTCTATCTATCTATCTATCTATCTATCTATCTATCTATCTATCTATCT
>JABUIW010000011.1:9340795-9362145 GCA_013363375.1 Menidia beryllina | reverse complement strand
TCTATCTATCTATCTATCTATCTATCTATCTATCTATCTATCTATCTGTCTATCTGTCTATCTATCTGTCTAAACAGCTTGTTTAAACAGCTTCTTTCTATCTGAATAACTGAAGACTGTTTTGTGAGCCTTGCTTTTGTGAACATTCTGGTCTGCCTTGTGGTGTAAATGTAGGCTTAACTGTGTGTTCCCTGATGAATCACATGAAAAGAAGGACAGCTACTTCATTATGTTGAAATGAAATGCAGATTAGTCACTCAGCATCTTCAGGCATTACATATGCTGAAAACCTTCCTCGAGTAACTGATCACTATTGAGTTTATCACTTTTTCCGTCAGTAATGGCATAATGTAGACATTTTTAAATGACTTATGAGATGCATTATTCGCCTGTTTGACCAATCAGATATCTTTAGGACAGGCTGTGTGGAGCTGCTGCAGAAGGTTCCACTGGATTTGATTGTCTGTCTGGTTACTTTCACTTACAGCTAATTTTAAGACATCACTTATAAATGACAATGCTGCTTAATATTACTTGGAACACCTCAGAAACCTTGTAACTAAGCTCTATGAATCCATTTATTTTTAGGTTAAACCATATTTTTAGCATTATTTTAAACTTTCATTCAAAACTCGATCAAATCATCAGGTTTTACATATGGAATTTTGTCCTGTGCAGAGAATATTCCCAGCACAGTTTTTCCTGAATTTAAGTGGCTCTTTTTACTGAAGGCCACTGGAGTTTAAGCCCCCAGTAGTCCTATCCTCTTGTGGTTTCTTCTTGTTTCTGTCAGTCGTTTAATCCAAAGATTTGAGGCAACCTCTGAGCCTCTTTTGACCTCCCTTTGATAATTAAGATGACAATGAAAGACTTCATTGAAAGAGATTCCGCCAGGGCCTCTCTCTCCCTGAGCACGCTCAGTAACTTATATGCAGCCGCACATCCTAAATCAGATTATGTTGAGACCCAAAGTGATGGCAAAACTGTGAAAAAAAGACTAGTCTAATCCAAAATCCGTTGCGGGGCTTGATTTGAGGCACAGCGCCACCAGAGACCTATGAGTGGAAGGACCGAAAATTCTAATGAATGACCCGCCCCCCTTTTCATAATCTTATCCAATCACTCTGCCTTTCTCACAGCAGCCTTCGTTTCTATTGGTCCTTACCAGAGTGAGCTCAGCCAATCACCCAGCTCCCCAGTTGCTTACATCACTAACTAGCCAGTTCCCTCCAGCGGCAGGGAGCTTCATTTTCTGATCTGCTTTTGTGCTAAAATGGAGGCTGGCCTCTCGCCCTGAGTGGATCGCCTTCCTGGTTGAGTTTTAGATGTTGACATGCAATAAAGCCGGAGACAGGATGGTTGTGGATGCACCCAATTCCAATGGGCCCTTTCAGCCGGTGGCTCTAATGCACTTCAGAGGTACGTAAAGACAAACGATTCCTCCTGTAGTGTCCTAGGAATTAAGAGCAAAGTGAGCTATGTGTTGCTGTGCTCCTGTCCCCCTCCACTGGTTAGTCAGCATTCAGCCGTCTGAGATAGGACCACCGCTTGTCTGTTTTGGACAACACCGTTATCGTATTTGAACGGAAAGGGAGATACGTGCGTTTGGGATGCCTTTGTGCACAGCTGTGGGGCACAGAAGCTCCATAAAAATGTACTTTTACTAGCTAGCAGCTCCCTGCCCTTCCCCCCGCTGAGCTAGTGATGTCAAAGGAAGTGAGGTCATAGCCGAGGGAAGGGTCTCTTTTCCTTGGTTTTTCCCTTTTTAATTAAGTAACGTTAGTGTTGTGTGTTTTTGTGCAGTTTGACAGTTGTGTCTTATCATGGAAAGCTTTGCAGGATACCCATCCCCAACCCCCCCCACCCCACGTTCTTTCCATTCCCCTCTTTCGCGGTTCTCCTCAGCCCAGCATTTTTGTCACACTCCAGTTCATCTGGGCACAAATTGGTCATAGTGTGTAGGCACACGGCAGCCACCTCTCAACAGAACCAGCATCCCCTTCCTCCAGCCCGCCACATACCCCCACCCCCCCCCTCGCCTGTCTGTCAGGCTGAGGCACCCTATTAGATGTTTTTCTCAAAACAAGAAACCTAAAGAAGTCAGTACGCCTCTGGCACTGCTGTAAATATGACCCTGTCGTCTTTGTCCGCGCCGTTTTAGGGCCACAGCATCCCGTCTGCCTCTGCCTCGGAGCGTGTACAATGTACTCAGTGATGTCTGAAAGGCCCAGCCTGTTCCTACTGTAACATGGGTGCAGGCTGGCATTAGATGAAGCCCAAGGCAATTATTGATTACACTCTATTGAGCCATGGAGGCAACTGCCTTGAATGACAGCCCAGTGTTTGGGAACAATTATTCTCTCTCTGCCTCCCTCTTTGTGTGCCTCTGTCTCAGCACGTTGTCTCGTATCCCGACCCACACTAAATGAATCCAGTTCAACCAGACTGAGCTCTATAGCCCCTATCATAATGTACAGCTGAGTGTGTGAGTGACTATGCAAAGAGTGCATGAAAACTAGCATCCGCGTGGGTTTTGTTTAGTCAAATGAACCCGGCTTTGCAAACATGAGCTTCATCAGGAGTGCGTTTGGTTTCACACGTCTCACTGCATCCAATGCAATGAGACGCTCATTTGGCTTCTTTAAAAGGTTTATTTCAGCAGCAGGCTTATTTCCTAAACCTTCTCTCCCCCCCATCTGTTTTGATTCTTAGAAACCCAGTTTTGATACCGAGCTCTGTAGAAGTTTTAAATTCCCGTTTGAGTGTGTCTCAGGTTTGGCAATAACGGCTGCCTTTTTGCAAACAAAACGTTGGCCTCAATCCAGAATAGGTTCTCTGATGTTTAAAAAAAAAAAAAATCTAACTTCTAGTGCATTCATAGCAAACTCTCCCCATCAGTGTGACCACAGAAGTTGGTGCCATGCATTGTCTCTTTGCATGGTTATAAATAGTTAATGGTCAGTGATCATGGACATGGTGTCCATACAGCATGTTACCAAAGCCATCTCTACTCCAGATGAGCCGATGTTAATTTGAACCCCTTACAGAAAATGGCAAAAAAAAAATCATTTGAGTATGACTCCACTTATTTATTAACTTTAATGTGAACAGGAGGAAGAGGGGCAGTTAAGATTAAGATAGATATCTCTCTGTTCTCCAGGAGACAGTTGTGTCTGCGCATGCCTGCTTCCCGCCCCAGCCTTGAATCGGCTGCATTATAGAAGTCACATTGTGGCACACATCAATTTTGGATTCACAACACTGGGCCTTTATCTGTTGCACAACGACCCACTAGGTATTTTATGAGCGTGACAAACCTTTATCACACACAGAAACAGACTTATGTAATGAGACCTACTTAAGGCTGACACGGTCAGAGGTGGAAGGCATGGCACCACGTTCCAGTCCAACCTCATGTCCCACTGCAGCCTGGAAACTGCACACGGCCATCCACCTTAGCTTAAAAAGAGGATTCCACTCAACCTAGTTTAGCCTCATTTTGGGGACTGCACATAGCAAAGCCCTTCTTTGTTTCCCTGCAGATAATCAACTGAAACAAAGTGCCGTCTCACCAGCGGCCGCCCTCTTGGATGTCTAATTTTGCTAGACGTGGCTGATAACGGCCGCTCACCCTAATTCCCCCCCGTCCTATGGAATTCCCAGCCTCTGACTGTCATCAAGATAAATTGGCTAACTTGATACTGACACTGCAAGAGTGCACGTGTGCCTGAGCCAAATCTCCTCCGGGCCTGAATAGGTGATCTCTCCTCTTGCCAGGAATCTGCCTGTTTGCAGGAATGCTGTGCACCAGGTCTGTGATTGTGCACGCACAGATTAGCGGGCCCTCTGTTCTGTACATTAGGCTTTGATGCTCTGTGCACATGCAGGAGTAAAAAAAAGCCTCAACTACCTGTCTGAATCTGTAGTGACTATCAGTTTTTATCCTTAGTTGTCTTATGAGTGACTCAGCTCCATGGTTTAGTATTTATAGCTCATTTTAATTTGGCAATGAATAAAAATTCTACAGCGTTACTCCGAGATAAAGATGGTATTTGTGTTTTTTTTATTTTGAGCTACTTGAGAATGTCAGCCTAGGGAAAGTGGCTCTGCTGTTCTGTCAATCTCACATCAGTTACTTATTTATGCCTCTACCTCAATGAGTCACATTCACAAATCCTCATTTGTGTCACTTCCAAATTAGCATATCTCTGTAATTATGTTCATTCAGTCCACAGGTTACAATACAGCAACTCAAGAGGAGTGGGACTCCCCCCCCCCTTTATCAGATATCTGATAAAGTTGAGTTGATGTGCGTCATCAGCATCCATCATGAGCATGCTGTGTCCCAGCCTCAGCACCCGTCCGGAGTTGCTGCTGTGCGCTACAGGAAACACAGCTTTCCCACCCTCCGGGGGGGGGGATAAACAATCTTTTTTTTTTTTGGAAACCTTTTTCAAAAGATGTATTTAAAGAGCAGTATTGATTTTAATTGTGAATCTGTTCACAAGAGTTGACTCCATTTGAAAGAATTCAACAAATCCTCGCTGTACCGCTGCCATGAGCAGCCCTGGTCTTTGTGTGTGTGTGCGTGTGTGCGTGTAGGCAGTGATAAGTGGCCCAGTGCTCCCATCAGACACCCAGCAAACCTAATCAGCAGTGACACTACTGATTGGCTGATTCTGACCGACCCCTCATCACTGTCACTTGTTTCAGTCCCCACCTGAGTTTGGTTGAATTATGTTTTTACTTCTTTGCTTTAAGTTGACCCCGAATTGCGGCTGCATTTTGACCAGAAGCAACCTGGAGGTGGTGTCAGGGCGCTGTCTCTGGCACCCTGCTCAGCCCCGTCATTTAGGGGGCGCGGCGGACACACCGCCTGATCGAAGCTGGTTCCGTTTATTGGTCTTGGTTATCTCCAGAAAACGATGCCTCTTCATGGGAAAGAGGTGCTCAGCACGGCGAGAGGAAGGCGAGCGCCAGGGCCATCCAGAGCTTGTTTTTCCGCACACACCTCTGTGGTCAATTGTGGCCCCACGTATCAGAAAAACAGAGCTGCATCAACGCTAAGTGACATAACTGCATAATTACGGTGTCACCGTGTGTTATTACCTGTGCCACGGGGTTGGTCCGCACTTGGAGCTCCCTGAATGGCGCTGTAGTTTTTCCCCTCTCCGCCGGGGCTCGTTTGCTCACAGGCGTGTGGTCGCCAGTGTTCAGGTGGAGATGAAAGCAGAGCAGGGAGTCCGCAGACCACAGTGGGCGGCACCTGGTCAGCCGGGTTTCCTTCAGAACTAAACGCTTTGTGCGCCCACAGAAAGGCCCACGCGGCAACTGTTCATCTAGTTCCCTCGTGCTCCCCGTCTTCTCGTGCACCCTCTTTTATCCATCCTCCTTTTGCTCCAACCCTCTCAGATCCTGTCACATTTGCGTTTCTTTCACTTTCATATTTCTTTCCCTTTTAACTATCATCTTTGACATTTCCAATTTACTTTCTTTTCTCTGTTGCCCCATTCGCTCTTTCAAACATGCGTCTAAATTCTCAGTTGTCTCCTCACGCCTTCAGCTCTGTCTCAGCCGGCATGTTAAAGCCCCCTCTCCCTTTTTTCTGGTTTGTGCTCAGATGTGGCCCCCGCCGAACAGGAGAAGCTCTTCATCCAGAAGCTGCGGCAGTGCTGCGTTCTTTTCGACTTCCTGTCCGACCCCCTGAGCGACCTGAAATGGAAGGAGGTGAAGCGGGCGGCCCTGAGCGAAATGGTGGAGTACATCACCCACAACAGGAATGTCATCACAGAGCCCATCTACCCAGAGGTGGTGCACATGGTCAGTAGAAGGGGACGCAGGTCGGGTCCAGGGCTGAGAATGTGGGTGAACCGCAGAGCCGGGTGCACCTTCACTTTTCTTAGTTTTGTTTGTGGTATTCCATCTGCAGCCCCTTTATCTGTAAGCTATTTGCTTCAGTAAATACGGTTTACAGCAGAACTGTCCCAGGAAACAATAGTTACAGTAACCATAAACAATCTCAAACGTTTTTCATCGACAGAAACAGGACAGCTGTTTGATTTTTCACCGACTCAGGTTTATTTATTTAATTCCCTCTGGTTATTTATTTTCTATTTTGTATGTAACGGCCAAACAAATGTAGGAATTTAGCCAGAAAATAACCATTCTAATTTGAGAATTATAGTGGGTCGCAGTCCCTAACTCCACCAAGTTTAGACACTTTTTCATTTCTTTATTTTGGTTTGTTTCCTGAAGAAGACTGAAATATTTCAGATCCAATAAGCAACATGAAGCTTTTCTGTCCAAAGTGCCAGAGACACATCTGACGTGTTTATGGAGTCGGTTGGCTTGCAGCAGCACAGAAACTGGAAGGCAGACGTGAGCCAAGGTTCTCCCTTGTCCTCGTGGCATTTCCATTTCCACTTTCCACTGTGGAGTTAACGCACAATCATCCCCTCAGACCCTAATGCGTTGAAGTGCAGCACAGCCGAGATTAGTCTACCTACCTTGTAGCTTTTCTTTTCAAACAAGGCTCTTAGTGTTTTAGCAGGCCACCTGCACTGTCCCATGATCTGCCTGGCAGGGAACAGCAGCCCACAGGAAAGTCAGTTGACACTTTGAGAGAACAGAAACACAAGACACTTGGATTATTGTGGACCAAAGCCTTGGAGGCCAGTTTCAAGGACAAAGTAAACATGAACCTAAAACAATGTTTTTTGTTGTTGTTTTTTCAGGTCAGGCTTTTTAAGTTTTTCTGAATATATCTGCAGGCAATGGTTGTGCGGCTTCTCACTCTGTCTCTGGCACAACAGTAAAAATGATACAACGGACAAATGTTTACTTAGAAAAGTACCCGGGGGAAAAAAAATCTAAGGCATTGTTTTTCATTTCTCTTCTTTTAGTTTGCTGTTAATATGTTCAGGACGTTGCCTCCTTCGTCCAACCCTACCGGAGCAGAGTTTGACCCAGAGGAGGATGAGCCCACACTAGAGGCAGCCTGGCCCCACCTACAGGTGTGTGGTTTTAAACGTTCAGCATGCATTACCAGAGCTTCCATACGTGTGTTTCTTTTCTAAGCTGAATGAATTCTGTTTCCCTCGCAGCTCGTCTATGAATTTTTCCTTAGGTTTTTAGAATCATCCGACTTCCAGCCCAACATAGCAAAGAAGTACATCGATCAGAAATTTGTGATGCAGGTAAGAATGAAATATTGGGAACAGTTGGAACAAATAGAACACGTAATTGCTCTCTAACAGCTGATATGCGTTTAGATGCAAGCTAACACAGGGAAAAGGACGACTGGAGTAACTCGGTTTAATGTCATAACGTTTTGTTTTTTTCCCTTTTGTGCTTTGCAGCTCCTAGAACTATTTGACAGTGAGGATCCCAGAGAGAGAGACTTCCTGAAAACTACTCTCCACAGGATCTATGGAAAGTTTCTGGGGCTGAGAGCGTACATTAGAAAACAGATCAATAACATTTTCTATAGGTCAGTGCCGCTGTCCCACACGTGGTTAAACAGGAGAGGCAGTCGATATGCTGCGTGTGTCATTTATTTGGTTCATTTCCACTGAGGGCGTTGTTGTTGTTGTTACAGGTTTATCTATGAGACCGAGCACCATAACGGTATAGCTGAATTACTGGAAATACTTGGAAGGTACGCCGCTTTGCTAAAGTTGTATTTTTCTGTTCTTGAGTTTTTTCTTGGTGCGTGACTCATCTTCACACCAAAACACCTGAAAATCAGTGGGTTTATCCCTTTGCAGCTCTGTAATCATGTCCGATTGTGTTTGAGAGTTTCTTTCTGTTTTTGCTCTGAACAGCATAATCAACGGGTTTGCCTTACCACTGAAAGAGGAGCACAAGATTTTCCTGTTGAAGGTTTTATTGCCTCTGCACAAAGTCAAATCACTCAGTGTCTACCATCCACAGGTAATTTATCTGAATGAAGCCTGCAAGTCTTTAACTGGATTCTTCTGTCTTGTTTCTTCTTTTGTACAAACCTCATCTAAGTTCACTTGGCTCTTTTCAATTCATTCCGCAAGTTGTCAGAAACAGTAAGACCGGTTCCAGCCGGTTTTTCTCTCGGGCCTTTTGTGTCTCCCGCAGTGCTTGAGTTAGTTTACTTGTGTGTACATTCAAATGCTTTTCCAGTTCAGTGGATGTATTTGTGTTTTACAGCTGGCTTACTGTGTGGTGCAGTTTTTGGAAAAGGACAGCACTCTAACTGAGCCGGTATGTGCTCGAAAGACCTGAAATTCTTTTCAATATTCTTTTCAAACATTTATGTTTGTATTAGACTGCATGTTGCACAAACTGTGCATGTGACAAACAACCACAGGATGTTGATTCCTGCTTTGGCATATTTGACAGACACTCTCACCAGCATCCAAAATGACTTTTCCACCATCTTCCTCCTTGCTTTGTGGTTACCATCCCTCCTCCTCCTCTCGTTAGGTTGTAATGGCTCTTCTAAAGTACTGGCCAAAGACTCACAGTCCCAAGGAGGTGATGTTCCTGAATGAGCTGGAGGAGATCTTGGACGTCATCGAACCCTCAGAGTTTGTGAAGGTGCAGGAGCCTCTCTTCAGGCAGCTGGCGAAGTGTGTGTCCAGCCCACACTTCCAGGTACTGGAGGAATGATCGCCACCTAATCTCCTTCTTAACAGCTCAGACTGCAAATGCTGTGGCTGAGTTTTATACTCGGACAGATGGTAAATTGGTATGATCAACCTTTTGAAGAGTTTGTGTGATTGAAATATCTGAAGGAGATTCACCTCTCTGCTTCTAATCAGCTTGAGAGCAAGATGCAGAGATCTCTGAATAAACCAATTCCACCATTTGCGTCCATTTTCCGCATGACGTCATCAAAATGCGCACGGAGGACTGAGACTGATTGTACGCCCACCTTTCTCTCCATCCATGCCCAACTGAGTACGATGCTCTTTTTCGTGTCTAGGTGGCAGAGAGAGCTCTGTACTACTGGAACAACGAGTACATCATGAGTCTGATCAGCGACAACGCAGCAAAGATTCTGCCCATCATGTTTCCCGCCCTGTACCGCAACTCAAAGACGCACTGGAACAAGTAAGCGTCTCAATTTTAGCAGGTCAACATAAGCTGGAGCAGTCTGGAAAGGCTCAGCGCTCCACAGCGGTGTGACGATGAATGGCAAAATAGTTCACATGCTGAACTATAATTAGTAGGCGGGAGACTGGATCGTTGCTGTTTTTTTTTTTTTTCTGCTCCAAGAGAGAAAAAAGTATTTTTACTACAAATGTGCTTGTACTCGCAAAGATTTAACTCACCAACCTGTTCCTGTGTGTGCTCACAGGACCATCCACGGCCTCATCTACAACGCCCTGAAGCTTTTCATGGAGATGAACCAGAAGCTCTTTGACGACTGCACACAGCAGTTTCGGGCTGAAAAAAACAAGTACACAGCAAATTCTGTGGTTCTTTCTTTGTAAATGACGTACGAGTGCCGGGTTGTTGTGCTAGACGTCTCTTCAGTCAGAGTTATCTGACAGGAGCTGTGGTGCTCTTTCAAACAGAGAGAAGGCCAAGTCAAAAGAACGCGAAGAAGCTTGGATCAAGATTGAGAACCTTGCAAAATCGAATCCACAGGTGAGCAGACTTTTTCAGTCATTTATTCGTCTTTGTGCTCCCCTGTCCTCCACTCTGTTTGCTGCTTACTGTAGACCACAGGTATTTGAACAACTGGTAGTCGGAAATTGAAATGTATCTTCATAGCATTAAAGTGCAGAAACAAAATGGATAAAAAAACATTTATCTGATACATCCGTTCAGTAATGTTTAGGTTTTAAGGGCTGGTAAGTAATTGGACATTTGGCCACCAATGTACTTTATGAGCACCTGCAGTTTCAGACGTGGTAGAGTTGAGACATGATTGTTTGTTTGGACAAAAAAAAGGAAAAGAAAAAGTGTGAGCAACAAGTCAGCTTTTGCATCGGCAACTGCTGGCAGAGGAACCGGGATGCAGGCGGAGAAAGTGTAGTTTATTTATGCTCTCGGATCAAAGACTGCTCATCATCCAGCTGCACTCTGGACACGCAGCCAACGCAACCAAAGAGCTTTACAGGCTGGCCTGTTCTGTCTAGCGTGTTTCATTCACTCCAAAGGGAAATGGATCGTTGTAATTTATTATACAACATGAGAAAATGTTCAGATAAGAATGAAGGAACGCTTCTTCTTTGTGTTTCATCCTATTTTGGAGTGATTGTGAAGGATTATGAATATGTTATAGATGGAAAGGATACAGACATGGTTTAAGTAGTTTCAGTTCATTGTTAAAGTTCAGACCATTTTTTTTACTGTTCAAATCCATTTGGCTAAAACCTCCAATTTTATCCATCTATTTTAGCTGAGACATCATGTTTACACTCTGGACTTAACTTTTCTTCATCATGACTAAGGGGACAGTGTCACTTTCTAATGGAGGGTCCGATGTGAAGATGGATGGCGATACACTCAGGAGCTGTTAGCTGACCATGAGTAGGAAAGATGGGTAGCCTGCCAGTCTGTTTGTTTAGTAGGCTGTGAAGTTCATTATTTAAAGGATGAACTGGGATTTTTTTAAAAACAGAACACCCCACACCCCTCCAAGAACTAGATGTACTTTCTAGAACAGTTCCCACCCCTCAGTAGCGAGTAAATCAGACATTTTTTGATTCTTTTTTTTTTTTCTTCTTCTTGCATGCGACTGAAGGTCTTTTCTCCATTCCTTTTTTTTGTTTGTTTGTTTCCCTTTCTTTCAACATAGTTCTCTATTTATGTTGATTCCTCTGACCTCAATAGTCCTGTAGCTATGGAGACGGATGTCCCTTTGATAGAAGATGTTCAGAGGTTAAAAAAGACAGTTGAGGAGGGCGCAACTCAGGTAAACCTGACTTTCTCTCTGTCTCCATTTCCTCTCATTGTTGCTCTGTGACTTGATTGATGATGAGTCTGGCACTCGGCCTGTTGCCACATATATAAATCTTTTTTATCAACGAGTTGTCAAGAATGTAATATATCTTTCAAAATGTTATCTCCGTTACCAGTCATGCTGTGTAAATAACCTACTTGTGGGCTAAACTCTGGAATCCAGGGCTTTCTATTTCCTTTTAGAGCTCCCTTTGCATGTTCTCTTAGTTGCCTATAGCCTCATTTTTGGGAGTCGGGTGAAGAAATGTAGAGTATTGCCACAGTTATCCACTCAGTTAATAAGTTGTATGTAGGAATTAACTTGAAACATATCAGTGCCCTTCAACTCTGCTATATGTTACATTAACCTCCCTAATTAGTGCTATCTTTGGGGCCCTTCAGTTTAGGAATTGGCATAAATGAACGTGTTTTTATCAGCTTGCCGCATGATAAATGCACCGTGTTCAACCCCAGTGTTGGGTTTCCACAGCTGATCAGAAAAGCACAGCCAGACCAGGAAGGCTGTGTCAGAAGCTGACGCGAAGCCCCGATTATGACGGACTCTCCTGTTTCCATCTCGCAGCTGCAGCACGAACAGCGAAAAGAACGGCCGATGGTGCGACGCAAGTCCGAACTGCCTCAGGATATCTACACCACAAAAGCCTTGGAGTCCCACCGCAGAGCTGAAGAAATGTTGACCCCCCCATGATGGACTCTAGGCCCCACCATCTTCCTCCTGCCCTCTACAGCCATGGACATCTGCGCCCAGATGCCAGAATTCTGCTGGTGAACCGTGCTGGGCTTTCCATCCGTCTGCCCATCACCACCTTTCCTCAGAATCCTTCTTTCTAAACCATTCCTGCTGCCCAGTGCAGAAACCCCGTGTCCATCACCCACAGTTTCTACTTTCTCAGGTTTTTTTTCTTTTATTCTTTTTATTTGACAAGTGGGAGTATATCTGTGTGTGTTTTAGCCCTTGTGGCATACAATGTAGTTTTTCATAATTTGTCTCGTCCTTTCGCTCCCCTTCTTCAACCCCTCCGCGCGCTCACTGTAAATGAGGAACTTTGGAGTACAGACAGCACAAAACCGGTTCTCCATTCATTCTTACAAGCATGTTCACAACAGACTGGAAATGGAAAGAGGAACTGCTCGACTCACTGTCTAAGGATCGTCCCGTAGTCTCGCCTCTGCTTTTCTCCTCTTTTGAAGGGAATGAAAGCAGAGCTTATTGTTCAGATGAAAGAATAGACTTTCGTGTGACTGGTTTCTTTATTTGCTCAAACAAACATCTTGTCTGTGCCAAGACTGTTGTGTACTTTTTCTGTTCAGTTCATGATTCAGTCTGTTACTCGAGGAGGGACACCTGCCTTTGCTTTGGGTGGGTGTTCTGGTTTTCAGCACACTTCAGACCACACTGGGGCCTGTTCTTAGCCTTCTAACGTCCAGGGAAGGTGGCGAGGAGAGGGGAAGTTGTCCTGTAGTCACCTCGACACTCCCCAGTTTATGGTTTTTTGTTTTTGTTTTGTGCCATATGCTGCTCTTTTCTATTCTTGCTTCCTTCTGTTCCCTGGCAATATTTGAAGAGCAGACCACAGCAACGCCAGGGGCGGTTCAAACAGTGGTACTTTCTGAGTTCAGCAGCCTGAGATGCACCTGAGGGAATGCTGCCAGCGAATTTGCTGCACGTGTTGCAGTAACTTCCTGAGCTTTGATCTGGCCTCTGTCAGCCGATGGAAACAGAAATGTAAACAGGAATCCTTAGTTTAGTTTTCTGCATGTAAGGAGGTACAGATCTGTGTTAGGATGGAAAAAAATATTTTTTCTCTATTGGGCCGCATCACCTTAGAGGCCATCACTCATTGGTCTTATCCAAGCGTTTATGGACAGTTTGATATCCTATTCTATGAAGATCCCGTTGAGCATAAAATACACAGGAAAATGATCAACGTCAGCAGCCTGTTTGTGCAGTATCTGTACAGATTGTCATTAAGTGATCGGCAAATTGACCTGAAGCACTACCCCCAAAAATGATTTCATTAAATATTCGCGTTCAGCTCGTTTTAAAAAAAGATTTCAGTACCATCAATCTGTTTGCTTGGTATGTGAATTTTAGAAACGGTTCCTCTTTGAGGATGCTTTCTTTCTTTTTGTTTTTTATAAAGTTTGAAATTTTCCCAGTTAGTACCATTGTTTAAACCATGGCACGCTGCTATGTTTTCTTCAAATGACGTGATGTATTTCTTTGTATTGTCTCTGGAGGTTAGTGTGGATGTCACATTTTGGATTTATTTTCTTTTCTTTCTTCTGGCTCTTTGGAAAAGCCCAGTAGTGAAAAAGACTGGTATGAAACAGCCACAAAAATGCCAGATGCTGAAAATAAACTGACATTGTGACTTGGCTTGTTAACTGTATTAATACTGTATTTGCTTGAATGCAAAAAGATGTAAGTAAAACTACCATGTTAAACATGTACCTTTTACCCTGGAGGAATGCCATTCACCAAACTGATTTCTGTTGTCACAGTCATTGCATTTCTGAAACTGTCCAGGAGAGATGTTGTATTTAATTTTATGAATCCAAGTTGTTTAAGGTTTCACTTAGTGCTGATAAACAAGTCATCCATGACAACAAAAGATGATTTAAAAGATAATTTGGTGACTTGTTAATATTCCGCAGGTCTCTTAATTTTAACACATTATTTCCGCAACATGTTAACTTAAAGTGTCCTTTTGTATGTGACCTGTACTATATGAGTCATTTAATATTGTATATATGATTTACCTTGTTTCATGTAGTGTTATATATCTAGATTAATTTTGTACAAATTGTCCCTCTGTACAGAATAAAACATCAATAGCAAGTGAAGGACGTCAATCTGGCACACACAGTCTCATTTACCAGTTTTGGTTGTACTTATGAGATTTTATTTTTATTAAAATCTGCAAAGTTTTCTCCCACCTCTTCTAAGTAATTTACAACTGTTTATCTCCATTGTGTGGTCCTATCACTGACATAGTCATGTAAACCTATATAGAATGAATAAAGAGATAATTTGAGTATATATATTTAAACTATGTATCCATTTTGGTTTTCCTTAACAAAGAGGCCATGCACCCTCATAAATTTCAAGGGGAATAAAAAGACCATAGTGGCTTATTAATCAGCTACAACTTCGGTTGATTAGGTGTGATTTGTGCATTCAATAAATTTACAAATGACATCTGATTAACAATTTTAGTTAGTATGTTCATCTCCTGAATGCCTCTCAAACCCAACTAAAAATAATATTTTACATTAAAATATTTTTGGGAATTTTGGAATCCAAAATTTAATGTCTGCTCTTACGCACCATTTCCTCAGATAAGTCCATTTCAGGTAAGTATTTTAGGATAATGCCAGATAAGGTAGTGCCCGAGGAAGCATTGTAACAGCTATAAAACATAAATAATAGAATAATTTAAAAATTTAATTTCTCTGTCACATGGTTTGGGAATGAAGATGCTGGTTTATACTGACGATAATATAATTTTATAAGAAATACACCTTCCTCCACTCGTGTTTCTTGATTAGACATTTTGAGAGAAGAAAAAAAACTGACTAAAGAGACCATTTATGATTCAGTTTTAAGTGTGTTTGGCAAAGACACTGTGAGGTTCGTCAGAGCTGAAAATGGGTTTAAAATCAAGATCATCTACGCAATATCTGAACATTACAACAATATGTGCATCTATTCAAATAAAGCGTTTTTCTACATGTCCTTGAACAGGCAACATATTACTGGCAGTGAGCGTCTATGGCCACAAGGGGGCGGAAGATGATTGAAAATTAAACTAGAATCCACTGCCAACATCTGCAGCCCCACTTCAAGCGGCTGTAAATGTAGCACAGTCACAGATGTGCAGGAAGCATCACATCAGTGATTGCACTCACAGCTGTTGTGTGTTTGAAATGATTAAAAAAACAAATACCTTTCAGTCAAGTACCCTGTTAGTTTATTTTCTCTTAAACACTATGCTGTCTCTGACTATGGCTAAAATCTGTGTTCCAAGGACACAGTTTAAGTTTCAAATAGACTGTCCCAGTTTGCTCCAAATATTAAGTGTTTTAAAGGCAGTTGTGCAAGAAAATAGCAAAAATCTCAATTCAAGAGCTGTCCTCGTGCTACTTAATAATCAAATCCAGAAGTGACAAGCTGCCAGCACCTTCCATTCAAATAATTTAATTTTTTGCACACAGTTATTATTATAGTGATGATTAATGGTTCATTTGTTGGAAAAATATAACATAATTGAGACAACTGTACAAGCAAGTATGACATATTTTTGCACAGATGTTATTTACACAGATGTTAAAAAAAGAGTAACCCATATTTAAGAAATCTGACACATTCTTCAGTGATATGGCTGATGGGAGAAAACTGTTATACCCTTTTTTTTAAAAAACACACGTGATTTATGGATTGCTTCCTGTTTCAGTAATCACAGAGTTTTTGTTTTCATCTTTTTGGCCTTGTATTCTTGTGACAGTTGGCTGAAGTAGCTTATCTCTAGGTGCAGAAAGAAAATTAAATCTTGATGTAACAAAAGGTCAAGGTACAAGCACAAAGGATTGGTGAGTGGGAGGCCAATTGAAAACAAATGTATTTGTTGTGAGAAAATGATGATTTCTGAGAAACCAGAGATTTGTGGTTTTCCTAAGATGGCTTTGGAGCTGCTTTGTCCTCAGCTAACATTTCTGATTGAAAACTAGTTGCATTTTATGTGCTGCCAAACATAAAGAAAAAACAAGACCTTTGAAACATTCTGTATATGCGATAGAGCTAAACATCTTTCTGTTTGGTTGTAACTTATTGTTCTTTTCATCTCTAGACTCACAGAGTATTCAGTTGTCCGATTACGGTTGTATAGGTGTTTTTTATTCATATCTTTATGTGGAGCACTGTTTAGATCTAAAATAATAATGATAGAACATTTATTTGGTTTTATTTTGAAGCATTCCTTCACTGTTTAACTGGGCTTAGATTTACAAAAATATTGTTTTGACATGTCATTCAAATAATCGGATGGAGGACAGCCTAACTAGTTGTGGACACGACAATACACAATTGAAAACAACAACAACAAAGACGAAAATAAGCAATAACCAAAAGCTACACTAAAAGTACATTAGGAAATAATCGAATATGTAGTCATGTGAGTGCAGTGGTTGCGTAAGAGAATATTAGTAATGTCATAAAATCAGTCTAGTTTTGTGTGTAATCCTTCCGATGAGCCCCTTAGAAAATACAGGAAATTGAAGATTTATGTCGACCAGTAAGATTACAACTATATCCAGATTATATGGAGTCAAGAGCCTAAACATGGGGATTTAAATGGTATTATATCAACATGATATAGTTTCTGAGTCTGATTCTACTGTTAATCCTGTCGAAGAATCAGATAAATTACTGAGAAAACGTAATGCTTCCAAATGTCCAAATATGGTTTTTGCTAATGTGGGCAAAAATAGTGTCCATGAGGGTAATAAAGTGCCACAAGAATTAAACAGAACACGATACCCAAGATCATGAAAGCCTACGTATTTGAGGGTTATTTTCTGAACTTAATTTAGGAATAATTTAATTTCTTTCATTCTGGATGGTTTAGGCTAAACCCAACCAGAAAGTCCCAAGGTTTCTGATAGCAATGTGTACATAGTTATATGTAACCAAGGCAACATCAAAATGTTGTTTTTTCAGGTATAACAGTCTTGGTATAAGTGGCTTTATTTCAGCCTTAACCAAAAGTTACAAAAATATTTTAGTAAAATATTGTGCTATGAAGTTATTATAACTACTACTCATGTAGACGAGAACATATAATTGTTAGTTTGGTCGGGAGCACACATTTTGCATAAAGTAGCATAGTGGTAATTTATTGTTTAGTGTCAGATTAACACTTATGGTTCCCATGGTGACATGGAATTCAATGTCATTCAATAGCTATTTGCTCTCTACCTCTGTTTTTCGCTCCTATCCCTTGTACTGTGCCTCTTTGCATCTTTAGTTTTGTCATGTGCTGGTATGGCATGTTATTATGACTACTGCAACATTGTGTTAGAGTTAAGAGTTCTTGATGAAAACACATGTAAAAGTATGAGTTTGACATGATTTTTTGGATTACAATATAAAAACACCATTATAATGTTGTATGTGTTTTGTTGCAAATAGCCTTTGTTTTTTTCTACCTTTTTGTAAAGAAAGAAAGAATGGTTCATGACTGAAAGTGTGTAAGTGTGTGTGCTGTGTGTTGGAGAAATAAAGGCAATATCAGAATGAATTCTGACTGATCCAGATAAGAAACCAGCCTGCTCTCTCAAATCCCCAGCATCTCCTTGGATTGCGTATAGCCCTGTACTATTGCCAAGCTGTCCTCACCTGCCCTACCTTACTCACACATGGCTCTAAGCCAACAAGCTGCTGGAAAGAAAACCTGCCACCATCTGGAACCTCACAGGCTGCCAGAAACAGCCACAGTCAGCTCATAGAGAAAATCTTACTTTTCCTTCCTGCTGTCTATCCTTTCTTATGAATAAGGACAGAGGATATTCCTTCTGAATATAATTGAATTATTACAGTGAATCCGATTGCATGCGTAATCTGCTTTTGCTTCCCTAAAAGTTCACAAATCAAATAAAATTTTTCACACAAATCAACAAAAATCCCCTAAGTTTGAAAAGCAAGAACGGTCACACTGAAATCACTCATATCAAAGGACCGGCCCTTAATGTTTTTGCTTGGCAGACGAGAAACCATAATTTTTCTATACCTTCTTGTTGGGACTTTGGATCCCATCCCAGTTGTCACTGAGTGAGAGAGGAAAAAACTAAGTACAAAAATGTAGCATATCATGTTTACAACATTCTAACATAACACGCAACCCTTATCTCACTCTGTGTGGAGGCTATCTTCAGCTTTAGACGTGAATAAGTCGGCACTGCACTCCTGTGACTTTAACATGTCTGTATAAGTTCTTGTATATGTTCATCCTGTTCTTGTCTTAAGCTGTATGCAACGAAATTTCGTTTTTTGTGCACTCCGTACACACAAAATGACAGTAAAGTTGTCCAAGTCTGAGTCTAAGTCTAAGTCTAATACATACAACTCACAGGCCTCCAATTGGGAGACAGTTGTCCAGGCCTCTAATTTGTTTGGCTTCACTATGGATTGTTCAGTCTTTACATTTAGTTTTAAAGCAATTTATTTGATTCATTATTCAATTTCATGTATTTATTTTATCTAAAAGACTTAAACAACAAACACAGATTTATTGTGTGATGTATAAGACTGGTTTTAAGTTAAAGCATTTATCATTCGCTTTTTCCATGGAGAAGCTTCCAAATTGAAGCTTTCCATTTCATCATTGTCTCTGTGGAGGTGACAGTATTTTGGAAAAGACAGTTATTTTTTCAGATCAAATTCTCTGAGGCATACTGAGCCGAAAGCAAAAATATCAGATGTTGAGAGACAGACGGATAGCTTATTTATTTGCTACTTTTGAATCCACTGTATTGAGTAATCCATAGAATACTATGCTTCCCTGAGATCTTATCCTCCCCTCAGTCTCAGTTACTTGTTGAATATGTGATGACTTTGAAAGCATTCCAGGAGTTAGTCTGAAAGACTTCTTGGTCTTCACACAAATACAATCTGACAAGGTTTTATGCAACTGCATTTGTTTCTTAGGAAGCCGCAACGCTCTTTCACTCTTTGCATACAAGTTACTTTTTTGGATCAAATGGATTATTCTTTGGATAATATGTAACCTCTATGTAAAAAAAGTTGTTAGACACTTTAAGTACATTTAAGACAATCTTTAAAAGGGATGGCAAATTCAATGACAAATAGATTTTTTCTAAGAAAAACCTATAAAAAGTTAAACATGTAGAGCACTTTTAACCCCTCTTCAGAGAAGCAGTTAACCTACTGCAGGAATCATGACATCAATCCTCATGACCTCAAAGGAAATAGAACATAATCCTCTCAAAACATGCACTGAGGCATTTTTCTTGTCTGAGAAGTCATCAGGAAGTAGAGCCTGGCATTTGAGGTTTCTAGGTTGGAGCGCAACAGGGGGAAGTGTAACTCTACGGGGACCGAATCCCACAGCAGGGAATAAGACATGCAGAGTGTAGACGTGTACAGAGGGCAGCTGAGGTGAGGCAGGATGACGGACACAGCCTAAGGTGTCACTGCGGTCCCATCGTGGACTAATCTAATCAGCTGCTTCTGACACTCCATTAGCCTTCCTTTTCTCAAATACTTTCTGGGAATCGTGAGCAGCTTATTCCTAGCTTTTTAGTGATTTGCCACTTTCATTTTCATCAGTCAGCTATGAATAGGTTTTTAAACGAGAGATTAAACTGCTTTAACTGGTCAATTACCTGTTATGGTGACACATTCTGGTCGGTACAGTTTAACGCAAACCTTCATGTCAATCCCTTATATGCTGCAAAGCACATGCTCACACTGTAAAGCCTGATTTCCAAGCTTGTGTTCTTAGCAACAGTTCATTTAGACAAAATGAATTAAGTTTATGAAGAAAACAAATTTGAAAAAATCCACATCTGTTAAACATTAAACTAATCCAGAAAGAAACACCTTGGTTCAATCGTAACTTAACTACCGTTTTCTCACATTCATCTTAACAAGGTTTTTAATGTAAATTTCAAGTTTAGTAAGTTTTGTACCAGTAGTATGAAGTTTTCTTTCGCTCAGTTGTAACTAAACTTCTCTGAGGTTTCATTTGGCTTTACTTATAATTGATTTACACTGTGGAATAATGAGAAGTTGAAAGAAAAATGGCACATGGACCTCCCAAAAGTGTCCTTTTGAAAATGTCTAAATCATCCATATTTAGATTAGCTTCAGTGAAGTTTGTTCTTTAACATGTTACTCATCTAACCGGTGTCTTTCTGCTGTTTGATTAATCCCTGGAAAAAGAAAGGAGACTGCTGGGATACAGTTTTCCTCCTTCTACAGAAGATATTTGAACTAAAACCACTAGAAGTGTTCTGACAAGCAGGCAACAGACTTCATAACGACCCAAGTGAACTTCATGAAATTCAAAACGTATTTTAAAAAATCCAAGTATTTATGTAAAATAAAGAATGAAAATTACTTAGCAACTTACAAAAATAAAGTCTCTAGTGTGATTTGTGAGTGTGTGATAAAATCAGAGTGGTACTTCCTCAACATAAACACATAAAAGTAATCGATGTATCAAATGGCCCAATAATTAATGGAAATCTATGCCGCTGGAAGTTTATTGCTACCTGTATCATTTTCAGTCAATTGTAGCAGACAGCTGAATCATAAGGTTCTATTTGTTATATCCGCCTGTTTTTCGCTGTTCCTGGAGAAATTGTTTCAGCCCCAAACTCTGACTTTTAGTTATGAAACGGTGAGTGCTGAAGTTGATGAAAGTTTATAAATGGCCTACATTAGCTGAGATCCCCCAAAATGATAGAAAGCAAGAACTCAAAATGTTGTCTGCAGCTGGCTGAGAAAAAGTTCAGGCAAAATGCCTGAAAATGAACCAACTAAATAGCTCCAACATAAGCTGTTTTTCTGACTGTTGCCCCCTTACTCCATTTATTCCTCCTGTTGATTTCACCATATGGTTCACAGCACATGCTTGAGTCATTGAAAATGTCCTGTGCTGATCCCTTCACATATCTCTCACATCTCACTTTTCCCTGTCAAAACTAAAATCAGACACAATGATGAAGGAGCTCCTGCTAAATAATACGTCAGTTTATAATCATATGGAAAACTGAACAAGCTAAGAAAGATTCACAGGCATCTAATTTATATAGATATCCATGAAACAGCTGCATTTGCTTTCACTTTCAAGTTGAAGAAAAGGCTGAACGTTCACCCACACAGTTTAGTAATGACAGTTTTTTAGAACTGTACACATGCCATACTTAATATGAGTTGAAGTGAATGCTTGAAACACACAATTGTTAAGATCCCATTCCATAGCTTCTGGTATGTCTTGACTGTGAGGATGTGGGTTTATGTCTTATGTTTTATTAGGTGTGAAAAGGTACTATTTTGTTTTATGAGCCAAATGCTCTGGAGATTTGAAGCACCTAATGATGGGAAAGATGGAAACTTCATTCAGCTACAACTGACTTTTTAAAGACATGTGTAAAGTGTGTTTGCCTCTTTAAAGAGCTCCAATCTGTGAACTATGTGTCTCCCACAGACATGAAGAAAGGGAACGTATATTTTCAATGTTTATATATCGAAATTGTGCCTGAACAAAAACAAGAACATATAAACTTATTTAGTGGTGTTTTTAAGGTAATGCAAGATGAATAAGCAGGAATGGCATTAAACAAAATTTTTTTTTACATTTTTTTTTGGTTACGGGGGG